>JARHVA010003378.1:152500-762500 GCA_037957365.1 Torreya grandis | reverse complement strand
ATCATGCAGAATCCATGTTCACTGTGAAGTTGAAATCATAGGTTTTATAATTTGGTATCAGCCCCAAATACATCCATCACTTAATAGGGCTCTCCCACCCAAATGTTAACCACGTAACCACCCATAACTCACTGATAGACTAGGACAAGAAATATTTGGAGTCTCACTAAAACATGTCAATCGAGATTCGTATTATTTCATTAAATTACTATTATTTTCATTTAAAGTTTTTTAAAAATGTATACATCTATAAACATCCTTAATAACATATTTGTTTTTGTTACAGGTGGATAGAATCATAAATCTAGGGGCCTAGTTATACAATCTATGAATAATCCTTTTCTTCTGGCCATGATAGAATACTTTCAGGCTAGAATTGTACTATAGGGAAGATCATGAGACATTCTAATCTGGGTTATGGTCGACATCCTATGTACTCTGAGTGGCCAATAGTTTGATTGGTGTTTGTATTTGTCAAATAATATTATTAGTGATTTAAATTTTGCTCTTACCATTGATAATTTCACTTTTACATGTACCAATTATATGCTTTGTACAATGAGACATTTCATCAATTACAAATTGAGAGCATGAATATTCCAACTACTCTTAACAAAAAAATGAAGTTCAACTCTCTTTCAATTGTATAACAAGAGGTAAATTAATGTTTGTAAGTGTATTTTAAATTATTAAAAAATTATTTAATGTACTCTTTTTTATTGAAATAATAGTATCCTCCTCACTGATAAGAATTATGCAACTAATTTCAAGAAGACAAGCTACGATAAGAGGTTGGCAACCCCTTGAGTCCTATGGAGAATTAGACATGGATGAAAAATCATCCCCTCATCCATTGACTAGACAAAAAAGGATGTAGATTTATATTATGCCTCCACCCAATTTGGTTGTACCAACTCAAACTCAAAACGACTCTCATGCTATCAATAATACCATTATCTTATTCACATTATTAATAATTTCATTATACATTATAGTTGTAGTGTTTTACTTGATTCATGTTATTTTTATAACATCCTTAGAGTCTTCCCACCCCATCTTTTCAACAAGAACCTCTAAGAATACAGTTGCATTAGATATCTTCAGTGCATCTTCGATAGTAAAGTATGCATTTATCAATGTTTTTACAATATAATTATTCAATATTAACTTTATTCTCATTTAGTAGTTATTTGACCTCTTTTTTAATTTGTAGGGACCCCTTATCAAAGGAAATGCCACTACCAACCCACCAAGTTGTAACCAAAGGTAAAAAATTACCATTTCCATCTCCAAGTAGTGGCAATATGCATTTGACAACGTTAGCATTTCTAAACCTTTCTCTTGGTGGTTTCCCTAGATCAAGAACCATTATTTTATAACAAATAGATCTTGATGATGAATTTTTTTAGGATGGACACTGACGATCAATATAAATTTTTAAATCCCTATGATATTATTTAGAGATCGTAGCTTAGGGGGATAGAGGTCAATTCCCAACAACTGTTGACACTCAACTCTCTGTGGTCTAGCTCACCTCATCCCCCTCCCAATATTGATATTCCTAAGATAGATGATGAGCTTACTAGTTTTCCTTTAGATAATTTATTGGTGAATAATATTATCTCATATGTAAAAGAAAATTTTCAAGCTGAACTTAAGTGTTTGAGAATGGGAGGTAAGGGCTAAAGTTTTGATTTGAGAAACAAATGCCCATTTTCAAAATCACTCCCAACGTAACCAATTATTTAAATTGGTTGAAAATCAACTATTAAAAACTCATGTTTTATTGAATCAGGTTATTTATAGAACAATAATTGTTAGTAATAATTACAATGATAATGTTTTAGATGTTATGTTGAATAGGGTTGAGAATTTAAATGTAGTGGCCCAAGTGTACAACAAATGGGCAAAATACTTGTGGTTATTATTGATTTAAAAAATGGAAAAGTTGTGGTAAGTTATACTCATTCTAAGTTGTTTGTCATTTGCATTTTAATTCTTGTATATTTTAGCTAAACAATATTCATCATTTAATTACAGTCAAAATATAAAATTTGAAGAATTAAGTGAAGGTGCACGAAGTGCACCTTCAAACAGTGTGTAAAAGTTTAAATACAATTATTTTCTCGAAATAAAAACTTGTTTTATTGATAAACAAAATGATACATTGAATAAAATCATCAAGGAGAGTGGATTGCATCCAAATATTTTTTTCAAGTAGAAAGCCGATACAGATACCTCATTAATTTTGGCAGGAGATGAAGCAAAGGATGAAAGATAAATATTTCCAATATTAATGTTGCAACCAAGGATCTTATCCAATTAGGAATTCTAAAAGATGATACAAGCCATGGAGAGGGAGTGTCTTTTACAATATAAATCAGATAGACACTCCTTAGAAAATACAAAAACAATGAATCAATCAGTTGTAACATGTATTTATAGTGGATATATTGTAATATTATAAGACAATTAGTTTTAAACTTATATATATATATATATATATATATATATAGTATTTATGGATTTTCTAATATGCACTAGATTTTAATTATTGATGTGTTAGATATTATCTTGAAATGTAATGTTTTGTTTGTAATTAATTTAATTACACTGTATGTATGATATATGTTTTTAAATGTGAGTGTTGGTTTTCAATTTCAAATATAACAGTGTTGATTTGTAATAGACATGTTTTGATGACTGGAATTTTGAAAAAATAATTTAATTTGATTAATATAATCATTATAGTTCTCTAATTGGAATGAAAATGGATAATGGTTAAAGTTATTAAGGGACGAAACCAGTTTTCTTACATCTCAAGCTTATCATTTGATTAATAAATAGATTATTGGGTGTTGATTATATTGGTTATTGATAAGAGAAATGGTCAACTGTTATATTATTAAGATTGACCTTGATGACAGAGAAAGGGTTCTTATAAATTTGTCTTTATGGAGTTTTTTAATAAGCATGGTTGTTGAACATCTTGTTGTGTTTTTCTTTGCATTCTTGTTAATCAATAATATTATATTAATCTCTTTATAGTGTGGTTAACATGATATAGCATTTAAATATAAACCACATTAAAAGTGGAAAATATTTAGTAATAAATTTTTATACGGTACCTATGAGAAGGTTGACTTATAATACTTATTGATTTTTTTTTTTGCATAATAAATACTTCAACTATGAATAGATAATATTTTGCTTCTAATATTATAATGTGATAAATTTTACAATAGATAAATTATCATAGATAATAGTTTATGATAAATAAAAAAAATATCACAATGGGTAATGAATTAGATTGTAATGTTTCAATTTAGAATACATACAGAACTAAAACTCAGGTAGCTGAAATAATTATTATGCAGCTTGTTCTTCAAAACTGGCATTTGTATCTACATTCTTAGAGGCATTTTGACTATCAAAATTAAAATCATCTCTATTTGAGGTTGTATTCATGACACCTCTTCTTTCAGTTAGTGAACTCCAAATTACAAGCACTCTTTCATAAGGAAACCCATCCACGGGATAACAAGAAACATACAACCTCAAACAAGTCTCTATATTTTTGTCCAATCTATTTAAAAGTTTAGATTTAACAAAATATAATGTATTGAATACCCTTTCATCTTCCAAATATCCCAAATAATTATTTTTTAGAATTCATATTATCAAAAATATTCATTGATATTTTCTTGTAGGACATTGTTGGGGTAAAAAAAATTGCAATCTCATAATAGCACCAATTTTCATTGGTTCATATTAAAACCAATATTGATCAATCATTGTTAAGTTTGAAATGTGTTGACTGAGATGTCAGTAAATCTTTTTGAAAAATACTTTTAATTTCAACTCCATTTATCTCCACAGACTTGCTGAAATGCTTAATGAGACTACCCATGTATTAGAAAAATAAATTACTTATTAGTTCTTCACCATTTACAGTGTTCTAAAATATTGGATTCATCACTCCCATGGCTTCAAGCAAGTCATCCCTTTTAGAATGATCTCAAATTTTAATAGACAGGATTTCTAAAATCTTTTTAAATTTCAGTCATGTTTCATAAATAAAAGTATCATATAAAACTTGTGTTATAGGGACTTCTTCAATTTATGCTTCTACTAAATCAACACATCTTTGGAATGTGTGAAATTATATCTTATTTACATTAACAATGATACAAAGATGATCATTAATATTACACTCCAAATAGATATTAGGGTCCTTAATACCTGTTAAAATTTATCAATGGCCAAGTATAGGGCCCTTAAAATAGTCTTGTGAGAAGTATAATATATCTAGAGATTGATAAACCTATTTTCTTAACCTGTGTGTGTGTGTGTGTGTGTGTGTGTGTGTGCGTGCATGTTTCGTCAAACATTGCTTTTTTCTCAACATAGGCAAAATACCACATAATGTTAACAAAATTTCTAAATATTTTAAATGGTACAACAAATCTCTTGTCTTTTCAACTATCATTTGGTATCTAAACATAAAACCTATGAATGATGTATATTATTCAAAAAAATTTCACGTTAGTTCAAACATAGAAATCCATATTGTATCAACATCTTTCAAAATATTTTTATCATCAGTCACTCTAATTATAAATTTATTAAACTCTAAACATCTTTTTGAACTACTTGACATCTATGCATGCAAGTCACGGATACATTCCTCCACTTTTGTAACATTTTTAAATGTGTTAACAATCTTGTAAGATTCATTCTATAATCCATGCAATGAATTAGAATCATATATGAGGAAACTATTGTTTGCAGTCAAACATAGAGGCCTGTTTGACGAAGTGGTGAACTATATTTATATGTATGAAATTTATTTTAAATAGTAGGCAAGTCGACCTGGAAAACTAAATTACACCCAAATAATTTAAGTGAATCCACATTGTTCACCACCCCCTAAAATCATCAAATTCCATTTTTAAAAACCAAAATATTCATGATTAATGAAAATTTACTACTAAAATTTACTCTGGGGAGGATGAAACAGGTAGAGTGTAACCCGATTACTTGAAAGGATAAAGTTGATATGTAGTGACAAAGCTAGGGTAATGGGAGGTGAAGGGGCAAGAAAATCCTGACCAGGTCCTAAGGGGGATGGGGTTGATGGAATGAGAGGGGCAGAGGACCAAAGAAGGAAGGGTAATGGGGGAAAAAATCAAGGGGAGTAGTGCCTAGGTCAGATAGGAAAATCATATTGGTGTTGAGGAAAACTAGAGGAAAAACAAGGAAACGACCCTATTATTCACATATCTACACTTTGACACCCATTTTTGACAGTTTTGCTTCCATGGAAATGAGATTGGCATGTAGTTAGTTTAGAGGAGAAGCATCTATTGGATCTAAGTATATTTAAGCATGCAAGTTTTTCCACCCCACTAGGGGCGTCTCCACTAAGGAAATGGATAAAGCCAAGATCCCCATAGAAACTGAGACCCAAACCACTAAGGCTACCATGGCTGCTAGCATCCTTGCACAAAATGATAATTTTCTAAAAAGGATGTATACTTAGATCAATTTTATATTATATTATTTAATATATTATAATGTACTGTAATATTTTATAACATATCATAATATAATTTAGTATATTATTGTAGACACCTAATTTTATGGTACAAATCTTATTATTTTAATATATTCAACTTGTTTTTTCCATATATATCATTGGTTCAAACTAGATATTTGGTGATTTTTTATGTTTTCATTTATTTTTTATTCTCTATGTCATCTCATGCTTCTTTTTCATTTTTTTTATCTCCCTTGTGTTTTATCTATGCTTGGAGGATTCTTGATGTCTTTTCCTCTATGTTTCTATGTTGACCATATTTTTGGGTCTTATTAACATGGTCAACATATTTGTGGGTCCCACAAATATGGTCATTCTTATTTTGTGGATTTTTTAACCCCTTTCCTCTTTTCTTCATGTTTGGACCAACGTTTTTTTATTTTTTCTCATTTCTTAAGTTGAGTGCCACTAGACTTTATTTCAAATTTGATGTGTGTGTGTGTGTGTGCGTGCATGTGTGCATGTGTGTGTGGGTGTGTGTGTGTGTCTTATCCTAGATCATTGTAATAACAAGTGTCAAGACATTTCATAAGTCATGTGTGCATCATTAAGATTATACTCTATTCTTCAAGACTTTTAGGTTATTTTAAAGTGTTCGATTTTTGCATAATTGTACCAAATTGAGGACTAAGTGATGTTCATGTAGTTGAATTTGATTATCTAGAAATAAAAGGTGGAGTCTTATATTTCACTTGGGTTGGGAACATTCACAAGAATTATAACTACATTGAGCTCTAATTCACAACACTATGATATGTAGGTCCAACCCGCAAGGGGGCCCGGCCACTTGACTACACATTTCTTTGGTCTTTAGATATTTTATTAGGTGATTGTATCATACTAGATTTAATTCAAGAATATATATTATTTTGATATTAACTTGCATAAATTCACTGATCTAAATATAGGAACACAATCATCAACCTCTATCGAAGTAACCCTAAAATTTACAAATCTAGAAAGTTTAAATTACTACATTCATATCAAGTTATCACAATCATCAAAAAATTCAAATGCTTATTAGTATGAATCTAGTCAGCTATATTCATGGGTTCCACAATTTTGGTTAACCATAGTGGTTCGATGGCCAATTTTGGTCAAATTTTTTAACTTTTATTTTCAAAAAATGATTTTTAGGTTTTGTTTGTGTTATTATCTGGACTTATTTTTCAATATTTTTAACCTCTAACAATGCAAAATTAAGTCTATAATCAAGTATTTTTATAAGAATCTCCTAGGTCAAATTTCAAGCATATGAATCTTAGTTTTTTTGGCATATTTCATATCTATTTTTATTTTTATATTAATGTATTTAGTTTACATATTTATTTTACACATGTTTATATTGGTTTAGTGTACTTTTGTTAGCCTAACATTGTAAATAACTCCAAAATAAATTAAAATGACAACTTATTTAGAAAAAATATGGAAAACTTAGGACATATCCTCGACTAGGATCAGAAAATGTTCACATAATATAAATCCTTTACAAATAGGTTTTCTTGAACAAACCTTATAATTAAATATTCCAACCCTCACTATACATTTAGTTCAAGATGTATATGGGTATTGTTGTACTTGTATAAATTTTGATCTAAATAACCACATGTGAGTCATCTTCCCATAAGATCGACTAAACAAGACTCATTCATAAAAATTCCATACCATGCAGAAGTGTAATGTATAGCCAATTCTAACTTAAATTAATATTTGCAAAGATTCCAACTTAACAATGATAGGATTAAAAATTAGATCTCAATGGTTAAAATTATCATAATATGCTTAAGCATCTTTATTACCAAATTTACAATTCCATGAAACAAGTATTCATTTCCTTAGTAGACAATAATTTGTGAGTAGTCATAACTCTCATCTACACAAGCACCAAGTTTTCATTACTTAAATGGCATAATTCAGTAGCAATGTTTTGCATTACCTGTCAATGTATTTCACATAAAATAATTTCTACCCTATGCTACCCAACCAAATTTATTACATTCAAAAAATAGGGTCACTGCATCTTTCGTACCTTATCTATTTATAAGTTCATCCTCATGGAAACGTTAAAAAAAAATGAGTTCATAACACTTTCAATACATCTCATTAAGATAAATTCCATTAGGGTACTACCGAAGTTACACCACTAGGGGCCATCCTGTTATTGAGTGTAACAGTTTAGGTTCACAATTAAAAATAAAGGAAACATAACTAGAAATCCTCTTTGAACACCCTATGTCATAACACATAGAATCTAGTTCACATATCATGAATCCCCTTACCATACTAACATCCAATGGTCTATATTTATACAAATTGTATATAATTTTATACATTTAATAAAAACATTATCATACATTAATAGTTGCATTAAATGAAATCACTCATATTCTAGTGTTCCCAAATAGTGACAACCACATAATTTTCCTCTAAAGAGGTATTTAACCCCAAAAGCCATATTTAACATTAGACATGAATACCACCATGGTCAAACACCCCATTGCATCTCATTAATTGTCTAGACAATACTACTATAACATGAAATAAAACGGATTAACTACCAAAGAAATATGAGTGGAACCCAACAGTTCTCACAACAGGATAATATCTTAATATGAATTTGTTTCTATTGGAGTTCCCAACACATCTCCTAAGTAATTGACTAACATGCAAATTTGTGATGGTAATAACCCATTCTACTTGTTTGAATCAACTTTGATATAACATTCCAATGAATAATGAATCTAAAAAGGTATAATTCCATTAACTCTAATTACTTTTTAACCAACACCAATATTTCTTTTGGTGCTTTAAATATTCACACATTATGATAGCTAAGGGTTAAGTATTTAATATCTTATACACAGCTAACAAGAATTAAAAAATGAGATAGTACATTCCACATGACTGTATATCATTCTTGTCTTGCATCAAAAAACATACGATCGAGTATTATCATATTTGATACTTATATTGACAACTTATTCCATAAACGCATTATATAGTTGAAGCATGAAAAATCATGGTTGCACATAGCCTAAAAAATACACATAATCCACATTAATTATCATATCTAGTAGTTTTTTAATTAGTTATATCAAATTTATTTATCATATCATTATCTTCATTGAATATCCTGCTAGATTTCCAATCAATACAAAACTTACACCATCAAGTATAGATACTTATCAGAATACAATCATCCATTTCTGATTTAATTGAAAGCAAAGGCAAGTACCAACAAGACTCATCCTTAACTAAATTTCCTCTTAGACTCATTAGCCAAGATTCCAACACAACC
The DNA here is from genome assembly GCA_037957365.1 of Torreya grandis. NCBI lineage: Eukaryota > Viridiplantae > Streptophyta > Pinopsida > Cupressales > Taxaceae > Torreya > Torreya grandis. Next base: position 753,603 of record JARHVA010003378.1, on the reverse strand, counting down.
CAACTCAATATCAATTATTCCAAATACATACATTGAATCTAAATCAACAGTGCATAACATGACTCCACACTCATACCCAATCAAGATGCACATTCATTCTTACATTCATGGTAATAAATTAAAAGCTTATGACCAAGTTCTGCATTTACAAATGATTACCTTTGCTAAGCACGAACACACATACAACTAAATGACCTTCAAGCTTAAACAAGACATCAAGATGACAAGATAGGTACACATAATGTAAATATAAATCCATAGATTCTTAACTCATATATAGTTAAAATGAAGGGAATTAAAATGTATTCATATTTAGTAACAATCCAATACACCAGTTATAGTACTGATCTCTACCTCTATAACACTTTTTATATATACACAGATCTTAGTAACCATCACATTAATTGTCTTAATACATTTCCAACATAAATACTAAGAGGATTATTAAAACTGAACATGTCAAGCATGAATCCAAATGAATCCAATGAATCATTCACTGCCATTCCAAGCCCATGAATGTATTTAAAATTACTATATATGGCATCCACATTTATAGAGTATTCCAAATCTATAAGAACCATTCTAATGATCCCTCCATAGGTGGCCCTAACCACCCCCAACCATAATCTTAATGGTGGGGTCTAGCTCACATGGTAGTGGCCCATTCTAAGTTCCAAAAACTAACAAGAAAAGACCCCAAAGCAATTAACATAACCCCACAGAGACCGCACATTACATGTTAGTGCCCAAAATTCCATCTTATATGGTTATACAACCCACATTCTATTCATGAAAACATCACCTTTTGTTTCTCAACCAAAATACTTAGGAAACCAAAAACCTAGAAAAATAAATTCTCAGCACTAGTTTTGGATGTGACCTAAAAAAATACCCAACTGCATTATCCCCATAAAGGCATACAACACAAAAAGTAAAACATACCAAATTCCACTAGCATACACCTTCAATGCTATGCCAAATGGCTCAATAAAATACTCAGTAAATCCAAGTACATACTTATTTGGAGGAGCACAAAAAACCTTGTTACCTTACCTTTGCACAAAAGAGAGTCCTTCTTCCTTGCTTGTGTTTCATCATGTCCCCCTTTGTGCAGGTTGCATCCTCTCTCTTGTGCCCAGTAGTGCTCCATAACCCCTGTGACTAACTTCCACTTCTCACTAGAAAGCCTCAAGCCATGGAGCAACATAATGGTGGTAACAACATAATGTTCTTCCATTCCTCATTATTTCAATGAAAAATGGTATAATCTACATCACTTTCTCTGCCATAAACTTTTTCAATGAGCTATTGAAGCTCTAAGGAAAGAAATGGTGGACAAACTGATCCGTAAACTACACTGATAAACTCAAAGTGAAGTTTCAAGTATGAATACTAAATTTCTCAAAACTTAACAAATTCTTGAAAAACTCAAAAGAATTTGCAAAATGTTTTGGCAAAAATGTTCTCGGTTGTTGAGTTGGAATGGAGTTGTTAAAAGACTTGTTACTTCCATTTATCAATTAAAACCATTTTTTAATAACGTTTTGTTACAATTGTCGAAATGAAAATTACTTGCATGAGTTCATTTACTAATAAAATCAATTCAGCAAACTGAAACAAAATCATGCATCAAATGACAATTACCAAAACACGAAAATGTGATAACAAAGTTCGGCTCAATAATTGATGCCTACATCTCTGGGTTTTCCAAAGGAGTGGACCATTTCCATTAAGGGCACTTCAAACACCTAGAAACAATAAACAACTTTCCTGTAAGCTGATATCTCAATGAAAAAATTCACCTTCACCGCAACTAAAATCAAGCCCGGCACCTTCGAATTCTGCGAGTCTTCACACCTGTAAAGTTGCTTCAAAAGTCCTAAAAATCTCCTCTATGGGATGAAAAATACTCCTCCAATATGCAAATTGGCTAAATATAGTATTAATATTGTATATTATGGCCAGAAAATGGATAAAAATCCATTACATGAGCTTTTCCAAAGCTTTTACAAGTCTCAACCTCTTAAAAATAAAAAACACAGTCCAAAAATTGATTACTTCAAGTAGAAATTCATGCCTTTAATAGCACTTAGACCTCTGCAACACAAGCAGTCAAGGCTTATCCCTTTTGGGTGGCAGGTCAAGGGTTCAAAATCACCGGCCCTTTCTTTTAGGTACTTTGACTGGGTTTGAAATCTTTTCCCTCCTTTTTTGGCACTTAGACTATCTTTTGTCCCACATGCACAAATTTTGGAATAAGTCTAGGCTTAAAATAGGTATGCTCCTCCTTGGAATGTGTCAATGCCCCCTTTGGTGGGCTCAAGGTGCCTAGGCAGCATGTACGTTGGTCAAAATGCCAAACATGCGCTGTTGGACTTGGTCCTTCCTTCAAACTCACCACCTTGCTCAACGAGCTTATCTCACGCTGCCACGTGGCATGTTTATGACGTGACATGTCATCAAACCAATTTTTTTTTAAAACCTTAGCATTTTCCAAGTGTCGACCTTCGATAGGTCCAAATGTCGAAACCACCTTGAAACACGTGCCAAATGTCACAAGTTATATTTTTTGACCAACCTTCAAATGGCCATAACATGAGCTCTCAAAATCAAATTTACATTCTAAAAAATGCGTCAAAAAGCTCTCAATGAGCTCTACAGTGTGCCACCACTAAAACTCTGACTTAAAACCATTATCAGAACCATATTTTGTCTATTCTCACATTTTTGGGATGTGGCAGATGGATCATGAGCTATGAGGCTCGGTAAAGTGTCTGGTTTCTCCCATGTGGCCGGGTCATGATATTACCAAATAATTATCCCTCTTCATGTGGGATTTCTATGGACTTGTGATTTCAAATCTACATTTACCAAAACATAAAAACATGATAACAGAGTTTGGCTCAACAATTGATGCCTACATCTCTAGGTTCTCCAAAGGAGTGGACCGTTTCCATTAAGGGCACTTCAAACACTTGGAAACAATAAAAAATTGTCCTACAAGCTGATATCTCAATTCAAAAATTCACCTTTACTGTGACTGAAATCAAGCCTGACACCTTCAAATTTCATGAGTCTTCACACCTGCAAAGTTGCTTTAAAAGTCCTAAAAATCTCCTCTATGGGATGAAATATACTCCTCCAATATGCAAATTGGCTAAAATAGAGTATTAAGACTGTATATTATGGCCAAAAAATGGATAAAAATCTATTACATGAGCTTTCCCAAAGCTTTTACAAGTCTCAGCCTCTTAAAAATAAAAAACACAGTCCAAAAATTGATTACTTCAAGTAGAAATTCGTGTCTTTAATAGCACTTAGACCTCTGCAACACAAGCAGTCAAGGCTTATCCCTTTTGGGCGGCAGGTCAGGGGTTCAAAACTGTCGGCCCTTTCTTTTAGGTGCTTTGACTAGGTTTGAAATCTTTTCCCTCCTTTTTTGGTGCTTAGACTTTGTCTTTTGTCCCACATGCACGGATTTTAGAATAAGTCTAGGCTTAAAATAGGTATGTGCCTCCTTGGATTGTGTCAACACCCCCTTTGGTGGGCTCAAGGTGCCTAGTCAGCATGCATGTTGGTCAAAATGCCAAACATGCACCGTTGGACTTGGTCTTTCCTTCAAACTCGCCACCTTGCTCAATGAGCTTATCTCACGCTGCCACGTGGCATGTTGATGATGTGACATGTCATCAAACCAATTTTTTTTAAACCTTAGCATTTTCCAAGTGTCGACCTCTGATAGATCCAAATGTTGAAACCACCTTGAAACACGTGCCAAATGTCACAAGTGATATTTTTTTACCAATCTTCAAATGGCCATGACAAGAGCTCCCGAACTTAGATTTACGTTTTGAAAAATGCATCAGAAAGCTCTCAACGAGCTCTACAGTGTACCACGATTGAAACTCTAACTTGAAACCATTATTAGAACCATATTTTGAGCTTTGACTTGGCATGTCTATTCTCACATTTTTGGGATGTGGCAGATGGATCACGCGCTATGAGGCTCGATAAAGTGTCTAGTTTCTCCCATGTGGCTGGGGCATGATATTACCAAAAAATTATCCCTCTTCATGTGAGATTTCTATGAACTTGTGATTTCAAATCTACGGACTCCCAATTTCAAATCTACAGACTCCAAAAATCTGATCACACCTCCCCAATGGAGGGCTTTTGGTCTCCAAAAGTCCAATATCCCCTAAAACTACAAACTGGTCTACTGCATCCATGAAAATAGAACCCAATCATAGCAAGAGGTAATTGAATTAAAATGATTCACAATCAAACTATAAAAATGCCTAATCCAAAGGCATGAGTAAGTGAATCTGCAACTACCAAAGTGATTACAACATACCAAAACTGTCTGCCCATGTCACATCCTGTAAAGCGGTGAACTGTCAAAAATTGAAACAATCCCAAATGTAACTACAAAACAAGTTTATAATGCCGACAAAATACAATAAATATTGTGGACATGTTGCAATACAATGCCCTAGTATGGGACTTATATGCTAATCAAATGCAAACAACCAAAAGTGTATATTGCCTAACATCCAAACATGCCCATAGGGTCTTAACAATGCATCTTATACATCCATGTGCCAAAAATAGATACATTCAAAATAGCAGTCAAATAAGTGTTGTAAGGAATCAACTCAACCTACAACATGCATTCTGCTATTATCTCCAACTGATCAAATGAGTTCAAGTCCTCTAGACAACTCACACAACATAATTAGGAGATCAAAATCTTAGAGTTATCAAAAAGTGAGAATTGAAAAAACTTCATATGATAAACCTATCTTGAAGTGTTCCCACCAACTCTAATCTACATCTATCAAAGCTTGTTCATTCCCTTAGGTGAATTCATAACCATGCTTTGCAAAAAGAATGTAGTGATAATCCACTTAACCATTTCTTTCTTCCTAGTGAAATTGATTGTCTTAGTGGATTCCTTAGCAATTGCATATTGTTGACTTAACCTCTTAAATGGATTTTCACTTGTAGGTTTTACCTTATCCTGGGTTGTATTGTCAATTGCATTATGGATTGAATTAGCTTCATTAACCTTAGTGAGAGGTTTGTAAATCATCTTAGTTCTAACATTACTTGAATGTGAAGATGCATAAAGCTTAAAACATCTATCAATCCTATGTCCACTCACTTTACAATGAGTGCAAACAACCTTCTTAGGTGAGGTCTCCCTTTTACCTCTTCTCGCTTTACCATGATGAGAATGGTTCTTAACACCTGCAATCTGCTTAATCACAGCATGTCTCTTCCAAAAAAATGCAACACTATGGTTATGCATCCCACAAAAAGTGTAAGGAAATGATTATATTATCTTCTGAATGTTAAATCCAAACTTCTTAAATATATCAATTGGATCAGAAGATTTAGTGTAAGAATCAGGAGGTGGAATCTCAATACCTGTTTTAGCTTTACACCTTTGAACTAGTGGCCTAGAACCTTTGCTATTGGAAGCTTGTCTTCCTTTAGCCATGGAAGAAACTTCTCCATCATCCACCTGCACACTAGTATAACCCAAACCTACATGAAGAGGTCTATGTTCAACCTGAATTGGGTTAGTTATACCTTGGCTATCTCTACCAAGCCCTCCTCCATTATAACCCATTTTAAACAACAATTTAGATCCTATGCCCTTAGTGTATCTTTCAAAATCACTAAAAACAATATTACTATAATCTGAATCTGAAATGGTAGAAGAAGATGAAGATTCTTGTGGTGAAAAACTTACAGTGCACTCAGTCATAGTCTCTGCATCTAAATTGGAAGGCTTTACCTTTTCACACTCACCACTTTGTAATCTATTCAAGAGCTCATCCTTAGATTCAAGCTCGAATTTCAAACTTGTAATCTCCTCATCCAAGGAGTACAATCGAGCTCTTAGAAAAGCATTCTCATCCTGAATCTGAGTATTGATGGCTTCAAGCTCTTCCATCTTGGCTTTATGTGACAACTTGCCCATGGTTTCCTGCAGACACACTGATTCCATAACTACACACTGTAATCTAATCAAGTGATATGGATAACCAATAAACTAAAAGCAACCATCAAATCACAATCAAAAGCTAACCCAGCTTCCTAACTGCTCTGATACCAACTTGATCTGTAAACTCCACTTATAAACTCTAAGTGAAAATTTAAAAGTATGAATTCTAAATTTCTCAAGTTATAAGATGTTGGAATGATTAAAACTAATTAAAATCTGATCCAAATCAAGTTTCAAAACTGAAATAAAGGTGAATTAATAGATCACATCAAATATCCATTGAAACTGTTAGATTTTTCAAAATTCTCAATTTTATCCAATTTCTCATAGATGATCAATTCATTAAATTTTGCATTCTTATTAAAAATCTGAATTTATAATCTGAATAATAAATGAAACTAAAATGCAAAAATGAATCCAAAGATCAAAACACAAAAATTATTTGCGGGGTTCAGAATTTCTACGTCCCCGGGTTCTTATCGAACCGATCCATTAATGTTGCTAAAATTTGAAAGATAAAATAATACTTACAAATAAAAAAATATCATATATCTCTTAAATAATAGTGATCAGACCTTTGAAAGACCTTGGCTGACTTAGCACGTCCTTCACCTTCCTGAATCACACACAGAGGCTTCTCTAAAATCAAAATTGGCAACTTATAAAGCTCAAAATTGCATCACCACTTCTCTAAAATGGGAAAATGAATATACTTCATAGAGCGTATCGGAATTCTAAACAACTTTATAGTTTACTCTGAGCTCTAATTCGGCCTCTAAGGGCTCCAAAATGACCAAATACTGTAAGCGGGTCTATAATCACCAATACACAGTCGGCTTCTGGTGTCTATTCAAGTAGATTTTCATCCCTTTTATAACACTTCAACCTCTATAGCTGAAGTGGTCAAGGCCTATCCCTTTTGGGTGGTAGGTCAAGTGTTCAAAACTGGTTGCCCTCCTTTTTAGGTGCTTTGACTGAGTTTGAATCGGCCTCCTCCTTGTTTGGCATGTCGGCCCTCCTTTCTATGCACTTTGAAACTTATTTTGTCCCACATGGGTTGCATGGAGGTTAGTTGCATTCTTTAAGATGATTTAAGCACCTCATTGAATGTGTCCATGCCCCTTTTCATGGGCTTAAGGTGCCTAGCTGGGCATGCATGTTGGACTTGGTCTCTCATACAAACCATTCTCCTTGGGTTTGCCACCTTGCTTGGGCTTCAGCCTATCTCCCATGTGGTCGGGGCATGATATTACCAAAAAATTATCCCTCTTCATGTGGGATTTATATGGACTTGTGATTTCAAATCTACGGACTCATGATTTTAAATCTACGGACTCCCAATTTCAAATCTATGGACTCCCAAAATCTGATCACAAAATTCCATAAGTTCTGAGGCAACAGTTAGGTTTTTTTTCATGATCATAAGAAAACAAGTTCTCCAAAACAACTATAACAACATAACTCTCTTGACAAACAAAACCAAGATTCACACAACCCTAAGTCAACCCCTAACATAATTATGAATACCTATGTGGGTTAATCCCAAAGCCATTGATAACCATAATGATCAACAATGTAATTCAAACAACTAAGGTCCAAGTGACCAATGATCAATAAAATCAAATAATGACCTCAAGACCCAAGAATAACCAAGTCCATAATACCTAAATTCTATGACTCTTAGCAACAAAGTAATTAAAATAGACTCCCAAGAAGACAAATTAAAAATATGAAATGAAAACAATGTTGTCATAGTCTACAAAGTCTACATATTGATCTCATGATACTAAAGCAAATTAATTCATGTCAATAAGGATTTGTTAAGACAAAAACTAATTCCACATAAAATTAACTCACAAACAAGGAAACAAAATAATAATAGAAAATAATTCAAATTTCTCAAAAAATAAGTCGTATTGGAACTCATTGTTTAGTTCTCATTGTCAAATTATAACCGACTGCCACATACACCACCCTACCAATCAGACCCCATCCATAAAACCTAGCTCATAGGAAATCCTACAATCATCAAAGAATATGTTAGTAGTATCCATACTATAACATATATAATGAACATAATTGAGTAATAATACATTAAAATAAAAAACTGAAACATAACAAATTTTCAGTCATTTTAGAATAATGATATAATAAACTAACAATCATGTATCTAATCTAATCCATGTTAAGATCTCATAACCAACTATCATATAAATGTTGTGTAATAACCATGCCAATAAATAATAATAAACTATAGTTTCAAAAAACATTTTAGACTGGGTCATGACATCCTCTGCTAGATAAGGAGTTGTCTTGGTGATTAAGAAAATAAATGTGGATATTACTGTTACAAAAGATCAACATCTTCCCAAGTAAAATTGTGTTCATTGATTGGGTCCCATTAGACCAATATTTGTTTTATATTTCTAATTCAAAGTTTAATGTTTTGATGGTCTAGAATTCTCAGGGGTTCCACCTAAAGTATCTCTTCTTCTGTAACCCAGAGTTTTTTCCAATCTAACATGTGAGAAGGATTAGAAACATACCTATTAAGCAAAGCAACATGTAAAACATCATGAATCCTAGACAGAGAAGGAGGAAGAGCCAGTCGATAGGCTACAGGACTAATGTTTTCAACAATATCAAAAGGTCCAATGTAGCATGAAGCTAACTTAGATGATTTTCCATACTTTATCAAAAAAATTGAGGTCTAACTCTCAGAAAAACCTTATTACCCAAATTGAATTCCCAGGATGTCCATTTTAAATCTGCATAACTCATTTGTCTATCTGAGGGTGCTTTCAATTTTTGTCTAATGAGTGACATGATTATCATATTGTATAATATCAGGCCCAATAAAAACCCTTTTTTTGAAATTATCCCAGCCAAGGAGAGTCCTACATTTATGTCCATACAGAGCTTCAAAAAGAGCCATCTTAATCACAGATTGATAAGTATTATTATAAGACAATTCAACCAAATGAAGGTACTCTTCCCATTTAGCTTGTTGGTCCATCACAAACATTCACATCATGTCTTCCACCACTTGGTTTAACCATTCAGTTTGACCATCCATTTCTAGGTGGTACATAGAACTCAAATTCAAGTGGGTTACGAAGGTTGCGATCAAAGTTTGTCAAAACCTTGATGTGAACAATTTTTCCTAATATGAAATAATTATTTTTGGCATGCCATGTAGCCAAACAATTTATTTTTAAAAAAAATTTACAAAAATAGAAGCATCATTTGTTAAGTTTCTAGCAATGAAATGACCTACCTTAGTCAATTTGTTAATTACAACCAAAATGGTGTCATGTTTACTACATGATATAGGAAGCCCAAATATAAAATCAAGTGATATTATAGCCCACTTTTCCCTTGGTACCTCATGGGGATACCAAAAACGTCCAGGGTGGCAATGATCAACCTTAATTCACTAGCATTTCAAACATTTTACCACAAAATCAATCACATCATGTTTCATTCTAGGCCAAAAATAGCACCTTTTTAATTCATTTGTCACCATAGTGAAACCAGGATGAGCATAATGAGGTGTTGTACAGACTTATTTTAGAACTTGACTATGCAATTCCCCACTTTGTAACACATAAATTTTGGTTTTATGCCTTAACATGCCATCATTTTCCATAGAAAATTTATTAAAACTCTTTGTTAAAGGCTCATCAACCAAAATTGGTATTACCTCATGGTAATATTTATCCAAAATTTGTTATTTTAACACAACATTTCTAAAATCAGATCCAATAATACAAATGACAGTAAGGTACATGCATCGACTGAGTGCATCAATAACATGATTTTCCTTGCCTTTGACATATGAACGTCTATGTCAAAATTGCTCATAATTTCTAGCTACCTATGATGGCATGCATTCATATCCTCCTAGGAAAATAAATACTCTAAGTTGTGGTGATCAAATTTCAGCTTGAAATATTTTATCTGCATAAAATGTTACCATTGTTTCAATGCATGAACTATGGTAGAAATTTTAATATCATGCATTAGATAATTATTTTCATGTTCCTTAAGCTTTCATGACTCATAAGGCACCACTTGCCATCTTGGGTCAAAATACCACCCAAACCTTCCTTGGAAGGATTTTCCCAAACATCAAAGTTATAGTTTGGATTAGGTACAACAAGTACGAGTGTTTTAGTCAATAGCACTTTAATATTTTGAAACACCTATTCACAAAGGTGTGACCACACAAATTTGTTACCCTTACACCGCAAAGAAGTTATAGGGTTGGATATGCTGAAAAAAGTTTGCATAAACTTGTGGTAATATCCTGTCAAGCCCATAAAACTATGTACTTCATGCACACTAGTAAGAGTATGCCACTCTTGTATTACTTTGATCTTGGTCAGATCAACATCAATACCTTATTTAGAAATGATACGCCCAAGTTAATGTACCTTAGGCTGAAATAAAATATATTTTAACAACTTTCTAAATATCTTATGTTGTCTTAATCTGATCTGTAAAATTAAGCAATATTACGCTTGCGTAATTTAATTTTGATTTACATTATCAATTTACAAAATTTAAAAAAATGACTTATAAAAACATGAATTTAAAGATAAAATTTCACAAACATTCAACAATAAGTTGATAACGGAGTTTGGCATGAAGGCTTACGTCTCCAGGTCCAATATCGATCAATAAATTAGGAAAAATATTTAAAAGTACTTACAAACATTTTTGTAATGAAAAATGAAAAACTATAAAGTTGTTCATTGGGAAAAAATAATATAAGTCCCTTTCTAAACTTTGTCCTAATTCTGTCTCGAGCACCCTCCACAAGCTCTGCAAGTTCCCTGGCTCTTAGTCTTTGCAATGACTATTGGCTTTTTGAATTGCATTACAAATGTGATTTCGTGGCTTTATATAGCCTGTCAAGTCTGTAGTCCAAGTGGTTGGGCCTCATCCTTTTGCACTATAGTATAGGAGTTTGAAACTCATCCCAATGTTTTTGGTGCACAAGGCTTATCATTTATCCCACATCGTGGGGTCTTGACTTATCTTAAGGCTTTATTAAGCTTTATACTCTCCTTTGTCTTTGTGGATTAGGCCATGTTCTCCACCTTTTGCTTTGTCCACGGTTATGACATTGTTGGACATGGAAATATGTGGTGACTTGGGGAAATTTTGTGGTATGGCATGTGGGGTGTGTGGGAACCACGTGGAAACTTGGTGTGGACTGTGGGAAATACATGGAAAACATGTGGAATGTTTGAATGAAATGTGGCATGGATCTTTCACGTGGAATGTGAGGATTTTCAAGGGGCTTGGTATGAAATTTAATTACAATATATATAATTTCAAAATTTGACCATTTTGAATGGTGGCAAGCCATGTGGTGACTTGAGGACCCACCACATGAGCCAATCTCGCCAGGGCACTTATCGACCTTCATTGTGCCACTTGTCGATGTCCAACTAGATGTTCCCAAATTTTATTTTTTTACTGATTGTCAAAGATCACCTGTCAAAGAAAATGATAAATACCACATATTTTTCTTGCATCTTGTGCCATGTGTCATGTTCTTACTGGTCCAAATTTGCCACATCATCTTGTTGACCAAGTTTGACCACTACTTTGACTAGCTATATCTTTTGCATACAATCTTCATTTCATGAACCGTAAATTATGTCAGAAAGATCTCAATGAGCCCTTCACCATGGAACTATTCTTAGATCATTCCATAATGGTCAATTTCTATAGTTTGACCAATTTTGATCTGATTTAAATAGATGACTAAAACTTTGACTAGTTGCTTAAGGAAAATATGAGCTCCATTTTCTATGTTTTGCATATCATTCAAAAGGTCTCATTGGGCTCTATAAAATGGTGTAGATTTCATTTCGATTCAATACTTTTTATGAGTTGACCTTCAGATCAATCCTTCCCACTAAGAAGGCTTTTTGTCTTCAAAAATCTAGTACTGGACCTAGTACTCTATATGAGGATCTTTGCACAGCTCTAGATCTCAAATATAACTCGAATGATCTCTTGAATGTTAGATACTAGCCTAATTTTTAGTTGGTTTTGAAGGTACTCTGATGGGTCTTCAAATCTAATAATGTGAAAATATTGTAAGACATTTAGTGTTATAACAATCAACATTTTACAATTGTCCTTTTAGGGTTTTTACCTAGCAACACAGTTTACAAACATTGTCTTTCTTGGGTCTTTTACAAACACTGTAATAATTACAAACATTTTCCATGTTATGTCTTTATGTATAAAAAATCCCTATATTTAGGTCTTATAAATATAAATAAAATATACATGCTTGCACACTCTACACAGATTAAAATATACAACCTATTTTTTGAGCTATTTCTGATGCTTCTCATGACGACATCTTTTTGTTACCCCATAGTGTTCCTATCTACAATAGAGATGAGTTAAATAACACTGAATGTATAGTTTACCTATAACGATTAATGTCGATGTGCTCACATGAGGTATTTTATCCTATCTTTTACAATGTTATACTGATTTTCCTTCCTAGAAAACATTTCATGTCTTAGAGACAAGTATGGTTTATCTAGGATAATACCACTAAATTGAAATGGAACTGCATCTAATTCAACTTTATTTAAAAATTTGGTGGTAATTTCAAACCTTAATTTATAGGTTTTACTTACATGTACACCATTACCATCATTTATTTTATCTAGAGAATAGGGTTCGGAATGTGACTTAGTTTCTAAACCTAGGGCTTCTACAACATCTTTAGATATCATATTCCTTTGATAATTTTTATCAAAAATAACATCTATTTTAGAATGATTAAAAATTATTCTCTTACAGAAGTGTTGCTTACCTTTCAGGGTGTCAAATTTTGAACTGTCAGCTTATCATTGACTACCATCTCCCTTGTTGATGTTGTCTCAGGTTCTAACTGATTGGAATTTGTCTGAGGAAGCTCTATATTTTGCTTGACTGAAGATGCAGTTACAACCTTTGCTTGAGGTTGTGGAAGATTCTACTTATCTTCCTTCAACATTTTCCCTTTAGCATTGAAGTAAAATCCTAACTTCATTTCTTCCTTAGGCAACTTCATTTTGATAGTTTTCTTAAATTTCCTTTTAGAACTCTCTTGTGCATAATCAAAAAATACATTTGAGTATTTCTTCTTTACATACCTTGATGAATCATTTGAAGATTCTTCATGCAATATAACTATCACATCTTTAGAGATTAATTCTAGCTCTTTAGAATGTCCTAAGTTGTTGCTTGATTAATCCTCCAACTCAGCTTCTTGGAATACTTGTCCTTCACCTCCATATCCTAATCTTGCACGGAGTGGTCTCTTTGCCACTTGGATAGGCTAGAAAACTCCTTGACCATTAATACCAAAGCCTTTTCCTTTGAATCCCATTTTTGCTAACAACTTAGAACCTATTCCCTTTGTGTACTTTTCAAATGACTTTGATAATTGTTTAGGGTTAGTATATTTAGTATCCCTAACATTGTCAATATAGCCAGAATAATTGATTTCATTGCTTTCTTCCTCAAAATTTACATTAGAATATACATCAATAATCAGATCATTATTTGCTTCTAGATTTACAACATTATTTTCATTGATAGGACTAGCAGGAGTATATGAATTAGAAGAATCACTACTATAACCAGAATGTACCTTTGTAGTCTGACTTGTTCTAAACTGAATCTCATAAATATGATTGGTCGTCAGTTAGATTTCTCACCTGATGTAGTGTTTTTGGCATACTGAGATATGAGATAATAATTACCCAATGTTATCTCCTCAGCTTCTCCTAAAACTATATCAAGATTTACTTGATCAAAGAATAGCCCTCCAATAACAAAATGCAGAATGACATAATGAGTTACATGTCCTTGTACTATGACATCAGCTCCTCCGACTGTCTTAGTGTGAGGTAATGGAAGACTTTTTAGATGAAGACATTGTATAAGGCCTTCATTAATATAACTAGGTCCAGAACTCTAGTTAAAATAGATCTTCATGAACTTTCCTTCAGCAATGGTAGTGCAGCTTTGTCATTGACTTTCTTCAGAGCGTAGCATAATATCTGGTACGTCCATTAGCAACAACTATCACATTAGAGACTCTAGAGTTGCTTGATGAGGTACTATTAGTCAGATGGATTGACCACTACTATACATAGCTGGTGTTTTGCCTCTTTCCTCGTTTCACCTTATAAATCATATTAGAGCCTAACTGGGGTGTAGGATCTAGCATTGCTCGATAATATGTCCTCATTGGGCACAATGTCCATAAATCTCTAAATATCCATGCATCCTCTTCTTCTATCAACGTTATTATTGTAGTTTTTCTCGTAGTTCATCAATGTTCTGTTGAAGCCTCTCGATATGTTGCTCCTATCGTTCTCTGTTGCTTGTCAATTTTGCTCTTGGGCTTGTAGGAATTGCATTATGACAATGATAATAGAATTCAGTAGCAACTAAATCTGAGCTAGCATTGGATCCATTATTCTACAATAACTGATTTTAGTTAAATAAAAAAATCACAAATTCACTTGAAAATTTAGTTCTGATATCAAACTTGACATTTGAGAACAATGTTTACATAGAGGTTAACCCAGTAAACTAACCGCTCTAATACCAAACTGATCCATAAACTTAAGCAATATTACACTTACGTAATTTAATTTTTATTTACATTATCAATTTATGAAATTAAAAAAATGACTTATAAAAATATGAATTTAAAGATAATAATTTACAAACATTCAACAATAATTTGATAACGGAGTTCGGCATGAAGGCATACGTATCTGGGTCCAATATCGGTCGATAAATTAGGAAAAACTTTTCAAAAGTACTTACAAATGTTTCTATAATGAAAAATAAACAACTATAAAGTTGTTTGTTGGGAAAAATAATATAAGTCCCTTTTCAAACTTTTTCCCAATTCTGTCCCGAGTACCCTCCACAAGCTCTTAGTCTTTGCAATGGCTATTGACTTTTTGAATTATATTACAAATGTGATTTCGTAAATTTATATAGCCTCTCAAGTCCATAGCCCAAGTGTTTGGGCCTTATCCTTTTGCATGATAGGATAGGAGTTCAAAACTCATCCCAATGCTTTTGGTGGGCAAGGCTTATCATTTATCCCACATTTGTGGGGTCTTGACTTATCTTAAGGCTTTATTAAGCCTTATCCTCTCATTTGTCTTCGTGGCTTAGGCCACGTTCGCCACCTTTTACTTTGTCCACGGTTATGACATGGTTGGACATGGAAATATGTGATGACTTGGGAAAAGGTTTTGGTATGGCATGTGGGGTGTGTGGGAACCACATGGAAACTTGGTGTGGACCATGGGAAATACATGGAAAACATGTGCAATGTTTGAATGAAACATGGCATGGGTCTTTCACGTGGAATGTGAGTATTTTAGAGGAGCTTGGTATGAAATTTAATTACAATATATATAATTGCAAATTTTGACCATAGTGAATGGTGGCAAGCCACGTGGTGGCTTGAGGACCCACCACGTGGACCAATCTCGCTAGGCCACTTGTCAACCTCTCATTGTGCCACTTATCGATGTCCAACTGGATGTTCCCAAATTTTATTTTTTATCGATTGTCAAAGATCACCTATCAAATAAAAATTATAAAAACCACACATTTTTCTCACATCTTGTGCCACGTGTCACGTTCTTACTAGTCCAGATTTGCCACGTCATCTTGTTGACCAAGTTTGACCACTACTTTGATCGACTATATCTTTTACATACGATGTCCATTTTATGAACCATAAATTGTGTCAAAAATCTCTCGATGAGCCCTTCACCATGGAACTATTATTAGATCATTATATAATGGTCAATTTCCATAGTTTGACCAATTTGGACTTGATTTGAATAATTGACTAAAACTTTGACTAGCTACATAAGGAACATATGAGCTCCATTTTCCATGTTCCACATACTATTGGAAATGTCTCAATGGGATCTACGCAATGGTGTAAGATTCATTCTGATTCAAGACTTTTTTGAGTTGACCTTTGGATCATAATCTCTATAAAACCATCTTCAAATGTCGTTCATGTTTACTTATATTTATAGAGTAAACTAGAATATCATCAAGAAAAACCAGCATAAACTTATCTATAAAATCCATAAAAACACTATTCATCAAGTTCATAAAATTTGTAAAAGCATTAGTGATCCCAAAAGGCATTATCATACACTCATAGCGACCATATCAAGTTTAAAAAGCTATTTTATGAATATCTTTCTCCTTTATTCTCAGTTGATGGTACCCTGATCTTAAATCAATATTGGAGAAAATAACATCTCCCTTATTTTGATCAAATAAATCATCTATTCTTGGTAATGGATGACGATTCTCAATCATCACTTTATTAAGCATTATATAGTCAACACAAAGTCTCAAGGTGTCGTCCTTCTTCACAAAGACAATCGGAGCACCTTAAGGAGATACACTTGGTTTTATACTTCATTTTTCAATAATTCTTATAGTTCAACTTTCAGTTCTTGTAAATCATTTGCATTCATTCTATAGGGATCTTTAGAGGTAAGTGCACCCCCAAGCATGATGCCAATTGAAAAATCAAATGCCCTTTTAAGGGGAAGCCCAGATAATGTTTCTGAAAATACATCTTTGAGTTCCCTTAAAAGAGGAAATTTTTGGAAAGCATCTTCCTCATTTCCAGTTGACTCATGCATTTGGATTGCACAAATTTAGAAGCCTTTATGCACTACCTTTTACAATTGTAGTGATGAAAGTAACTTACATGCCTTGGGTCTTAGAATGCTTTGCACTTATTTGATTCACCCAGATTAATTTGTGCATCGCACTTTTTTACCAAATCAATATAATGTTCCATGCCAATCCATTCCAAGTATAAGGTCATAAGAACCCAAAGGAGCTAAAAAAATAGTTGGGTCTTAAAATCACCCAAGTCTGACTTAGACCTTTCTAAGCACTCATAGATTGGTACCTTTTTATCTATTCCAAACTTGATTTCCCATCTTTATCTGAATCTAATGGGTTTAGAATTACATTTACTTACTACAACAGGTGAAACAAAGATATCTATAGCACTAGAATAAATTAAAATAAAAATGTTAATACCAAATAATATACCTTTGGTTTCAATTGGGGTTGCCTAAAAATGAGCATTCTGATTATCCATAGCTACAAATACCTAGTGGTTAGTTGATTGTCTAAGTTTTAGTTTGGGACAATCCTTATAATAATGGTTATCACCACTTTCTCAGCGTTGTATAATCTTAAAAGGTGCTATAAGTGCCTAAAATTGCACTGAAGAAATTGAGCCCTTGTCAAATATGAATGTCTGATTTGTTAGCCCACTTTTTATTTTTAAGTGTTCATCAAAGGTCAAATGCCCTATTAATTTGATCTTTACTAGACTTTGGCCTATCAAACGCTGAGTTGAATTCATGTTTGAACACTTTAAGGTTTTTTGTTCTAATTGCCCTAGCTTAGACCCTTTAATTTAAAATCAAATTTGGTAGGAGTAATTTATGTGGGAACACTTTAAATATGCCATGTGTAGAGGCCACCACTCTGATACCACAAGGTAGAGACCATAATTCCTATCCTAAAACACATTTTTTAATATGTAATTAATGTTTGTCAGTGCATATAACTTGGATATATCTTATCCTATCAGATATCCTTTCTCAAATGGAAAAGCATCTAACCATACAGGTTAGTCATTCCTTTGTCAAATCGGTAATCATCTAACCAAACGGGTTAGTCATTCCTCTGCCAAATGACAATCATCTAACCAAATGGGTTAGATATCTATGCATGGGTAGGTTATGTTCTACCCAGAGAGTTGACTCATCAAATTAAATTGGATCTTGAGTCACTCATTGTTCACTACTCATCTCTACTTAGATAAGCACTGAGGTCATCGTGACAGTAACATGTATAAAACATATATCAAAAAGTCGCATTTTACTTTGAAATTTGACATAAAGCTTCAGGAACTATAATGATCCAACTGTGATCCTTTTGAGTATATCACAGATTTCTTATCTTTGCTTTGTTTATCTAAACTAGGGCCTTATTATAATAGTCCTGCCTTTTTCATTTAACTTTAATCTTGTTTAGCGCACAACCCTAAACTCCATCCTATTCACCTGTGTATTGGAAGCATACTTCACTTCTCAAACTACCTACATATCTACTTTCGAACATGATCAAGGTGTAATATGCATGTTCTATTTTCTATTTTAAGTTTCATGTGAACTATGAATCTGGGTATGCAGCGCTTTCTAGGGCCTAGTTCCCTAGACAGTTCCTTTGTGAGTACTACCCAAATGGGAGCGTAAAAAGTATCTGTTAAAGAAACAGAATACTTTTTTAACTAGACTAACCTTAAATCCTAACAAGAAATAGAAATGAACATTGCAAGTTACATCCCCCTTTTACTTTTTGTTTACAATGGTTTTGATCCTTGCTTTAGACAACCTAATCTGTATAATTGATGTTGCCAAAATTTTGTTATCTAAAAGCCACATGATCGGTGGTTTCTTGATAATAACTGATTTAACACTCTCAATTTTAGTTTTTATTGCTCCTTTTTGGTGATATCGAGTTTTGAGTAATAAATGTACTTTCTTCATTCTGTTTCATAATTTCATAAGTCAAAATCGTCTAAAGTAGTCGAAGTCATTTTATTATCTTGATTAGTATTTGTTGTCCAAGAGGGATTATCCCACCCCTTCGTCTTAAAGACACGACATGATCATTATTTCTCCCTGACAGTTTATAGGGATGATGTTCAGACATCATTGTTACAGTGATATTAGGCTATGAATACAGTAGCTTAAACGTGATGACATTACACGTAAATGTGAGCCAGAGACACCATTTGAACCGAATGATGCGTAGTTTTGTTTAACCCTAAATTTTTGCTCTAAGTTTGAGATTTAAAAAGAAGTAAAGAATTCTTGAAGTGAATTATTACATTTAATTTCAAAAGCAAATTCTTGTTTAGAAGAGTAGAAAACAAATCTGTAACATAAACTCCTAGTTTAGTCATTATGTCAATTTGCAACTACATTATTTTTACAAAAAATTAAAAAAACTTTTCTTATTTAAGCTAAATTTTATATTTATTTACATTTAAGTATTTAAACAGATATGTTGGGTGAAGAGTGATCTACTTTAAAGCTTATACACAACTATTATTGTAAAATTGACTGCTACATATCACTGGGAATTTAGTTTCTAAAATAAAGAAAACATTATATTTTCCTTTTAAATCATTTTCATAACCATAAATAAAAATAATATACTTTCCTCGCTGAGACAGCTATAAAAATTGGATGGAAATGAATTAAAAGTAGGTGGACAGGTAGAACAACTGTAGAGGGTGGATAGAAAGAATCTATGAGGAAATTAATTTTTATAGTAATACTTTCAGCCTATATATGCAGGCTCCTCTTATGTAAATAAACACTTGAAATAAACTCAGAAATATACTTAGAAATAAACCCAAAAAAAAAACAAGCATGCAAGGATATATCATATAAATATCAGTTCATTCCATTCTCTAAATAAAATAAAAATAAGGATATATCAATAGTATATATTTTCCTTTCAAATTAAATAAAATATTATATTCTACCTTCTTTGGTTTTTAGTGCCCATTGAAATCCTTGACTGAAGGGAGGTGGAGAGTAGAACTTACAGAGGTGAAGCCATTTAATTTTAACTTTGAAATTTATTTTTGTTTTTTCCTTAATTTCGGCATGCATGGTGGGTAGGCTTAGTCAGGTTAAATTTAATGTAGTTAATTAATAGTTTTAAATTATTTATAATAATATAATTAATTAATATTTTTAAAAATTGTTTTTCAAAAAAATATAATTAATTAAAAATCTTCAAAATTATTTATGATGATATAAAATTAATTAATATTTATTTATAAAAAATAAAATTAATAATTATTTATGAAAAATATAATTTATTTGTAAACTTTAAAATTAGTAAAATAAAAGAAAAGTTCTATTAATATTTTTTTGCTGATTTCTAAATATTTAAATTCATTTTTTATAAATGTGAGTATAAGATTAAATATTCGTTTCATTAAATTTTCCTTCGTTCACAATTGTCATTTGTGACCACATCACATATTTCTATGTAAGAAAAATAACTATAATATTTTAGCGACTAATTTGAAAAAAAAATTAAATTAAAATGTACCTTGCTTTGACGTTTTTCCATCAATGTCTTGATAGCCCTTTGAGATCAACACAAGGGTTAAGTTATCTAATCAATTCATCCTGACATAAAATACTAAACGAAGTCCAAAACCACTTAAAGTATGAGCACAAGTCCACAGTATCGGAAGAGAGGTCATGACATCCTCCCCCCTTAAATTATACATTGTCCTAAAGCACTACAAGAGTTTGATTAAGTTCATAAATTTAAAATAAAAATAGAAACATCTTTTTCATTTCTTTAGTGGCCTCCCAAGTTGCACTTCTTTTGCCATATTGATCCCATTGTACCTTCCACTGATCAACCTCTCTGTTGCACAATTGGTACCAGTGCCTCTACAGCACTCTGTATGGCTCTATTGTTATTGTATCAGGCTCTTGGACCTGCAAAGCATTCTAGTTTAAAATGTGTTTATTCTCAGGCACATATTTCTTAAGAAGTGACACATAGAAGACATCATGAAAGTGACTCAACTGCGAGGGTAAGGCCAATGATAGGCTACTGGGTTGATTCTCTCTAGGATCTCAAAAGGTCCTAAAAAGCGAGGAGCTAACTTCACCTTTCTACCAAATATTATGGAACTTTTGTGCGGTCTGACCCTTAAAAACACCTTGTCACCAATCAAGAAGTATCTCTGAACTCTCTTCCTATCTGCATAGCTCTTCTGTTTGTCCGATGCTTCCTCCAACCTTTGTCTTATAACTTTGACATGTTCCTCCTTGTCTTTCAACATTTAGAGACCGATTACTATTATGTCCTCAAGGTTATCCCAACTAAGTGGTGTTCGACAGCTTCTCCCATATAGAGCTTTAAATGGAACCATACCTAAATATGTTTGATTTGAGTTATTATAGGAAAATTCTACCAATGAGAGATAAGTTTTCCATTTGGTTTGTTGATCCAAAAAATACATCCATAGGAGGTCTTCTACAACCTGATTTGTCCTTTCTATTTGCCCATCTGTCTCAGGATGAAATGTGGAGCTAAAGTTCAATTGTGTACCTAAAGCTGACTGTAGGGTCATCCAAAACCTTGAAGTAAATCTGGAATCTCTGCCTGATATGATCTTTTCTGGAATTCCATGCAATCTAACCACTTCCTTCACAAATCGGTTAGCTAAGGTTGGTGCATCATCAGTCAAATTTTTGGGTATGAGATGTGCCACCTTGTAAGCTTGTAGATTACCACCATAATAACATCATGCATGTAGGGTGTCATAGGTAATCCTTGTATCAAATATATATTGACAACTTGTTATTTATAAGAATAAAATAATGAGGATATAAAGTCCTATAGGATGATGGTGTTTTGATTTAACCCTCTAACATTCCAAGCATCATACCATATATAATACTATATCTCTTTTCATCCCTTGCCAAAAGTATAGTTTCTTAAGATCAACATAAAGCTTGTTTACCCCTAGATGACGTAAGTAGGGTGAATAATGAGTTTTAGTTAAAATCATCTTCCTTAAGTCCTCTATATCTGGAATATAGATCCTATTCATATACCGAAGCAAACCATCACCATCCAAGGTATATAATTTAGTTTTTTGGGTCTTCTACATTTTCTTCTATCATTATTTTCACTTGATTATACCAAGGATCTTATTTTTGTCCTTCTAGTATTTACCCTTTTAGATTATATCTAAGCATTGTTATATTCATTAGGTGTCTTCTCCTACTCAAAGCATTAACAACCCTATTCTCCTTTCCCTTGATATACTCAATTTTAAAATCATACTCACTCAAGAACTCCAACCACTTTCTTTGCCTAGCATTCAGATTGGGTTGAGTGAATATGTACTTTAGCCCTTGATGGTTAGTTTTTAGTTCAAAAGGTTTCCCAATAAGGAAATATCTCCACTTCTGTAAGGCGTGAATAATTTCTACCAATTCTAAATCATGAGGGGCATAATTTACTTCATGGGTTTTTAATTTCTTGGACTCATATGCAATTATGCCATCATTCTGAATGAGTACTCCTCCCAATCCTTCGATGGATGCATCTGTTACAACCACAAAATGTCCATTCAGATTGGGTACCTTCAAGATGGGTGGCATTGTCAACTTTTCTTTCAAAATTTGGAAAGCTTTATCACACTGCTTTGTCCATATAAACTTCTTACCTTACTTTTGCAATGTCATAATCAGGTTGGTGATCCTAGAAAAACCTTTGATAAATCTCCTATAATATCCTGCTAACCCCATGAAACTCCTTACTTCTGATACATTCTTGGGAATTGGCAATTCCATTATTGCCCTTATCTTATCTAGATATACTAAAATCCCTTCTTTTCATATGATGTGGCCTATATAGTGAATCTCCTTCTTAAAGAACTCACATTTGGACAACTTACCATATAGCTTAAGTTCTCTCAACCTCTGAAGAACCAATTGAAGATGTGCTAAGTGTTCTTCCTCCTTTTTAAAGTATATCATAATTTTGTCTATGAACACCAAGATGAACTTATCAGGTAATTATGAAACACACTGTTCGTTAAGTTCATAAATGTTGAAGGAGCATTTGTTACCCCAAATGGTATTACAGTAAACTCATAGTGTCCATATCTGGTCTTGAAAGTAGTTTTTAGAATATACTCCTTAATTCTTAGCTGATGATATCCTGATCGAATGTCTATCTTTGAGAAAATGATTTCTCCTTTCATCTGCTCAAATTGGGTCTTCTATACGAGGTAGGGGATATCTATTTTTAATTGTGACCTTATTCAACATTTTATATTCAATGCATAATCTTAGAGTTCCATTCTTATTTTTAACAAACAAGACTGGCGCTTCCCAAGGAGACACACTTGGTCTAATCAATCCTTTACTCAAGAGTTCCTCTAGCTAAATTTTAAGTTCCATCAACTCAGTTGTGTTCATTATGTAGGGTGCTCTAGAAACTGGCTCAGCTCTGGGTATAATATCAATTGAGAAATCAAATTCTCTCTTAGGGGGCATTCCAAGTAATTCTTCAAGAAACACATCCTCAAATTCCCTTAGGAATGGATACCCTTCTAGGGTTGGTTCTTCTTTGATTTCATCCTTATCATCCATCATTACCATGAAAATAAGAGCTCCCTTCCTTTTTTCCTTCTTCAACTGCATAGTTGATATGGTTTTTACTTTTAAAGGCCTATGACCCCCTTGCATCTTGACCCATCTCCCTTCGTCCTTGTAACACCTAACCAACTTGCTATAACATTTTATTTTAGCTTGGTGTTTGGTGAGCCAACTCATCCCTATTATCACATCATAGTCTCCTAAAAGTGCTACAAATAGGTCTAAACTTGTCTCAAAATCTGGAAATTGTATTTTTGCCTTAGATAGACATTGAGACACTTCCTTGACTGCGTTACCCCCACACTAGACCATACATGATGTATTCATGTGATTCACTGGAAGAGACATTTTTCTTACTAATTCTAGAGAAATGAAACATTCTGATGAATCAGTATCTATGAGAATTGAAATGGGTTTACCTAATAGTTTACCTGTAGCTTCAACTATCACATTCTGGTATCTATTTTGGTGATTCCTTACTACAACATTAATCCTTTGTTGTGGTCCCCTTTAAGGTTTATTGGATCTTATCTATCCCTACATCCTTGGGCACTCTTAGGCAAAGTGATTTCCTCTGCAAGCAAAACATCCTCCTGGCAGGCTTTTTGGCATTGGGTTTCTCAGGGCATCGCTAGAAATCCATAGAGGATACATTGGGCGATTGTAAATCCTTTGATCATTACTATTATTATCTCCTCCCCTATTGTTATTCCTTCCAAAAGTATTTCTCTAATTTTGATTTGGTGGGGGTGCTTTGCCTGTTGGATTTACTATTGGGTTTTTATCCACAACTTGCTCTCCCTTGAAATTTGGTTTCCTTTTGAAGGCTTTGTTTCTATCATTGTTAAAATTTTGTCTTTCCACAACTAGGGCCTACAATTTATGTTCCTATTTGAGGGATTTTTCCAACACTTCATTCATGTTCTCAGGGCCGTGCATATCCAGTTCTGATCCTATGCTTGCATTCAGTCCTAAGATGAACTTTCTAGTCTAACCTCTTTCATCTTTCTAGTACATGGGCACATGTTTAAGTAATTTGGCAAATCTATCCCAATACTGTTGGACTGACATGCCTCCCTACCTTAGGTGGTGAAATTCAGTTGTCTTCTCATCAAATAATAACTGGGGCAACCATCTCTTCCTAAAATGGTGGTCAAACTAATCCCAAGTCACGTTTTCCTTGGTTATTCCATTCAACTCCTTTGTTTTAGTCTGTCAGCTAGCTACCTCTCTTACCAATTGGTAGGATCCCCATAACACCTTAGTTGCATCATTATAGTTTCTCAAGTCAAAGTACTTCTCCATCTCATTTAGCCAATTCTTAGCACCTTCACCTAATTGTTTCCCTACAAACTTAGGGGGTAAAATCTTCAAATCCTTGCTAAGATCAAAATGTGGAAATTCAATTCTGGGAGCTACAACCTCCATTTCATTGATTGGTGGTGGATTTTCTTCAGGTGGATTATCAAGGTTAGGTTCGAATATGTTTTATACATTTTTTTTCCTTAACTTAAGATCATTAATAACTTGCTCAAGTGAGTTTATTTTATCTCTTTGCTTGGTCAACAAATTGATGAGGGCTTCTATCATTGGTTCTCTATTTTTTGGAACCTATTGTTCAACATTTTCATTATTGGGTTCAGTGTATCTCACATTTTCCCTTCGATTCCTACTTGATCACCTAGGTCTTGCCATTTGGTTTCCTGATAAAAATAACACAATCCCTTAAGTTTTTATTCAAGACAATTGATAGTCTAATTCATTTTTGGATAACTCTAATTTTTCTCATACATTCTATTATTAATCATAGTCACACATAGGATTGACAAAAAGTAGACATTTGATAATCTTATTCAATTTTTTATTACAGAGTTTTTAACTTTATAGAGGATAAGCTTTATGACTATAACATATAGATGTCTATATAAAATTGATTCAAAATTCTTCTAAACAGAATCTTCTTCATCCAATTCCATTTCTTCGAGAACTTCATCTTCTAAGTAAACCACATATTGGTGGCATAAGATATATTTATTACATACTTCAAGGCTTATGTAGGGTGCATCAGAACCCATTCCAAATGTAAAATCTCTTATTGTTGAGGGACTCTTAAACAAACATTTCACTAAAGGTTCAATCATAGTTGGTGTTGTTTTAACTGGCTCCACTTTCAAAGCTTTGAGTTTTCTTAAAATTGTAGCTAGTGTATCTGAGTTAAAAATGTAAGTGGGTTCTTCCAAAGTAGAGGGAAGTTTCATTTTCCCCTTGTTCTTTGTTCTTTCCCTTTTTCCTTTCCTTGAAGTTTTTCCATGAGCCATGTCTGAACATCCACTTTAAACCAAATTTGTTTCTCATAGTTTTCAACTTTTTCAATAAATTAACATTAATAATCAATCTTTCACTAAGTGTAGGTCACAGTAGGCTTAAGGCCTAGCTTTCGAACCTAGGCTCTGATTCCACAATGTAGAGGCCACCGCTTTGATACCATAAGGTAGAGACCATAATTCATATCCTAAAACAATTTTTTTTTTATGTAATTAATGTTTGCCTGTGCATATATCTCGGGTGTATCTTAGCCTATTGGATATCCTTTGCCAAATGGGAAAGCATCTAACCATACACATTAGTCATTCCTTTGCCAAATAGGCAATCATCTAACCAAATGGGTTAGTCATTCCTTTGCATGGCCAAACATAAGTTAAGTGAGCGATGACTTGGGAGGTGGAGCATAGAACTTAGAGAGGTGGAGTGATTTAATTTTAACTTGAAGTTTATTTTTGTTTTCTCCTTAATTTTGGCATGCATAGTGGGTAAGCTTAGTTAGGCGAAATTTAATGTAGTTAATTAATAGTTTTAAATTATTTATAATAATATAATTAATTAATATTCTTAAAATTTGTTTTTCAAAAAAATATAATCAATTAAAAATATTAAAAATTACTTATGATAATATAAAATTAATTCATATTTATTTATAAAAAATAAAATTAATACTTATTCACAAAATATATATTTTATTTGTAAACTTTAAAATTGACAAAATAAAAGAAAATATCTATTAATAACTTTTTGTGATTTCCAAATTTTTAAATTCATTCCATATAAATGTGAGTATAAGATTAAATATTCATTCCATTAAATTTTTCTTCGTTCACAATTGTCATTTGTGACCACATCGCATATTCTATGGAAGGAAAATAACTATAATATTTTAGTAACTAATTTGAAAAAAAAAATGAAATTAATTTCCTGTCGATATCCTGATAGTCCTTTTAGATCAACACAAGGGTTAAGTTATCTAATCAATTCATCTTGACATAAAATACTAAATGAAGTCCAAAACCACTTAAAGTATGAGCACAAATCCATAGTATGGGAAGAGAGGTCATGACATCTTCCCCCCTTAAATTATGCATTGTCTTAATGCACTACAAGAATTTGATTAAGTTCATAAATTTAAAATAAAAATAAAAACATGTTTTTCATTTCTTCAGTGTCTTCCCAAGTTGCACTTCCTTTGCCATATTGATCCCATTGTACCTTCCACTGATTAACCTCTGTATTGCATAATTGGTACTAGTGCCTTTCCAGCACTCTATATGGCTCTAATGTTATTCTGTCAGGCTTCTGGACCTGTAAAGGATTATAGTTTAAAATGTGTTTATTATCAGGCTCATATTTTGAAGAAATGACACATGGGAGACATCATGAATGCGACTCAGAAGTGGGGGTAAGGCCAATCGATAGGCTATTAGGTTAATTCTCTTGGATCTCAAAAGGTCCTACAAAGTGATGAGCTAACTTCACCTTTTTCCCAAAGGTTATGGAACTTTTGTGCGGTCTAACCCTTAAAAAAACATTGTCACTAATCAAGAAGTCTCTCTAAACTCTCTTCTTATCTGCATAGCTCTTCTGTCTATCTGATGCTTCTTTCAACCTCTGCCTTATAACTTTCACATGTTCCTCCATGTCTTTCAACATTTCAATACTAATTACTGTTTTGTCCTCAAGGTTATCCCAACTAAGTGGTGTTCAACAGCTTCTCCCATATAGAGCTTTAAATGGAACCATACCTAAAGATGTTTGAAATGAGTTATTAGAGGAAAACTATACCAATGGGAGATAAGTTTTCCATTTGGTTTGTTGATCCACATAATACATCCTTAAGAGGTCTTCTACAACTTCATTTGTCTTTTATGTTTGCCCATCTGTCTCATGATGAAATGCGGAGCTAAAGTTCAATTGTGTACCTAAAGTTGACTGTAGGGTCATCCAAAACCTTGAAGTAAATCTAGAATCTCTATTTGATATGATATTTTTGTAACTCCATGCAATCTAACCACTTCCTTCAAAAATTGGTTGGCTAAGTTTCGTGCATCATCAGTCAAATTTTTAGGTCTGAGATGTGCCACCTTATACGCTTGTCGATTACCACCATAATAGCATCATGCATGTAGGGTGTCATAGGTAATCCTTATATGAAATCTATACTGACAACTTGCCATTTATATTGTGGAATATCATGTGGATATAAAATTCCTATATGATGATGGTGTTTTGCTTTAACCCTCTGACATTCTAAGCATCATGCCATATATAATACTATATCTCTTTTCATCCCTTGCCAAAACTATTGTTTCTTAAGATCGGTATATAGTTTGTTTACCCCTGGATGACCTAAGTAGGGTGCAATATGAGCTTCAGTTAAAATCATCTTCCATAAGTCTTTTACATCTGTAATATAGACCCTCTTCTTATACCGAAGCAAACCCTCACCGTCCAAGGTATATCCTTCAATTTTTTGGGTCTTATGTATTTTCTTCTATCATTATTTTCACTTGATCATACCAAGGATCTTGATTTTGTCCTTCTAGTATTTACCCTTTTAGATTATATCTAAACATTGTTATATTCATCAAGGGTCTTCTCCTACTCAAAGCATCAACAACCCTGTTCTCCTTTCCCTTGATATACTCAATTTTAAAATCTTACTCACTCAAGAACTCCAACCACCTTCTTTGCCTAGCATTCAGATTGGGTTGAGTGAATATGTACTTCAGCCCTTAATGGTAAGTTTTTAGTTCAAAAGGTTTCCCAATAAGGAAATGTCTCCACTTCTGTAAGGCGTGAACAATTGCTGCCAATTCTAAATCATGAGGGGCACAATTTACTTGACGGGTTTTCAATTTCTTGGACTCATATACAATTATGCCATCATTCTGAATGATTACTCCCAATCCTTTGATGGATGCATCTATTACAACCACATAATGTCTACTCAAATCGGCTACCTTCAAGATGGGTTTCATCTTCAACTTTTCCTTCAGAATTTGGAAAGCTTTATCACACCGCTTTGTCCATATAAACTTCTTACCTTTCTTTTTCGATGTCATAATTGGGTTGGTGATCCTAGAAAAACCTTCGACAAATCTCCTATAATATCCTTCTAACCCCATGAAACTCCTTACTTCTGATACGTTCTTGGGAATTGGCCATTCCATTATTACCCTTATCTTATCTAGATATACTAAAATTCCTTCTTTTGATATGATGTGGCCTAGATAGTGAATCTCCTTCTTAAAGAACTCACATTTGGACAACTTACCATATAGCTTAAGTTCTCTCAACCTCTGAAGAACCAATTGAAGATGTGCTAAGTGATCTTCCTCATTTTTAAAGTATATCATAATGTTGTCTATGAACATCAAGATGAGCTTATCTAGGTAATTATGAAACACACTGTTCATTAAGTTCATAAATGTTTAAGGAGCATTTGTTACCCCAAATGGTACTATAGTAAACTCATAGTGTCCATATCTGGTCTTGAAAGTAGTTTTTTGAATCTCATCCTCCTTAATTCTTAGTAGATGACATCCTGATCGAAGGTCTATCTTCGAGAAAATTATTACTCCTTTCATCTTTTCAAAAATGTCTTCTATATGAGGTAAGGGATATCTATTTTTAATTGTGACCTTATTCAACATTCTATAGTCAATTCATAATACAGAGTTCCATTTTTATTTTTAACAAACAAGATTGGCATTCCCCCAGGAGACACACTTGGTATAATCAATCCTTTACTCAAGAGTTCCTCTAATTGAGTTTTAAGTTCCATCAACTCAGTTGTGTTCATTATGTAGGGTTCTCTAGAAAATGGCTCGGCTCCTGGTATAATATCAATTGAGAAATCAAATTCTCTCTTAGGGGGCATTCCAAGTAATTCTTCAAGAAACACATCCTCAAATTCCCTTAGGAATGGATAACCTTCAAGGATTGGTTTCTCTTTGATTTCATCCTTATCATCCATCATTACCATGAAAAATAGAGTTCCCTTCCTTTTTTCCTTCTTCAACTGCATAGTTGATATGGTTTTTACTTATATGGGCCTATGACCCCCTTGGATCTTGACCCATCTCCCTTCGTCGTTGTAATACCTAACCAACCTGCTATAACATTCTATTTCAAGTTGGTGCTTGGTGAGCCAACTCATCCCTATTATCACATCATAGGCTCCTAAAAGTGCTACAAATAGGTCTAAACTTGTCTCAAAATCTGGAAATTGTATTTTTTCCTTTGGTAGACATTGAGACACTTCCTTGACTGCCTTATCCCCATACTAGATCGTCCATGATGTATTCATGAGATTCACTGGAAGAGAGATTTTTATTACTAATTCTAGATAAATGAAACATTCTGATGAATTAGTATCTATGAGAATTGAAATGAGTTTACCCAATAATTTACTTGTAGCTTCAACTAGCACATTCTGGTATCTATTTTGGTGATTCCTTACTATAGCATTGATCCTTTGTTGTGGTCCCCTCTAAGGTTGATTGGATCTTATCTATCCCTACATCCTTGGGCACTCTGAGGCAAAGTTATTTCCTCTGCAAGCAAAACATCCTCGTGGCAGGCCTTTTGGTATTGGGTTTCTCGGGGCATCGCTAGAAATCCATGGAGGATACATTCGGCGATTGTAATTCCTTTGATCATTCTTTTTATTATCTCCTCCCCTTTTATTATTCTTTTCAAAAGTATTTCTCTAATTTTGATTTGGTGGGGGTGCTTTGCCTATTGGATTTGCGCATAGGTTTTTATCCACAACTTGCTCTCCCCAAGAATCTAGTTTCCTTTTGAAGGCTCTATTTATATCATTGTTAAAGTTTTGTCTTACCAAAGCTAGGGCCTACAATTTTTGTTCCTATTTAAGGGATTTTCCCAACACTTTATTCATGTTTTCAGGGACGTGCATATCTATTTCTATTCCTATGCTTGCATTCAATCCTAAGATGAACTTTCTAGTCTAACCTCTTTCATCTTTCTAGTACATGGGCACATACTTAAGTAATTTGGTGAATCTATCCCAATACTATTAGACTGACATGCCTCCCTACCTTAGGTTGTGAAATTCAGTTTTCTTCTCATCAAAGAATAACTGGGGCAACCATCTCTTCCTAAAATGGTGGTCAAACTAATCCCAAGTCATATTTTACTTGGTTATTCCATTCAACTCCTTTGTGTTAGTCCACCAGCTAGTTGCCTCTCCTACCAGTTGGTATGATGCCCGCAACACCTTAATTGCATCATTATAGTTTCTCAAGTCAAAGTACTTCTCCATCTCATTTAGCTAATTCTTGACACCTTCACCTAATTATTTCCCATCAAACTTAGGGGTTAAAATCTTTAAATCCTTGCTAAGATCAAAAAGTGGAACTTAAATTCTGGGAGCTACAACCTCCATTTCATTGATTGGTGGTGGATTCTCTTTAAGTGGATTATCAAGGTTAGGTTATAATATGTTTTCTACATTTTTTTCCTTGACTTAAGATCATTAATCACCTACTCAAGTGAGTTTATTTTATCTCTTTGCTCAGTCAACAAATTGATGAGGGATTCTATCATTGGTTCTCTATTTTTTGGAACCTATTTTTCAACATTTTCATTGGTGGGTTCAGTGTATCTCACATTTCCCTTTGATTCCTACTTGATCACCTAGGTCTTACCATTTGGTTTTTTGATAGAAATAACACAATCCCTTAAGTTTGTATTCAAGACAATTCATAGCATAATTCATTTTTGGATAACTCTAAGTTTTCTCATAAATTCTATTATTAATCACAGTCACACATAGGATTGACAAAAAGTAAACATTTGATAATCTTATTCAATTTTTTATTACATAGAGTTTTTAGCTTTATAGAGGATAGGCTTTATGACTATAACATATAGATGTCTATTTAACATTGATTCAAAATTCTTCTAAATAGAATCTTCTTCATCCAGCTCCATTTCTTCGAGAACTTCATCTTCTGAGTAAACCACATATTGGTGGCATAAGTTATATTTATTACATACTTTAGGGCATATGTAGGGTGCATCAGAATCCATTCCAAATGAAAAATCTCTTATTATTGAGGGCCTCTTAAATGGACATTTGACTAAAGGTTCAATCATAGTTGGTTTTTTTTTAACTGGGTCTACTTTTAAATATTTGAGTTTACTATGAATTGTAGCTATTGTATCTGAGTCAAAAATGTAAATGGGTTCTTCCAAAGTAGAGGGAAGTTATGTTTTCCCCTTGTTCTTTGTTCTTTTCCCTTTTCCTTTCCTTGAAGTTTTTTCATGAGCCATGTTTGAACATCCACTTTAAACCAAATTTTTTTCTCATAGTTTTCAACTTTCTCAATAAGTTAACATTAATAATCAATCTTTTACTAAGCATAGGTTGCAGTAGGCTTAAGGCCTAGATTTCAAACCTAGGCTCTACTACCACAATGTAGAGACCACCGCTCTGATACCATAAGGTAGAGACCATAATTCATATCCTAAAACACAATTTTTTTATTTAATTAATGTTTGCCTATGTATATAACTTAGGCATATCTTATCCTATCGGATATTCTTTGCCAAATGGGCAAGCATCTGACCATATGAGTTAGTCATTCTTTTGTCAAATGGGCAATCATCTAACCAAATGGGTTAGTCATTCCTTTGCCAAATGGGCAATCATCTAACCAAACAGGTTAGTTATTCCTTTGCCAAATGTCAATCATCTAACTAAATGGGTTAGATATCTACATTATGCTCTGGTCAGAGACTTGACTCATCGAGATTAACCAGATCCTGAGTCGCTCACTATTCATTGATCATATCTATTTAGATAAGCACTGAGGTCATCATGATATTATCATGTATAAAACATATATCAAAAAGTTATATTTCATTTCAAAATTTGGCCTAAAGCCTCAGGAACTATGACAATCCAACCAAAATCTTTCTGAGTATATCATAGATTTCTTATCTTTGCTTTGTTTATCTAAACTAAGTCCTTAGTATAATGGTTCTACCCTTTTCATTTAACTTCAATTTTGTTAGCATACAACTCCAAATCCCATCCTATTCATCTACATACTAGAATCATTCTTTGCTTCTGAGACTACCTACATATCTGATTCTAAACATGATCAAGGTGTAGTATGGATGTAGTTTTATTTTCTATTCTAAGTTTTATGTGAACTATGAATCTGAGTATGCATCCCTTTCTAGGGCTTAGTTCCCTAGATAATTTCTCTGTGATTGCTACCCAAACAAGGGCATAAAAAGTATTAGTTAAAGTGATTGAATACTTGTTTAACTAGACTAGCCCTAAATCCTAACAAGAAATAGAATTGAACATTGCAAGCTACATCCCCATTTTAATTTTTGTTTACAATAGTTTTGATCCTTATTTTAGACAACCTAATCTGTATAATTGTTGTTTCTAAAGCTTCATTATCTAAAATCCATATGGTTGGTGGTTTCTTGATAATAACTGGTTTAACACTCTCAATCTTGATTTTTATTGCTCATTTTCAATGAAATAGAGTTTTGAGTAATAAATGTACTTTCTCCATTCTATTTCATAAGTTCACAAGTCAGAGTCAACTTGTTGAAAATATTGTCATTGATGTCAAAGGTCTAGCATTACTGGTGATAAAGGCCCCATTGCATTTAATGATGTTTGTAATAGTTATATCTTGGCTAATGTGTGTTAATATTTATTTAATATTAATGAATATATTTTTGGTTGCATATAAGATAAAAGAAGGGCCCATAGAGAAGTCAATGAGTCACGAGGTAAAGACAAAAGAAGAATGGGATGCATTTTCCCATGAAGAGTCATCTTGACGAATTCTAAGAGTCACCAAGTGAAGACAAAAGAGGAAGGGAACAATTTCTCATGAAGAGACACTTTGAGGAATACGAAAAGTCACCAAGATAAGGAAAAAAGAGGAAAGGATGCTTTTGCTTATGAAGGGTCACCACATGACTTTTCAAATGCAAGGATATGAAGGGTCATACAAGTTTGGCACTATTTTCCATGAGGATTGAAGGGTCACAAAGGGGAATGCCAAAGGTCATTTAGAAAGCTATAAATAAAGTCTTGAGAAGCCATTTGTAATGTTTGAGAGATAGAGTTTGATTTGATATAGTAATATCTAGCTTAGAAGAGCAATGGGAGAGATTAGTATGATTTGTATTTGTTATATCTAACTTAGAAGAGCAAAATGAGAGAGGAAAGAGATATTGTAATGAATTATCATTTGTTGATATAAAAACATTGAGAGATAGTTGTGTGGTATACACAAAGGGGTTAGTGCTCTTGTGGGTTGGTGCTCACGAATCATTATTGTGTTGGTGCTTAGCAAAGGGGTTGGTGCTCCTGTGGGTTGGTGCTCATGAATTATTTTTGTTTTCATGCTCAGCAAAAATGTTGGTGCTCTTGTGGGTTGGTGCTCATGAATTGTTGTTGTATTGGTGTTAAATAAAGGGGTTAGTGCTCCTATGGGTTGGTGTTCATGAATTTTTGTTGTGTTGGTGCTTAGCAAAGGGGTTGGTGATCATGTGGGTTAGTGCTCATGAATTGTTTCTATATTGGTGCTCAGTAAAAGGGTTAGTGCTAATGAATTGTTGTTGTATTGGTACTCAGCAAAGGGGTTGGTGCTCTTGTGGGTTGGTGCTCATTAATACTTATTGTGTTGGTGCTCAGTAAAGGGGTTGGTGCTCCTACATTTGGTGCTTGTAAATATTGTGTTTTGAGTTAGTGTTTATTCATATACTTGAGATTGTTCTTTATAGTTTTTTTTACATTGGATTTCCACGTTAAATCTAGTGTCTCTCTCTATCTTGTGTGGTGTTTATTATTTTAATTTTATTTCATATCTTGAATGTATGTTAAAGTAGAATTTGATTAAAGAAAAGTTTATAAGATATATGATATATTGATTCACCCCCCCTCTTAGTATATCCCATGCTTAACAATTGGTATAAGAGCAGGTTCCTTAAAAAAGGGTTTAATAGCTTGAAGGTAGATCAAAGAAAGCACAAGATGGCCAACCAGCTAAAGAAGGAGAATCCAGAGTTGAAATGTGTGGTCGAGGCTCTTAAGGAACATGTGTGTATCTTAGAATCTAAGTTGGTTATAGAAGCAAAATAAGATAAGATGTGTATTCAAGATCTTAAAAATCAGCTAGAGGTTGCAAATTCAAATTTGAAATCAAGAGAAGAAGAGTGTAATCAATTGAAGGTTGAGTTAGGTTATTTATAGGATAATCATGAGAAGTTCATAATCAAGGTTGAGAAAGATCATGAAATATTAGTCCAATGTAAGAAAGATGCAAGTTTTAAAGGTGAATTAAAGAAGCCAATCAGGAAGCTCAATGCTTTCAAGTTTTCAAATTCTTTTCATGGCCATTGTTTTGTTTGATGAGATGAATTATGCTTCTTGAAGCATAATAATGAAGAATTATTTGATGGCCCTTGGATTCGACATAGGGAAAGTAGTGGTGGAGGAATATGAAGAGCCACAAACACTTGTAATTACTCCAGTAGAAAAGAAGGTAAGTGAATATAATGTTAAAGCTTTAAATATTATTTTATATGGTTTATGTGAATCTAAATTTGTTAAAGTTATGCAATGTAAATTTGCTCATGAAACTTGGGTAAAACTTGAGAATATTTACAAAGGTGATGGAAAGGTTCAAAAAGCTAAGCTTCAGAACTTTAGAAGACAGTTTCAAAGTTTGAAGACGGAAGAAAAAGAATATGTTGCAAGTTATCTTTTGCAAGTTGATCAAATAGTAAATCAGATTCAAGGTCTTAGATAAACATTGGATGAGTCAACAATGGTACAAAAAAATTTAAGATCTCTACCAATTAGATATGATGCAAAGGTTTCAGCAATCAAGAAGATGAAGAATTTAGCCAAGCTAAATATGTATGAGCTTCATGGTATACTCGTTGCATATGAGATGTGGACTGAACAAGATAAACCCTCAAAGAGAGAAGCAGATTTCAAGACATCAAAGAAAGAGAAAGCTAAGATTTAAGAATCAAGTGATAGTTCCAGTGATGATAAAGATGACAACAGAGCTCTTTTCATTCGCAAGCCAAAAATGAGAACAGATAAATATCAAGGAAAATTACCTTTTAAATGTTTTAATTATAGATAGATTGAATATTTTTCAATGAAATACCCAAATAATGGTAATGATGATGATGATAAAGGAAAGTCTACATACAAGAAGAATTTAAAAGGTAAATTCAAGAAGAGATTAGAGAAGAAGAGTTTGTATTCTAAAGATCTTAGCTCAACCGAAGATATAGTAGAGTTAGTGATTCAAAAGAAGAGATTCTATTCATGGTCATACATGAAGATGCCTCTATGAAAAAAAGTATAGATAATCAAGAAGAAGAGGATGAAGTTGAAGTGAATCTAGAAGGAGAACTCATTTGTGCCTTAGAAGAGTTAGAAGCTGTTGAAAAAAAGAATCAAAGATTGAAGCGTCACATCGAGAAAAATAAAAAAGAGTCAAGAAAAATAATTGATGATCTAACAGCACACTTGGAAGAAGCCAAGAAGAATGAAGAAGGTCTAACAGCACAGTTGCAAAAAGTAAGAAAAGAATGTGAAAGGTATGTTATTAAAATTACCTCTTTAAAATAAGACATTGAAAAAGTAGTCAATGATAAAGTAGTTAGTGATTCAAAATTTGAAGATAGCACTAACATATTAAATAAGATATTAGAAAGTCAAAAGGCAAATTCAGATAAGATAGGTATTGGATTTGAAAAAATAATCTATGTTGAACCTCTTACTAAAGAGAAAACAAAAAGAAAAGAAGTGAAGAATACAGAGGACATTTCAAATAAAGAAAGCTAGAGGGAACAAAGCTACAAAAAGAAATCAGGTCAAAGATATATAGATAGGTCTTATTATTATTTTTATTGTAATGGATATGGTCACAAAAAATTAGAATGTCAAAAAGAGCTAACAATTTCGAAAATAAGGAGAAGAAAAATCATGTAGAGTCAAGCAGAAGCTACAAATTTTTTGCTCCTCTATCAAGCTTTGATGAAGAGGCCATAATATGTTACAAATGTAACAATTTCAGACACATAGCTCAGTATTGTAGAAGCATGTTTGAGTTAGTCAAGAATGACTAGAGTTTCAAGTCTCCATTCAACAAGAAGAAAGTTTAGACATGTTCATGGCAGAAGAAACAACTTGAAGATTCTATGTTGATATAGACAGCGTTGCATGTAATAAATAAAGATCAGCCATGGTTCATTGATAGTGGATGTTCAAGGCATATGATAGGAGATAAGAGTAAGTTCATAACTCTAAAGAAGATCAATGGTGGCACCATGAAATTTAGAGATAAAACCACTGATAAGATAGCCGAAAAAAGTACTGTGAGTTTGGATAATGGTAGAACCAAGACTAAGAATGTTTTGTATGTAAAAGGTCTTAAGCATAATCTATTGAGTGTAAGTCAAATATGTGATTGGGGATATACATTAAATTTTTATACAGATAGTTGTGAGATTAGACAAAAATATTCAAATGAGTTGATTGCAGATGCTCAAAGGATAGGCAACAATTTATATGTATTATCAGATATCTTCTCAAAGGCACGATCAAAGGACAAATTCAAAGATCTACAAGAGGAGTTGGGAGTAATTTATATTACTTCCTGCCATTGAGGTTCAGCATTAGAAGTAGGGCCTTTGCCACTGATGTCAAAAGGAGAGAATAAAAGGTACAGGTACAGGTGCAGAAATAGGTACAAGGAATAGGTATAGGTTACTACAATAATGGGGAGTTACTATAAGTTTTTCAGATGACAATATATATAGGATTCAAGATGTGGTAGTTTCAGGATTGAGGTTGCCATCAATAACAAAGAGGGAGATTGTTGGAAATATTGTCATTAATGTCAAAGGTCTAGCATTATTAGTGATAAAGGCCCCATTGTATTTAATAATGTTTGTAATAGTTATATCTTGACTAATGTGTGTTAATATTTATTTAATATTAACGAATATATTTTTGGTTGCATATAAGACAAAATAAGGGCCCATGGAGAAGTCAAAGAGTCATGGGATAAAGACAAAAGAAGAATGGGACGCATTTTCTCATGAAGAGTCATCTTGGAGAATTCTAAGAGTCACCAAGTGAAGACAAAAGAGGAAGGGTGCAATTTTTCATGAAGGGACACTTTGAGGAATATGAAAAGTCACCAAGATAAAGACAAAAAAGGAAAGGATGCTTTTGCTTATGAAGGGTTATCACATGAATTTTCAAATGCAAGGATACAAAGGGTCATACAAGTTTGGCACCATTTTCCATGAGGATTGAAGGGTCACAAAGGAGAAAGACCAAAGGTCATTTGAAAAGCTATACATAAAGGCTTGAGAAGCCATTTGTAATGTGTGAGAGATAGAGTTTGATTTGATATAGTAATATCTAGCTTAGAAGAGCAATGGGAGAGATGAGTATGATTTGTATTTGTTATATCTAGCTTAGAAGAGCAAAGGTGAGAGAGGAAAGAGATATTGTAATGAACTATCATTTGTTGAGATAGCAACATTGAGAAATAGTTGTGTGGTATACACAAAGGGGTTGGTGCTCATGTGGGTTGGTGCTCACAAATTGTTGTTGTGTTGGTGCTCAACAAAAGGGTTAGTGCTCTTATGGGTTGGTGGTCATGAATTATTATTATGTTGGTGCTCAGTAAGGGGTTGGTGCTCTTATGGGTTAGTGCTCATAAATTATTATTGTGTTGGTGCTCAATAAATAGGTTGGTACTCCTGTGGATTGGTGCTCACGAATTATTGTTGTGTTGGTGCTCAGCAAAGGGGTTGGTGCTCCTGTGGGTTGGTGCTCACAAATTGTTGTTGTGTTGGTGCTTAGCAAAGGGTTTGGTGCTCCTGTGGTTTTATGCTCATGAATAGTTGTTGTGTTGGTGCTCAACAAAGGGGTTGGTGCTCCAACATGTTGGTGCTTGTGAATATTGTGTTTTGAGTTGGTGCTCATTCATGTACTTGAGATTGTTTTTTATGGTTTTTTCCAAATTAGGTTTCCACATTAAATCTGGTGTTTCTCTCTATCTTGTGTGGTGTTTATTATTTCATTTTTATTGCATATCTTGAATGTATGTTAAAGTAGAATTTGATTAAGGGAAAGTTTATAAGATATATGGTATAATGATTCAAATCTCTTCTCTTAGTATTTCACATGCTTAACAATTGGTATCAAAGTAGGTTCCTTCAAAAAGGGTTTAACAGCTTGAAGGTAGATCAAAGAAAGCACAAGATGGCCAAGCAGTGAAAGAAGAAGAATCAAGAGTTAAAATCTGTGGTCGAGGCTCTTAAAGAACATGTGTGTATCTTGGAGTCTAAGTTGGTTATAGAAGCAAAAGAAGATAAGATGTTTATTTAGGATCTTAAGAATCGGCTAGAGGTTGTAAATTCAAGTTTGAAATCAAGAGAAGAAGAGTGTAATCAGTTGAAGGTTGAGTTAGGTTCTTTAAAGGATAATCATGAGAAGTTCATAATCAAGGTTGAGAAAGATCATGAAATATTAGTCCAAGAAAAGAAGGATGCAATTTTAAAGGCGAATTAAAGAAGCCAATCAGGCAGCCCAATGCTTTCAAGTTTTATAATTCTTTTTATGGCCATTGTTTTGTTTGATGGGATGAATTATGCTTTTTGGAGCATAATAATGAAAACTTATTTTATGTCCCTTGGATTCGGCATATGGAAATCAGTGGTGGAAGAATATGAAGAGCCACAGACACTTGTAATTACTGCAGCAGAAAAGAAGGCAAGTGATTGTAATGCTAAAATTTTAAATATTATTTTATGTGATTTATGTGAATCTAAATTTGTTAAAGTTATGCAATATAAATCTATTCATGAAACTTGGTTAAAACTTGAAAATATTTACAAAGGTGATGGAAAGGTTCAACAAGCTAAGCTTCAGACTTTTAGAAGATAGTTTGAAAGTTTGAAGATGGAAGAAGAAGAAGATAAAGAAAGTTATCTTTTGCGAGTTGATCAAATAGTAAATCAGATTCAAGGTCTTGGAGAAACGTTGGATGAGTCAACAATGGTATAAAAAGTTTTGAGATCTCTACCAATGAGATATGATGCAAAGGTTTCAGCAATTAAGGAGATGAAGAATTTAGCCAAGCTAAAGATGGATGAGCTTCATGGTATACTCACAACATATGAGATGCAGACTGAACAAGATAAACCCTCAAAGAGAGAAGCAGCTATCAAGACATCAAAGAAAGAGAAAGCTAAGATTCAAGAATCAAGTGATAGTTTCAGTGATGATGAAGATGACAATGGAGCTCTTTTCATTCGCAAACAAAAAAGGGGAAAAGATAAATATCAAGAAAAATTACCTTTTAAATATTTTAATTATGAAAAAATTAGACATTTTTTAGCTAAATGCCCAAATAAGGGTGATGATGATGAAGGAAAGTCTACATATAAGATAAATTTCAAAGGTAAATTCAAGAAGGGATTCAAGAAGAAGAGCCTATATTCTAAAGATCCTAGCTCAGCCGAAGATAGTGGAGTCAGTGATTCAGAAGAAGAAGAGATTTTATTCATGGCCATACATGAAGATGTCTCTGCGATAAAAAGTACAGTTAATCAAGAAGAAGAAGAGGATGAAGCTGAAGTGAATCTAGAAGAACTCATTTGTACCCTAGAAGAGTTAGACGCTGTTGAGAAAAAGAATCAAAGATTGAAGCGTCAGATTGAGAAAAAATAAAAGGAGTCAAAGGAAATAAGTGATGATCAACAACACACTTGGAAGAAGCCAAGAAGAATGAAGAAGGTCTAACAGCACAGTTGCAAAAAGTAAGAAAAGAACATGAAAGGTATGTTATTAAAATTGCCTCTTTAAAAGAAGACATTGAGAAATCAGTCAATGATAAAGTAGTTAGTGATTTAAAATTTGAGGATAGCACTAACATATTGAATAAGATATTAGAAAGTCAAAAGGCAAATTTAGATAAGATAGGTATTAGATTTGAAAAGAAAAAGAGTTATGTTGAAGCTCTTATAAAAGAGGAAACAAAAAGGGAAGAAGTGAAGAATACAGAAGACATTTCAAACAAAGAACGCTGGAGAGAACAAAGCTACAAAAGGTAATCAGGTTAGAGATATATAGATAGGTCTTATTTTTATGGTTACTATTTTAATTGTAATGGATATGGTCATAAGAAATTAAAATGTTGAAAAAAAACTAATATTTTTAGAAATAAGGGGAAAAAAAATCATGTAGAGTCAAGCAGAACCTACAACTCTTTTGCTCCTCTATTAAGCTTTGATGAAGAGGCCAGAATATGTTAGAAATATAACAACTTCAGACACACATCTCGGTAATGTAGAAGCATGTTTGAGTCAGTCAAGAAGGACCAGAGTTTTAAGGCTTCATTCATCAAGAAGTTTCAAACATGTTCATGGCAGAAGAAATACCCTAAAGATTGTATGTTGATACAGATAGCTTTGCATGCAAGAAATGAAGATCAGCCATGGTTCATTGATAGTGGATGTTTAAGGCATATGACAGGAGATAAGAGTAAGTTCATAACTCTAAAGAAGATCAATGGTGACACCATGAAATTTAGAGATAAAACCACTGCCAGCATAGCCAGAAAAGATACTGTGAGTTTGGATAATGGTAGAACCAAG
This sequence comes from Torreya grandis, assembly GCA_037957365.1. Taxonomy (NCBI): domain Eukaryota; kingdom Viridiplantae; phylum Streptophyta; class Pinopsida; order Cupressales; family Taxaceae; genus Torreya; species Torreya grandis. The sequence goes on along the minus strand of JARHVA010003378.1, from coordinate 712,224 downwards.
ACTAAGAATGTTTTATATGTAAAAGGTCTTAAGCATAATATATTGAGTGTAAGTCAAATATGTGATCAAAGATATATATTAAAGTTTTATACAGAAGGTTGTGAGATTAGAATAAAATATTCAAATGAGTTGATTGCAGATGCTCAAAAGATAGGCAACAATTTATATGTATTATCAGATATCTTCTCAAAGGCACGATCAAAAGAAACATTCAAAGATCTGCAAGAGGAGTTGGGAGTAATTTATTTTACTTCCTGCTATTGAGGTTCAGCATCAGAGGTAGGCCCTTTTCCATTGATGTCAAAGGGGGAGAATAAAAGGTACAGGTACAGGTGCAGAAATAGGTATAGAGAACAAGTACAGATTGCTACAGTAAAGGGTAGTTACTATAAATTTTTTAGATGACAGTATGTGCAAGATTCAGGATGTGAAAGTTTCAAGATTGAGGTTGCCATCAATGACAAAGGAGGAGATTGTTGAAAATATTTTTATTAATGTCAAGGTCTAGCATTATCACTGATAAAGGCCACATTGCATTTAATGATGTTTTTAATAGTTATATCTTGGCTAATGCATGTTAATATTTATTTAATATTCACGAATATATTTTTGGTTGCATATAAGACAAAAGAAGGGGCCATGGAGAAGTCAAAGAGTCACGGGGTAAAGACTAAAGAAGAATGGGATGTATTTTCCCATGAAGAGTCATCTTGGGGAATTCCAAGAGTCACCAAGTGAAGACAAAAGAGGAAGGGCACAATTTCTCATGAAGGGACACTTTGAGGAATATGAAAAGTCACCAAGATAAAAACAAAAGATGAAAGGACGCTTTTGCTTATGAAGGGTCACCACATGACTTTTCATATGCAAGGATACAAAGGGTCATACAAGTTTGGCGTCATTTTCCATGAAGATTGAAGGGTCACAAAGGGGGAAGACCAAAGGTTATTTGGAAAGCTATAAATAAAGGCTTGAGAAGCCATTTGTAATATGTGAGAGATAGAGTTTGATTTGATATAGTAATATCTAGCTTAGAAGAGCAATGGGAGAGATGAGTATGATTTATATTTGTTATATCTAGCTTAGAATAGCAAAGGTGAGAGAAGAAAGAGATATTGTAATGAACTATAATTTGTTGAGATAGCAACATTAAGAGATAGTTGTGTGGTATACACAAAGGAGTTGGTACTCCTGTAGGTTGGTGCTCACGAATTGTTGTTGTGTTGATACTCAGCAAAAGGGTTGGTGCCCCTGTGGGTTGGTGCTTACGCATTGTTGATGTTTTGGTGCTTAGCAAAGGGGTTGGTGCTCATGAATTGTTGCTGTGTTGGTGCTCAACAAAGGGGTTGGTGCTCATGTGGGTTGGTGCTCATGAATTGTTGTTGTGTTGGTGCTCAGCAAAGGGTTTGGTGCTCACGAATTGTTGTTGTGTTGGTGCTCAACAAAGGGGTTGGTGCTCATGTGGGTTGGTGCTCACGAATTTTTGTTGTGTTGGTGCTCAGCAAAGGGGTTGGTGTTCATGTGGGTTGGTGTTCACGAATAGTTGTGTTGGTGCTCAGCAAAGGGGTTGGTGCTCCTACAAGTTGGTGCTTGCGAATATTATGTTTTGAGTTGGTGCTCATTCATATACTTGAGATTGTTCTCTGTGGTTTTTCCCACATTGGGTTTCCACGTTAAATCTGGTGTCTCTCTATATCTTGTGTGGTGTTTATTATTTCATATTTAATTGCATATCTTGAATGTATGTTAAAGTGGAATTTGATTAAGGAAAACTTTATAAGATATATGATATACTGATTCACCCCCCCCTCAGTGTATCCCGTGCTTAATACATCTAAGGTAGTCGAAGTCATTTTATTATCTTGATTAGTGTTTATTGTCTAAGAGTGATAATTCCACCCCTTGGTCTTAAAGACATGATATGATCCTTATTTCTCCCTAACGATTTATAGGGATGAAGCACAAACGCCATTATTACAACTATATTAGGCTATGGATGCAGTAGTTCAAGCGTGACGATATTACCTGTAAATGTGAGCCAGAGGCACCGCTTACACTAAACGCTACGTAGTTTTGTTTAACCCTAAATTCTTGCTCTAAGTTTGAGATTTAAAAAGAAATAAAAAATTCTTGAAGTGAATTATTGCATTTAATTTCAAAAGCAAATTCTTGTGTAAAAAAGTAGAAAACAAATCTGTAATATAAACTCCTAGTTTAGTCATTATGTCGATTTACAACTATATTATTTTAACAAAAAATTAAAAAAAAAATTCTTATTTAAACTAAATTTTAAATTTATTTGCATTTAGGTATTTAAACAGATATGTTGAGTGAAGAGTGATCTACTTTAAAACTTATATACAACTATTATTCTAAAATTGACTGCTACATATCACTGGTAATTTAGTTTCTAAAATAAACAAAGCATTATATTTTCCTTTTAAATCATTTTCATAATCATAAATAAAAATAATATACTTTCCTTGCTGGAACAGTTATAAAAGTTGGATGCAAATGAATTAAAAGTAGGTGGAAAGCAACTGTAGATCGCAAAATTAATTTTCATAGTAATACTTTCAGCCGATAAACACTTGAAATGAACTCGGAAATATACTTAGAAATAAACCAAAAAAACAAAACAAAGATAAGGATATATCAGTGCATTTGATTCTCTAAATAAAACAAAGATAAGGATATATCATTAGTTTATATTTTCCTTTCAAATTAAATAAAATATTATATTTACCTTAGAGAGGTGGAGTGATTTGATTTTAACTTGAAGTTTATTTTTGTTGTCTCCTTATTTTGGCATGCATGGTGGGTAGGCTTAGTTAGGCTAAATTTAATGTAGTTAATTTATAGCTTTAAATTATTTATAATAATGAATTAATATTCTTAAAAATTGTTTTTTCCAAAAATATAATTAATTAAAAATCTTAAAAATTATTTATGATGATATAAAATTAATTAATATTTATTTATGAAAAATAAAATTAATAATTATTTATGAAAAATATAATTTATTTGTAAACTTTAAAATCAACAAAATAAAATAAAAGTTTTATTAATAACTTTGGTGATTTTTAAATATTTAAATTCATTTTTTATAAATGCGAGTATAAGATTATATATTCATTTCATTAAATTTTTCTTCGTTCATAATTGTCATTTGTGACCACATCGCATATTTCTATGTAAGGAAAATAACTATAATATTTTAGTAACTAATTTGAAAAAAAAATGAAATTAATTCCCTGTCAATGTCCTGATAGTCCTTTTAGATCAACACAAGGGTTAAGTTATCTAATCAATTCATCCTGACATAAAATACTAAATGAAGTCCAAAACCACTTAAAATATGAGCACAAGTCCACAGTATGGGAAGAGAGGTCATGACATCTTCCCCCCCTTAAATTGTGCATTGTCCTAATGCACTACAAGAATTTGATTAAGTTCATAAATTTAAAATAAAAACATAAACATATTTTTCATTTCTTCAGTGTCTTCCCAAGTTGCACTTCCTTTGCCATATCGATCCCACTGTACCTTCCACTGATCAACCTCTCTGTTGTGCAATTGGAACCAGTGCCTCTCCAACACTCTAAATGGCTCAAATGTTATTATGTCATGCTCTTGGATGTGCAAATCATTCTAGTTTAAAATGTGTTTATTATCAAGCACATATTTCTTAAGAAGTGACACATGGAAGACATCATGAATGCGACTCAGCTACAGGGGTAAGGCCAATCGATAGGCTACTGGGTTGATTCTCTAGGATCTCAAAAGGTCCTACAAAGCGAGGAGCTAACTTCACTTTTTTCCCAAATGTTATGGAACTTTTGTGCAGTCTGACCCTTAAAATCACCTTGTCACCAACCAAGAAGTCTTTTTGAACTCTCTTCCTATCTACATAGCTCTTTTGTCTGTCTGATGCTTCCTTCAACCTCTGCCTTATAACTTTCACATGTTCATCCATGTCTTTCAACATTTCAAGACCGATTACTATTATGTCCTCAAGGTTATCCAAACTAAGTGGTGTTCGACAACTTCTTCCATATAGAGCTTCAAATGGAACCATACCTAAAGATGTTTCAATTGAGTTATTATAGGAAAATTCTACCAATGGGAGATAAGTTTTTCATTTGGTTTGTTGATCCACATAATAAATCCTTAGGATGTCTTCTACACCTTGATTTGTCCTTTATGTTTGCCCATACGTCTCAGGATGAAATGCAGAGCTAAAGTTCAATTGTGTACCTAAAGTTGACTGTAGGGTCATCCAAAACCTTGAAGTAAATCTAGAATCTCTATCTGATATGATATTTTTTGGAACTCCATGCAATCTAACCACTTGCTTCACAAATCGGTTGGCTAAGATTGGTGCATCATTAGTCAAATTCTCGGGTATGAGATGTGCCACCTTGTAAGCTTGTCGATTACCACCATAAAAGCATCATGCATGTAGGGTGTCATAGGTAATCCTTGTATGAAATCTATACTGACAACTTGCCATTTATATTGTGGAATATCATGCAGATATAAAATTCCTACAGGATGATGGTGTGTTGCTTTAACCCTCTGACATTCCAAGCATCGTGCCACATATAATACTATATCTCTTTTCATCCCTTTCCAAAAGTATAGTTTCTTAAGATCAGCATATAGTTCGTTTACCCCTCGATGGCCTAAGTAGGGTGAAACATGAGCTTTAGTTAAAATCATATTCCTTAAGTCTTCTACATCTAGAATATAGATCATATTCTTATACCGAAGCAAACCCTCACCGTCCAAGGTATATCCTTCAGTTTTTTGGGTCTTCTACATTTTCTACTATCATTATTTTCACATGATTATACCAAGGATCTTGCTTTTGTCCTTCTAGTATTTACACTTTTTAGATTATATCTAAGAATTGTTATATTCATTAGGTGTCTTCTCCTACTCAAAGCATCAACAACCATGTTCTCCTTTCCCTTCATATACTCAATTTTAAAATCATACTCACTTAAGAACTCTAACCACCTTCTTTGCCTAGCATTCAGATTGGGTTTAGTGAATATGTACTTTAGCCCTTGATGGTCAGTTTTTAGTTCAAAAGGTTTCCCAATAAGGAAATATCTCCACTTATGTAAGGCATGAACAATTGTTGCCAATTCTAAATCATGAGGGGCATAATTTACTTCATGGGTTTTCAATTTCTTGGACTAATGCAATTATGCCATCATTTTGAATGAGTACTCCTCCCAATCCTTCGATGGATGCATCTGTTACAACCACAAAATGTCCATTCAAATCAGGTACTTTCAAGATGGGTGTCGTCCTCAACTTTTCCTTCAGAATTTGGAAAGCTTTATCACACTGCTTTGTCCATATAAACTTCTTACCTTTCTTTTGCAATGTCATAAATAGGTTGGTGATCCTAGAAAAACCTTCGACAAATCTCCTATAATATCTTGCTAACCCCATGAAACTCCTTACTTCTGATACGTTCTTGGGAATTGGCCATTCCATTATTGCCCTTATCTTATCTAGATATACTGAAATTCCTTCTTTTCATATGATGTGGCCTAGATAGTGAATCTCCTTCTTAAAGAATTCACATTTGGACAACTTACCATATAGCTTAAGTTCTCTCAACCTCTGAAAAACTAATTGAAGATGTGCTAAGTGTTCTTCCTCATTTTTAGAGTATATCATAATGTTGTCTATGAATGCCAAGATGAACTTCTCTAGGTAATTATGAAACACACTATTCATTAAGTTCATAAATGTTGAAGGAGCATTTGTTACCCCAAATGGTACTACAATAAACTCATAGTGTCCATATCTGGTCCTGAAAGTAGTTTTTGGAATATCCTCCTTAATTCTTAGCTGATGATATCTTGATCGAAGGTCTATCTTTGAGAAAATTATTTCTCCTTTCATCTGCTCAAAAATTTCTTCTATACAAGGTAGGGGATATCTATTTTTAATTGTGACCTTATATAACATTTTACAGTCAATTCATAATCTTAGAGTTCCATTCTTATTTTTAACAAACAAGACTGGCGTTCCCCAAGGAGACACACTTGGTCTAATCAATCCTTTACTCAAGAGTTCCTCTAACTGAGTTTTAAGTTCCATCAACTCAGTTGTGTTCATTATGTAGGGTGCTCTATAAAATGGCTCGGCTCCTGGTATAATATCAATTGAGAAATCAAATTCTCTGTTAGGGGGCATTCCAAGTAATTCTTCAAGAAACACATCCTCAAATTCCCTTAGGAATGGATACCCTTCCAAGGTTGGTTCCACTTTGATTTCATCCTTATCATCCATCATTAACATGAAAATTAGAGCCCCCTTCTTTCCTTATTCAACTGCATAGCTAATATGGTTTTTACTTGTATGGGCCTATGGCCCCTTTGGATCTTAACCCATCTCCTTTCGTCATTGTAACACCTAACCAACCTGCTATAACATTCTATTTCAGCTTGGTGCTTGGTGAGCTAACTCATCCCTATTATCACATCATAGGCTCCTAAAAGTGCTACAAATAGGTCTAAACTTGTCTCAAAATCCAGAAATTATATTTTTGCCTTGGGTAGACATTGAGACACTTCCTTGACTGCCTTATCCCCATACTAGACCGTCCATGATGTATTCATGTGATTCACTGGAAGATAAATTTTTATTACTAATTCTAGAGAAATGAAATGTTTTGATGAATCAGTATTATGAGAATTGAAATGAGTTTACCCAATAATTTCCCTGTAGCTTCAACTAGCATGTTTTGGTATTTATTTTGGTGATTCCTTAGTACAACATTGATCATTTTTTGTGGTCCCCTCTGAGATTGATTGGCTCTTATCTATCCCTACATCCTTGGCCACTCTTAGGCAAAGTGATTTCCTCTGCAAGCAAAACATCCTCGTGGCGGGCCTTTTGGTATTGGGTTTCTCGGGGCATCGCTATAAATCCATGGAGGATACATTAGCGATTGTAATTCCTTTGATCATTCTTGTTATTATCTCCTCCCCTTTTATTATTCTTTTCAAAATTATTTATCTAATTTTGATTTGGTTGGGGTGCTTTGCCTGTTGGATTTGCTCATAGGTTTTTATTCACAACTTGCTCTCCCCTGAAATCTGGGTTCCTTTTGAAGGCTCTATTTCTATCATTGTGAAAGTTTTTTCTTACCACAGCTAGGGCCTACAATTTTTGTTCCTATTTGAGGTATTTTTCCAACACTTCATTCATGTTCTCAGGGCCATGCATATCTATTTCTATTCCTGTTCTTGCATTCAATGCTAAGATGAACTTTTTAGTCTGACCTCTTTCATCTTTCTAGTACATGGGCACATACTTAAGTAATTTTGTGAATCTATCCCAATACTGTTGGACTGACATGCCTCCCTACCTTAGGTTGTGAAATTCAGTTGTCTTCTCATCAAAGAATAACTGGGGCAACCATCTCTTCCTAAAATGGTGGTCAAACTAATCCCAGGTCACATTTCCCTTGGTTATTCCATTCAACTTCTTTGTGTTAGTCCACCAGTTAACTACATCTCCTACCAGTTGGTAGGATCCCCACAACACCTTAGTTGCATCATTATAGTTTCTCAAGTCAAAGTATTTTTCCATCTCATTTAGCTAATTCTCAGCACCTTCACCTAATTGTTTCCCATCAAACTTAGGGGGTAAAATCTTCAAATCCTTGCTAAAATAAAAAAGTGGAACTTAAATTCTGGGAGCTACAACCTCCATTCATTGACTGGTGGTGGATTCTCTTTAGGTGGATTATCAAGGTTAGGTTATAATATGTTTTCTACATTTTTTTCCTTGACATAAGATCATTAATCACCTGCTCAAGTGATTTTATTTTATCTCTTTGCTCAGTCAATAAATTGATGAGGGATTCTGTCATTGGTTCTCTATTTTCTGGAACCTATTTTTTAACATTTTCATTGTTGGGTTTAGTGTATCTCACATTTTTCCTTCGATTCCTAGTTGATCTCTTAGGACTTGCCATTTGGTTACCTGATAGAAATAACACAATCTCTTAAGTTTTTATTCAAGACAATTCATAACATAATTCATTTTTTGATAACTCTAATTTTTCTCATACATTCTATTATTAATCACAGTCACACATAGGATTGACAAAAAGTAAACATTTGATAATCTTATTCTATTTTATATTACATAGAGTTTTTAGCTTTATAGAGGATAAGCTTTATGACTATAACATATAGATGTCTATATAACATTGATTCAAAATTCTTCTAAACAGAATCTTATTCATCCAGTTCCATTTTTTTGGGAACTTCATCTTCTGAATAAACCACATATTGGTGGCATAAGTTATATTTCTTACATACTTTAGGGCTTATGTAGGGTGCATCAAAACTCATTCCAAATGGAAAACCTCTTATTGTTGAGGGCCTCTTAAACAGACATTTGACTAAAGGTTCAATCATAGTTGGTTTTATTTTAACTGGGTCTACTTTCAAAGATTTGAGTTTACTCTGAAGTGCAGCTATTGTATCTGAGTCAAAAATGTAAATGGGTTCTTCCAAAGTAGAGGGAGGTTCCGTTTTCCCCTTGTTCTTTGTTCTTTTCCCTTTTCCTTTCCTTGAAGTTTTTTCATGAGCCATGTCTAAACATCCACTTTAAACCAAATTTGTTTCTCATAGTTTTCAACTCTCTCAATAAGTTAACATTAATAATCAATCTTTAATTAAGCATAGGTCTCAGTAGGCTTAAGGCCTAGCTTTCAAACCTAGGCTCTAATACCATAATGTAGAGGCCATCGCTCTAATACCACAAGGTAGAGACAATAATTTATATCTTAAAACACATTTTTTTAATTTAATTAATGTTTCCCTGTACATATAACTCGGGTATATCTTATCTTATCGGATATCCTTTGCCAAATGGGCAAGCATCTAACCATATGAGTTAGTCATTTCTTTGTCAAATGGGCAATCACCTAACCAAATGGGTTAGTCATTCCTTTGCCAAATGGGCAATCATTTAACCAAATGGGTTAGTTATTCCTTTGCCAAATGGCAATCATCTAACCAAACGGGTTAGATATCTGCATTATGCTCTGGCCAGAGACTTGACTCATCGAGATTAACCAGATCTTGATTTACTCATTGTTCATCGATCATCTCTACTTAGATAAGCACTGAGGTCATCGTGATAGTAGTATGTATAAAACATATATCAAAAAATCATATTCCACTTCAAAATTTGGCCTAAATCCTCAAGAACTACGACAATCCAACCAAGATCTTTTTGAGTATATCACAGATTTCTTATCTTTTCTTTGTTTATCTAAACTAAGCCCTTAGTATAATGGTTCTACCCTTTTCATTTAACTTTAATCTTGTTAGCGCACAACCCCAAATCTCATCCTATTCACCTATGTACTAGAAGCATTCTTTGCTTCTCAGACTGCCTACATACCTGCTTCTGAACAGGATCTAGGTGTAGTATGGATGTAGTTATATTTTCTATTCTAAGTTTCATGTGAACTATGAATCTGAGTATGCATCCCTTTCTAGGGCTCAATTTCCCAGACAGTTCCTTTGTGATTGCTACCCAAACAAGGGCATAAAAAGTATCAGTTAAAGTGATTGAATACTTGTTTAACTAGACTATCCCTAAATCGTAACAAAAAATAGAAATGAACATGGCAAGCTACATCCCCCTTTTACTTTTTGTTTACAATGGTTTTGATCCTTGTTTTAGACAACCTAATCCATATAATTGTTATTGCCAAAGTTTCATTATCTGAAAGCCATATGGTTGGTGGTTTCTTGATAATAATTGGTTTAACACTCTCAATCCTGGTTTTTATTGCTCATTTTCGATGATATAGAGTTTTGAGTAATAAATGTACTTTCTTCATTCTATTTCATAAGTTCATAAGTCAGAATCATCTAAGGTAGTCGAAGTCATTTTATTATCTTGATTAGTGTTTGTTATCCAAGAGGGATTATCCCACCCCTTGGTCTTAAAAAAATGAAATGATCCTTATTTTTCCCTGACAGTTTATAGGGACAATGCCCAGACATCATTGTTGCAGTTATATTAGGCTATGTATATAGTAGCTTAAACATGATAACACAACCTGTAAATGTGAGTCAGTGGCAACGCTTGCATCGAACGCTACGTAGTTTTGTTTAACCCTAAATTCTTGATCTAAGTTTGAGATTTAAAAAGAAGTAAAGAATGGTTGAATTGAATTATTGCATGTAATTTCAAAAACAAATTCTTGTGTAGAAAAGTAGAAAACAAATCTGTAACATAGACTCCTAGTTTAGTCATAATGTCGATTTACAACTCTATTATTTTTACAAATATTTAAAACAACTTTTCTTATTCAAGCTCAATTTTATATTTATTTGCATTTAGATATTTAAACATATATGTTGGGTGAAGAGTGATCTACTTTAAAGCTTATATACAACTATTATTCTAAAATTCACTGCTACATATCACCAGTAATTTAGTTTCTAAAATAGAAATTAATTTTGCTATCTACGTTCCCCTAGATTCTTTCTGTCCACCCTCTACACTTGTTGTAGCTGTCCACCTACTATATGCAGGCTCCTCTTATGTAAATAAACACTTGAAATAAACTCGGAAATATACTTAGAAATAAACCAAAAAAAACAAGCATGCAAGGATATATCATATAAATATCAGTTCATTCCATTCTCAAAATAAAATAAAATAAAATAAAATAAAGATAAGGATATATAATTAGTTTATATTTTCCTTTCAAATTAAATAAAATATTATATTTACCTTAGAGAGGTGGAGTGATTTAATTTTAACTTGAAGTTTATTTTTGTTTTCTCCTTAATTTTGGCATGCATGGTGGGTAGGCTTAGTTAGGCTAAATTTAATGTAGTTAATTAATACTTTTAAATTTTTTATAATAATATAATTAATTAATGTTTTTAAAAATTGTTTTTCAAAGAAATATAATTTATTAAAAATCTTAAAAATTATTTATGATGATATAAAATTAATTAATATTTATTTATGAAATATAAAATTAATAATTATTCACGAAAAATATAATTTATTTGTAAATTTTAAAATTAATAAAATAAAATAAAAGCTTCATTAATAATTTTTGGTAATTTTTAAATATTTAAATTCCTTTAGTATAAATGTGAGTATAAGATTAAATATTCATTCCATTAATTTTTTTCATTCATAATTGTCATTTGTGATCAGATCACATATTTCTACGTAAGAAAAATAACTATAATATTTTAGCAACTAATTTGAAAAAAAATGAAATTAAAATATATCTTGCTTTTGCATTTCCGTGTCAATGACTCGGTAGTCCTTTGAGATCAACACAAGGGTTAAGTTATCTAATCAATTCATCTTGACATAAAATACTAAATGAAGTCCAAAACCACTTAAAGTATAAGCACAAGTCCACAGTGCAGGAAGAGAGGTCATGACACCATGGACTTAGTTTAAATTTTATACTAAGGTTTAGTCATGTTTATTAGCATGACCAAACCTTAGTCTAAAATTTGTATTTAGTCCCTTTTATTTCCCGTGGCCCTTAATCCTTTTATCTATTTAGTCTAATTAACGCTTGGTCCCTTTGCTACAAACTTAGCGTCAAGTCATATCCTAAAGCTTATATCATATTTATTTATTTACCAAGACCTTAGGCTAAGATTTTGTACTAAGTTCTTTGTTCCCAAATTTTGACTTCATTATTTTCATTGTTAACTTGGAGCCAATCACAACTGACCTAGCAAATCATTATCCTACGGTGTGCATTAGATCAAGGAGAGATGATCCAATGGTGCATGATCGAAACTAAAAATTCAAAAAGGTAAAGGACAAGCTCAAACATGACAAGTGTCGAGCTCACGGTGCACAGTTAAAATCTTGAGCATGTTTTCGTTGATCGATAGTACATGGCAAAGCATACAGATCCCTATCAATGATGAGAAATAGATCAAGATTTCATCAAAGCCCCAGGATGAGCAAGAGGGTGACAAGTGTCACCATTACAGGAACCCTATCAAAAATCTAATGGTACATGGAGCACAATATTGAAACCTATGGATCTTAATTGAACGATGCACATTCAATCAGATAAAGATGATCGAACCGTGTGTGAGTAACATTGAATTGTCAAAGGTTCTAAGAGATCCACAAGAGTGATAAGTGTCACCATCTCGGTGGGTAGTCTAAAGATCTATAACACATGATAGATTTAACCTATCAACAAAGTTACAGAGGGATCCAAGAACAAGTGGTACCATCTTGGGTGCCTGGGTGACAGATCAATGGTTCATAGTCCCTTTCATAAGTTAATATGTCAACAAGCTTGTGAGCAAGCATAGAGATGACGCTTATCATAAATGTAGTGAATGGAATGAAGATTAGACAATAACATTGAACCTCTCAGATTTTGATCTGATGGTGTGAGGTAAACATAGACTTTTCAAATAACTCAGGTCAAATAAGAAGCTACCACGTGGTAAAAGGGTGATAGGCCAGCAAAGACTAACTATATAGAGTGAAAAAAGCTCATAGATTTTCCAAGTGGCATGATCTCAAGGGTATTAATAGAGATTTAATAGTTCACAATAAAAGTTAATGCTAAAGGGATGCCGAGAGCCCATAGAGCTACCATGTGACATGCTCACATTCATCATACAGATAATGATTTGGCAATGCTAGTCTTAGATGGAAAATTTAATGGAGCTCAAAGCATATGGCACACAAATGTGACACATGTTTGGATTGAGCTGATTAGGTAGCTTAGTCACTTTTTAACCTCGCAAGTGCCTAGTTGGATCTGATGTGGCATGCTACATGTTAATGTGTGGTAAACTTTGGCTTATGAATCAAGATCAAGGTTTCTTCATGGATAGGCAAGGATTTGAATCACAGAGAAAGGTCTATGGGGCATTCCAAAGCATATTTTTCAATAATGACCTTGGATCATTTTATGTTTCTACCACAGCTTGAGCATTCCAATGTAACCATCACTGTTGGAGCAAGTTTTTTAATGGCATGCATAAGAAGAAAGATAACTGTCCAGGAGGTTCTAGCTATGCAGGCAAGTGACCAAGGGTATTTCTACATAGTTTCACATGATGATAAAGTTTGTTCAACCACCACCATGAAGTGCACCTTCCAAATCATGAAAAAAGACATCTCCAGTCCAAAGTTTTGTTGAAAATATTCATCATGCCTTGTTGAGGTAGTTAGAGCAATGATTTCTTGAAAATGGATGAAGATTTTCAAATGACGACAAAGGAATATTTTCTAGTTGGGAGCATCTTAGTGGAATTGGGAGGGTTGTTATGCAATTTTTTAAAATTACAACCTACAGTCTTAGATTTAAAAGGACAGTGAAAAATGTATAAATAAGGGGTTTTGCCCCCTATTCAGGGGTTGGTCATTATGTTGTCAGTTATTGGTCTTTGTTTTTCCTAAGTATAGGTTCTTCCAAGTTTTGGAATCATGGTTGTGTGTGTATTTTACCTCTCTTGCTAAGGTGGTTGCAATTGTACAACCATTAGCAAGCTCTGAGAGCATCTCTATATGTCTCCCATGTCCAACATGGATCAAATCCACCATGCTTGTCCCCATGGTAGCATTTTGAAACATTGGTGTATGTAAGATTTTCTTTCAAGTTAATGGAACACGTTAGTTAAATGCAATGAGATGTTTTACATGTTATGTTGATTGGATATTTATTTTTGTGCTTATGTGTGGTTGTCATCTTGGGCATAGATCTAGGTTATAAACCCCTTTTTGCATAGAGATTTAAAAATATTTTTTTGAATACCTCATTAGGGCACCCTGGGATCATGAATTTAGTAGGAGAAAGTATTTTATATTATAGTTTTAGTGTATGTTCTAGGGTTTTAAGGATCATTTGGGCATTTGCATTTTATTGGCACCAATGGATGTAAATTTTTCTTTATAGTTTTCATTGCTTGCATATTAATTTTTCTACATCTTTTTAATAGGTGATGTCATGTATGTTGAAATAAATCCTTCTATTTGAAAACCACTAGCACACCACCCCTTTTTATTATTATCTAATTGTCCTACCATGTCTCACCGTGTAGAGAATACACCCTATTGAATACCATAAGTGTTATTTGGCTTGCAAATTCATAAATATTGCATAGTTAACATGTGTTTGTATTTTGTGTTTTTAAATACCCGGCACTATAGTTTTCTATTCAGCCCATGTTGCTGAAAATTCTTTAGAATGAAGTTGAAGTCATATACCCATCTGTCTTCAGTAGCTTATATGTGACCTAGATAATTTGTGCATTCTGTGTGACAACCCTTCCCAAGAGGATTGAACAAGTTTAGTTGTGCCCTGGTCATATTTGTGTTCCCTTGTGCCTATAATCCCCATGGAGGTTGAATTGCATAATCTCTCCATGTAAGCAAGCTACCCCATAGCTCCTCTCACCTTGGTTCAGGTAGAGCCAGAAGTAGTAGGGAGCTGACCATACCCTCTGTCGGTGCCTCTCAATCATTTTCTCTATTTAGTTCATTCTAGATGCCAAACCCTCCCCTGACTAAAATGACATATCATTGGGTTTTTCACCTTTGTTTTCCACTTTCTTTTAAGTGTTCAAGGTTGAACATGAGAGATGTATAATTAGAACCAACATGCTTCTAGCACCATTATCGGGGGCACTTCTTATCACTTATGTTACTGGGGACTCTTGTAGAGAGCTAGATCTGGTTGTATAAGTTCAGGTTTGAAAAAGTTATCTACCATTATTTTGATGCAAGTAATATTAGCTACATTTTCAGACAAGGTTTAGTCATTTTATCTTATGTGTTTGAAATTTGGGGTTATTTGATCATGTTTTTTCTATCTTGGCCATTAACATCATAATGCTCTACTAAGACATGCTAAGAATTTAGAGATTTGATAATTTTACATCTACTGAATTTGTTTCAAAGAGTTGCAAAGTTGTTATGTTTTGAAGTGGTTTTCACTATTTGAACATGAATCTAAAAATTTCATTGTCTTTGCTTTCATACATCATCACTAATTTCAATAAGTTATGATTTCAGTATGTATCATTACAAGTTTGTAAATAGTTATATTCTATAAGTTTGCTTCTAGTGGTGACTCCAAAACATCATCTAGTCTCAAAGAAAGATTAGTGCCCACTTCAAATATCTTTAATTTTGAGGGTTGTTTTGATTGCAAAGCTAGAAGGACTAAGGTCATACTTCAAAGGTGACTCATCTAAGAAACTTGTCTCACCCCTAAGTATTCATCAAAAAGGAAGGAGACAAGTTTGGAGACCTATTGAAGAGAAAATTACAGTTTCAAAACATTATTTGGGCTATCAAGATTTTGATAATCCTAAAAATTTTATTGAAATTCCTATTATTCAAGATTATCATAATTCTTCTAGTGATTTGAAATCATATAGCCCCATTTACTATCCATCTCCTTCTCAACTAGTTGAATCCCCTCTTAAGTCTGACCTCCCAAGTTCACTTCACTCACCCCCTCACAGCCCTTTGCCATTTGTTCCTAAACCTACCATTGAACCAATCATGAGGCATAAGGATCAAGGTGAGAATGAGCATCCTACATTCTGCATTTCCAAATTTAGACCTATTAATTTTGATGACATGGAAGGTTAATTCAATGAAGTCCCAAATGAAATAATGAAATGCCTTCCAAAATTCCAAGGGAATAATGTAGTGAGTGGTGATCAACACCTGAGGGCCTTTCAAAATATCATTGAAGACTATGAGGTTGATCATGAGGATGTGTGCATCAAGTTATTTATGCACACACTGGAAGAAGATGCATCTAAGTGGTTCAATTCACTTCCCTATGGATTCATTGATTCATGGGAAGAGATGAAGAATGTTTTTAAAATTTAGTATGGTGATAGAGTTGATCGAAGGTTTTTTTTGGTCGAGTTTGAAAACATCAAGAACCCCAATGAGTGCATGTAGGACTTCAACACATGGTTCAACAAATATATGATGCAGTTGACTGAAAGAATAAGGTCTAATGATATAGCATGCTTGATAAAATAATGTGATGCCTTTGATAAGAATTATGTGTACTACTTGTGAGACAAGGCTCCCACAAAACTATGGTTGGTTTTCAATATGACCATCCGAATTGAGAACAACATAAAGGTTGTGGGAAAGCCCATGAACAAATAGACTGATATGAAGTTGGTCAATCCTAAAAAAACACAGTCCACTAAGAATGCTAATCTTGAAGAGACCATGAATACTTTGGCCTCTGATGTCAAATAAATGTCCTACAAGCTAACTAGAGCTGAGAAGGGGTTGCCTCATGGTCCTACATGTGATAAAAGATAGGATAGAAATTAGAATAGAGGGGATATAAAAGAAGTTCCTGATCCATTACATGACAAAGTGAATGATGTGAATTATGATTCTAAAATTGATTGGTGTGACAAGTGCTTCTTTCCACATCCCCCATGTGATACTGTTGAACTAAGTGATGAAGATGCGGATGATCCTGAGTCTACATCTGATGATGGTGAGATTATGATGTTTGATTATCAAGACTCTCCATGTAAGTTTTTTTCCTCTATGGAAATGCTGAATGCTACTACTAATGATCAGTTTTAGAGTGCGGTCATGAAAGTCCCAATATATGAATTTGCTAGTGATGCTAATGTGACAAAAGCAAATGAGTTACCCAATCATGATGTAATTGAAGAATTGAAGTGTTTTCTAACCGAAGTTCCACACATAAATGTGGAGTTGGGTAACTTAGCTAGAAATATGGATGTTGTTGAGCAACCATTTATTATTGATGTTGGGTTTGACAACAAAGGTGTTATTTGGAGAATAACATTCAATAAATATGGGGTTATCTTCTATGCCCCTAAGGATGAATATTTTAAATTCTCTTTCAAGCAGTACTTTGAGTGCACAAATGACATCGTTAATCCTGAATCACTCTTACTTGATACTCATCTGATTATAGCTAAGAAGCAAACTTATTTATAATTGATGAAAAGGCACCAAGATCTTTTAGTGCGGTCTTATCTAGATTTGAGATCATGTAAAGAAGATTTGTTTCAACTTATCATCCTATTATAGCCTAGCATCAATACCCTCAGGAAAGTGTAGAGATTAGTTTACTTTAACTTGGCCACTAAGCTACTGGAAATTAGAAAGATTAAGGAATGGCAAAATTTTAGAGTTGCTAATTAATGAAAAATATCTGAAACATTTCCTCAATTGAGCCCGTAACTATGTACATATTGTATAGTGTTTTATTGCTTTGTTTTCCCTCTATTTTGGGCCTTGTTTGTATAGTTTCCTTTTGTTTTTTTCATTTTGTGTTCTTTTTCAGATCCTCCGAATCTATTTTTGTTAGTTTGCCTTTTTTTATGGAACCTTCATGGGTACTTTTTATAAAATTACAAAGTGTTGACTTTGTGACCCAATGGATTGGCACCTAGTATTACATTTTAGGGTTCTTTGCACACCCATACGGGGTGTGCATCCCTAAGCAAGATCTAGTGTTAGTGCCCAAAATTGTACTAGAAATAATTGAGCCCTTGTCAAGTATGAAATTTTGATTTGTTAACCCACTTCTTATTTTTAAGTGTTCATCAGAGGTCAAATGTCCTATTAATTTGATCTTTACTAGCCTTTGGTCTATCAAAAGCCAAGTTGAATTCATGTCTGAGCACTTTAAGGTCTTTTGTCCCAATTACCTAGCTTAGGCCCTTTGATTTAAAATCAAATTTGGTGGGAGAAATTTATGCAGGAATGCTTTAAATATGCCATGGACTTAGTTTAAATTTTATACTAAGGTTTAGTCTTGTTTATTAACATGACCAAACCTTAGTATAAAATTTATATTTGGTCTGTTTTATTTCTCATGGCCTTTGGTCCTTTTATCTATTTGATTTAATTAGCGCTTGGTCCCTTTACTAAAAACTTAGCTTTGAGTCCTATCCTAAAGCTTATATTGTATTTATTTATGCACCAAGACCTTAGGCTAATATTTTATACTAAGTTCTTTGTTCCTTGAATGATGACTTCATTATTTTCATTGTTAACTCGGATCCAATCACAACTGACCTAGCAGATCATGATATAATGGTCTGCATTAGATCAAGGAGAGATGATCTGACAGTGTGTGATTGATGTTGAAAAGTTAAAATGGAAAAGGACAAGTGCAGACATGGTAAGTGTCAAGACAATTGTGCATGGATAAAAGCTTGAGCATGTTCCAATCGATTGACGATATGTGACAAAACATACAAATCTTGATTGATGGTGAGAAATAGGTTAAAAATTTAATAAAGCCCTAGGATGAGCAAGAGGGTGACAAGTGTCACCATCATGGGAACCTTGTCATAAATACAATGGTACGTGGAAAAAAATATGGAAGCCTATGGATCTCAATCGAATGATGTGTGTTCACCTAGGTGGAGATGATCAAATGATGTGTGAGCAACATTAAATTATCAAAGTTTTTAAGAGCTCTGTGAGAGTGACAAGTGTCACCATCTTGATGGGCAGTTCAAATATCTAACATCATGCAATAGAGTCAACATGTCAACTGACTTACGGAGGGATCCATGAATGATAAGTGGCATCATCTTGGGTGCATGGATGGTAGATCAATGATTTGTGGGCCCTTCCATAAGTCAATAAGTCAACAAGTTTATTATCAAGCATGAAGATAATGCATGTCATAACCATAGCAAATGGATTGAAGATCATCTAATAGTGTTCGACTTCCTAGATTTTCATCTGATGGTGTGAGGTAAAGGTAGAATTTCCAAAGAACCTAGGCCAAATAAGAAGCTGTCACATGGTGAAATGGTGCTAGCTCAGCAAAGACTAATTGTGTAAAGCACAGAAAGCTCATAGATTCTCCAAGTGTCATGATCTCAAGGGTCTTAATAGAGATTTAATGGCTCATAATAAAATCCAAGGCTAAAGGGACACTAAGAGCCTGCAAAGCCTCCATGTGGCACACTTGCATTCATCATACAGATAATGATCTGGTAGTGTTAGTCTTAGATGGACATTTTAATAGAGCTCAAATTAGATGGCATGAGAATGTGATGCATGTCTAGATTGAGCCAATTAGGTAAGCTAGTCACTTTTTATCCCCATAAGTGCCTAGTTGGATCTATTGTGGCATGTTACATGTCAATGTGTGGAAAACTTTGGATTATGAATCAAGATCAATGTTCCTTCATGGACAGGCAAGGATTTGAAGCATAGAGGAAGGTCTATGGGGCATTCCATAGCATATTTTTCAATAATGAACATAGATTATTTTATGTTTCTACCATAGCTCAAGCATTCCAATGCATCCATCATTACAAGAGCAAGTTATTCCATGGCATGCAGAAGAGGAAAGACAATTGTCCAAGAGGTTCCAGCTATGAAGGCAAGTGGTCACTGGCATCTATAGGAAGTTGCACATGGTGAAAAATTTTATTTGGCCTTCATCACAAAGTGCAACTTCTAAATCATCAAAAAGGGCATCTCCAGTCCAAAGGTTTGTTGAAAATATTCATCATGCCTTGTTGAAGTAGTTAGAGCAATGATTTCTTATAAACGGATGAATATTTTTAAATGAGAACAAAGGAATATTTTCTAGTTGGGAGCATCTTGGAAAAATTGGGAGGGTTGTTATGCAATTTTTACAAATTACAACCTATAGTCCCAAATTTGAAAGGATAGTGCAAAATGTATAAATAGGGGGTTCTATCCTCTATTCAAGGGTTGGGTATTGTGTTGGTGGTTGTTGGTATTTGTTTTTCCAAAGTATAGGTTCTTCCAAGTTTTGGGATCATGGTTGTGTGTGTATTTTGCCTCTCTTATTAAGGTGGTTGTAGTTACATAGCCATTAGCAAGCTTTGAGATCATCTCTATATGTTTCCCCTATCCAACATGGAGCAAATCCACCATGTTTGTCCCCATGGTAGCATTTTGAAACATTGGTGTATGTAAGATTTTATTTCAAGTTAATGGAAAATTCTTATGGTTCTTTATTGTATCTTGTTAATGAAATGTAATGAGATGTTTTACATGTTATGTTGATTGGATATCTAACTTTGTGTTTATGTATGGTTGTCATCTTGGGCATAGATCTAGGTTATAAACCCCTTTTTGCATAGAGATTTGGAAATATTTTGTTGAATGCCTCATTAGGGCACCTCAGGTTCATGAATTTAGTCGGAGAAAGTATTTGAGATTCTAGTTTCAATGTATGTTCTAGGGTTTCAAGGATCATTTGGGCATTTGCATTCTATTGGCACCAATGGATGTAAATTCATCCTTGTAGTTTCCATGGATTGCATTTTAGTTTTCCTGCATCTTTGTAATAGGTGATGTCATGTATGTTGAAAGAAACTCTATTGTTTAAAAACCAATAGCACACCACCCATTTTTATTATTATTTAACTGTCCTACCCTACAGATAATACACCCTGTTGAATACCATAAGTGTTATTCTCCTTAAATATTCATAAATATTACATACTTAACATGTCTCTACATTTTGTGTTTTTAAAGACCCAGCACTACAATTTTCTAATCAATCCATGTTGTTGAAAATTATTTAAAATGAAATTTCTAGTCATATACCCATCTATCTTCAATAGCTTGTATGTGACCTAGAGCATTTATTCATTCTATGTGACAACCCTTCCTAGGTGGATTGAACAAGTTTGGTTGTTCCCTAGTCACATTTATGTTCCCTTGTGCCAATAATCCCCATGGAGATTGAATTGCATATTCTCTCCATGTGAGAAAGTTACCCCATAGGTCCTCTCACCTTGGTTCAGGCAGATCCAGAAGTAGCAGGGAACTGACCATACCCTCTTTCGATCCCTATCGATCATTTTCTCCATTCAGTCTAGTCTTGATGCCAAATCCTCTCCTGGATATAATGACATACTAGTAGGTTTTTCATCTTTTTTTGTCACTTTCTTCAAGTGTGCAAGGCTGAGTGAAAGAGGTGTACAACTACAAACCAACAGGTGCAATAGGAATGAAAATAAGACCATGTTTAAAACTTTGAGTCTAATTTATGCTATTTGACCCATATTTAGGTGTGATGTGAGTTTTAAATTTCTTATTCTACCCCTAAAATTTGTCAAAACCACTAGTGCTTATGGTAAATCTCTGGTTCTAATCTAGTTTCTTGAATCTTTTTGGCAAGGGGGATAGATTTTTAGCCTTACTTTGCAATCTATTCTTTTTAAAGTCTTCCCTAGAATTTTTTCAAGTTTTTTACTTCTCTTCAACCATATTATCCAAGTGATGAGCACCACAACCTCTACCCTGGCTTTTACCTCTACCCCTTATAGAATTTGGGTCACCCTGGTTAACATTGGCAACAAATCATCTTTTTGATCTACCTTTAACCATCCTTAGGAGTTTATAAGTTCAAGATTAAGGTAGGATAAGGTTCAATAGTTAACCCAAAGTTCCCTAGAGTTTTAAACCAGGCTATGATACCAATTTATAATGAACCCAAAAAAATTGACATGTTTAGAATAAATACATAAAACTTAAGACTTATCCTCAATTAGGATTAGAAAGGTTTCACATAATGTAAATCCTTTACAAATAAATATTATTGAGCAAACCGTATAAGAAAAGATTCTAGCCTTCTCTATATTGAAAACTTATTCCATAAACTCATTGTACAGTCAAAGCATGAAAACTCATGGTTATACATGACCTAAGAAAGCCACATAATCCACAGTAATTAGCATATCTAGTAATTTTTTAATTAGTTCTATCAAAGTGATTTATCAAACCATTATCTCCACCACATATCTTACCATATATCCAATCAATACAAAACTTACACCATCAGGTATAGATATGACTTGTCAGAATACAATCATCCATTTCATATTTAATCAATAGCAAAGATAGGTACCAACAAGACTCGACCTTGACTAAATGTCCTCTCAGAATCGTTATCCAAGAATCCAACATAACCCAGCTCAATATCAAATGTTCCAAATACATACATTTCATCTAAATCAATAGTCCATAACATGACTCCACACTCATACCTATTAAAGATGCACATTCATTATTAAAATCATGGTAATAAAATAAAATCTTGTCACCAAGGTTTGTATTTGCAAAGAAGGACTACATGTACTAAGCACAAATGCACACACAACTAAATAATCTTCAAGCTTAGGCAAGGTAAGAAGATGACAAGCCAGGTATGCATATAATGTAAATATAAAGCCATAGCTTCTTAACTTGAATATAGTTAAAATAAACAAAATTAAATTGGATTCATATTTAGTAATAATCCAATACACCATTTACAGTACTGATCTCTACCTCTATAGCAATTTTTAAATATACATAGAATCCTAGTAACCATCACATCGACTATCTCAATACATTTACAATAAAAATGCTAAGAGGAATATTAAAATTGAACTTGTCAAGCATGAATCCAATAAATAATTCACCACCATTTTGATCACACAAATATATTGAAACATACTATATATGGCATCCACAATTGTAGATGTTCCAAATCCATAAGAACCATTCTAATGAGGCCTCCATAGGTGGCCGTAAACACCCCCAACCATTAGCTTGATGGTGGGATTTGGATCACAGGTCAATGGATCATTTGGAGTTCCAAAAACTAATAATAAAATACCCCAAATCAAGAAACATAACCTCAAAAAGACCAAAAATTACACGTTAATGCCTATAATTCCATCTTATATGGCTATATAACCCATATTTTGTTCACGAACATAACCTTTCATTTCTCAATCAAAATACTCAGGAAACCAAAAACCCAAAAAAATAAAAGACTTGATAATAGTCTTAGATGTGACCTAGAAAAATACTCAACTGCATTATCCCCATAAAGGTATATAACACAAAAATTAAAACACACCAAAGTCCACTAGCACATACCTTTAATGTTAAGACAAATGACTCAATAAAACACTCAACAAATCCAAGTATAGACTTACTTGTTTGGAGGAGCACAAACAACCTTGTTACCTCATCTTTACTTAATAGAGAGTCATTCTTCCTTGATTACTTTTCAACATGTCCCCCTTTGCATAGGGTGCATCCTCTCTCTTGTGCCCAGTCGTGTTCCATAACCCCCGTGACTAACTTCTAATTCCCACCAGAAAGCCTCAAGCCATGGACCAACATTATGGTGGAAAAATATAACGTTCACTCACATCCCCATTATGTCAATCAAAAATGGAAAAATATGTCACTTTCTCTACCATAACCTTTCATGTTGATCTATTCAAGCTCTAAGGAGCAATCAATGGTGGACAAACTTCCATAAGTTTTGTGGCACAGTTAGGTTTTTTTTCATGTTTGTCAGGCACACAAGTTATCCAAAATAACCACAACAAAAAAACTCTCTCAACAAACAAAACTGATAGTCACACAACCCTAATTCAAACCCTAACATCATTACCAATCCCTATGTAGGTTAAGTCCAAATCCATCGATAACTACAATGATTAACAATGTAATTCAAACGACTAAGGTCCAAGCAACCAATGATTAATAAAATCAAATGATGACTTCAAGACCCAAGAATAACCAAGTCCATCATACTCAAAGTCTATGACTCTTAGCAAGAGAGTAAATAAAATAGACTCCCAAGAATACAAATGAAAAAGATGAAATGAAAACAACATTGTCACAGTCTCCAAAGTTTGTGTACTGGTTATATGAAACTAAAGTAAGTTCATTCTTTTCAACAAGGATTTGTTAAGACAAAAACCAAATCTACATAAAGACAACTCACAGATAAGGAACCAAGACAATAATATAAAAGTAGTCAAACAACTCAAAAAATGAAGTCACATTGGAACTTGCATTTTATTTACAATTTTTGAATTATAACTAACTACCACATACACCACCCTACCAACCAAACCCCATCCACCAAACTTAGCTCACAGGAAATCCTATAGTCATTTAAGAAAACATCAATGGTATTCATCCTACAACATATATAAAAAACCAGAAATCATGTATCTAATCTAATCCATGTTATGATTTCATAACCAAATGCCATATAAATGTTGTGTAATAACCATGTCAATAAATATTAATAAATTATAACTTCCAAAAATGTTTCAGACTGGGCCATGACAAACGTCACGTTATGAACTTTCCATTAAAATATTTTGGCGAACCTAATCCTTGTAATCATATAACTTAGGGTTTTATACCCTTCTCTCATAGGGTCTAATTTTTCTAATTTCTAATTATTTTAGGGTTTTGATCAACCCGTCTTATTTTTTATTTATTAGGCTTCCTTTTCTTAGAGCATGTCAACTTTGTTAATCATTCATCCCCTTCCAATTGGTATTTTATGTGTATGCTTGTGTTTCTTCCATTTTATCATGGGTAGAACTAATTTTTATATAGTGTTTATTGTTAAAATCATGTATACATGGGAGTTCATATCTTTTACATGTTTTTAAGCTTGATGATATGGTTTATGTGTAAATGCTTATCAATGTTTTTGTGTTTCTTCTTTTCATTTATAATAAAATACTAGCATATGGTTTGAAACATGATAATGTTGTTTGTGATAACAATGCTTTATGTATGGATACACTTGCCATTAATAGATTTTTTGTTTTTCCTTTTACTACTACCTCTAGTTTAACTCAATATATAATGACTCCTTATGGGGTAGATGCCATAACAACCTGTAGGGGTAGAGTATGCAATGCTTTCAAGCTTAAGGTGGGGTCAACAAAAACACCCCTCATAACCTTCATCAAGCTCTTAGTATTAGGGTCCAATCAGCTAAGGATTATGGTCTCATTGACCAACTAAAAAACACCCATGCCAAACTATTTATTCTATAACTACTTAAAAGATCAGTTTTTTACAAAGCTATACTTTATATGAGACTTTATGTGAGACTACCTTACCAAATTATCTTATTACACATGGTGCGTATGACACATGGTGTGTGTTACACATGGTGTTCATGACTCTTTCTTTTGAGATGAGTGATATGCAGATACAAGTACATCCCTCAACTTAAAAAGGGAACATATATCCAAAATATCTTATTACACATGATGTGCATTATTCTTTCTTTTGAGATGAGTGATATGTATAAATATGGGTACATTCCTCACCTCATAATGGGGGAAATCATATCATTTTCTATCTATATATTTCCATTAGGGGTATCATACCCTTATTCCTATAATTCACTATAGATACATCACCATTAGAGGCATCGTACCAAAATTATCCTTATGATTTTCACTACTTATATCTTATAATATTGAGGACATCACATTATTACATCAAATATGTACTCTCCATCATGGGGGCACATTCTTATCATCCATCATGGGGGCACATTCTTATCTTATGCATACATCAATTATTTCCAATCGGGGAATCATACCCACATCTTCTATGAGTGCTTCATTGATATTGTCTTAATTTTATGAAGCCTTTTACATAAAACCTATAACAACATCATGCCTATTGATATTAAATTATAATTATCTATATGGTCTCTCATTACTTGTGTCTTTCATACACCCAATGACATTGTGGTATCACACATGACACATCTCTTATTATTTCTTTTCTATTGGGGTATATTATTATAGTGTGGAATCTTACATAACCATATTTATAAGGTACTATTAGGGCATATCATTTTCCCTTCCCTTCTATAATTCCACCCTCACATGGGTAAGCTTACATGGTTACATCAAGTTTTATATTACTATACATTTGTATGTTTTCTATGAGCTTTCATGATGTTAAATATTTATGGTTTTAACTATGATTACACATGGTGCACATGACTCTTTTTCTTTAGATGAGTGATATGCAGATACACGTACATTTTTCATCTCAAAAGGGGGGAATCTATCAATATTATCTTATTACCAATTACATAATCTACATATGTTCATGTTGTCATGTAGTAAGACCAAAAATGTTCCTATTGCCATGTAGTGAGTCCAACTATGTTCATATTGTCATGCAATGACACCATATTTATCTTCTACTTTGACCAAGAAGTAGAGTGTTATCGCCATCATGCAGTGAGACCTACTATGTTCTTGCCCCCGTGTAGTGAGACCAAACTATGTCTACTTTATTGATCAAGAAGTAAAGCTTTTCCCCTAAACACCTGAGTTTTAATTCCAAGTTCTATTTACAAACTTCAAATCCAAAGTTCCAAAGTGGCAACATGGTTCACATACAAACAAGTGCATTATTTCCTTTACTTATGTTTAGTTCATTTATTTATTTTTATATTGACTATCAATTTTCTAGGACATTGACTACTTGTTTGTATTCCTACTTCCTAACAGGTACATTCGATATGTTGACGACTGATTATGGGATTACCTAATCCATAATTTAAGTTTCATCTTATATCCCTCAAGTAGTATACAATTATTGATTTTTCAATTTTTTTCTTGGATATGCACATCAAATTGGGTAATTATGTAAACACATAATTTTCATACAAAGATTATTATTCCAATATTTTTAATGTTTTTTTGTGTATATGGATTAGTAATTCAAATTAGGTATTTATTGGAACTTTTCCATATGTTTCTACTTCTTTTTTCTTCTCTATGTAGTCTCATGCTTATCTTTTTCCTCTATTTTCTATCTCCTTTATATTTTTTATTTGTGCTTGTAGGCTTCCCCTAGTATTTTCCTCTATGTTTCTATGTTGACCGTGTTTGCAGGTCCCATGAATCTAGTCATCCTTATTTTTTTGGCTCTTTGATTATTTTTCCTCTTTTCTAGATATCTAGACCCATGTTTGTCAATTTTCTCTCTTTTATTGGATAGTGTGTGTGCCAATAGGTTCTTACTTCCAATTTGAGAATTTTATATATACAAATGATTATAGTGCATTGTAATAACATGTATCAAGTTATTCCACACATCTTTGGTTCATCATTAAGATTAAATTATGCCCTTCAATACTTTCAAGTGATTTTGTGTTTTATTTATACCTACTTGTAACAAAAATAGGCTTAAGCAAAGTTCATGTAGTTACATTTGATTATCTTGGAAGAGAAGGCAGATTCCTATATCTAACTTGGGTTCATAACATTCACAATCACTATAACTACATCTAGCATTAATTCATAACATTGATATATAGTTACAATTGTCAAGGAAGCCCAGGTCACTTTACAACACATTTCTTTGGTTTTTAGATGTGTTATTAGGTGATTGTGTCAGAGTAGGGTTATTTCAAGAAGATATGCACCAATTCAACAATCTAAAAAATAGGAACATGATCATCACATTTGTTGAAGCATCCTTGAAATTTTCAAATACAAAATTCAAAATTTTGACATTCACAACAAGTTACTACATTCGTTAGAAAACTACCATATTCGTTCATACAAATTTCATCAACCATATTAGTGGGTCCCACAAATCTAGGCATCTTCTAGTTTTAGTCATTTTTATTAACTTTGATTTGATCAGTCTTAAAATCTTACTCTTGGTCTTATAATTTAGTGGCAATGCCTAGGTGTATCCATTTCACATAATTATCGTTCATTCTATAATCTTCATGTTTTTATAGTCCAATTATATTTTCAATTTCTATTTTTGGCACTAGGGAATATTTGGTTATATTATAATATATTATTTTTTGGTCATTAGTAAAAGTGGATTTTTGAAAGGACATAAACCCATTTACATGATCATACAATAGATGGATCATTAGCTTCAAAAATTCAAGGAACACAACCCAACAGGGCTAACAATACCCAAACCAAAATAGTGTTGCAACCCAACAACAAAACAAAACTCCTTTACAACACACAAAGGACTAAACTCAAAACTTTGAATCCAAATAATTATAAGAAAAAGTCTGGAAATCATCCCTCATGTGATCAAAATATGATATTAATTGGAAATGCTTTGATCGAAGCTATGCCCAGAGCAAGGTTGGGTATTCGAAGTGACCCAAGCCCATAAAAAGGCAATGCAGAACATGGATTCGTGAATAAATAGAACAAAGGGTTCAAGATAATATGAGCTAACAAAGTCCTAGCAAGAAGACCATAACCAATCAACAGGGGAAAAAAAAGAAAAAGAAAAAAAAAAAGAGCAAGCAGAAAGCAAGAAGGATGATTCCAAACTACTTCAAAAAAGAATTCCAACTGAAGGGATAAGGGAAAAACTATAAAAGGGACTGAATAGAGCTAAGCATTCTCTAATACTTCATTATATTACAATATACTATTATGAAATAATATATTATAATATTTCACTATTATATTTTAGTTTCCCAACTTCACCCTAATACAATCCCCTTATTATTATCTATCATTACCCCTAGCCTAACCCCCTTACTAATATCTATTTTTACCCCCCAACCTAATCCCTTATTAATTAATACCTCTTTTGTCCTCATATTAACCTAATTTCCTTACTAATGTCCCCCTTGTCCGCAAATTAACCCAAATCCCTTACTAATGTCCACTAACTTAAGTCCCTATAATGTTCCTCTTGTCCCTAAAGTAACCTAGGTCCATTTTTAATGCATCTTTATCCCTAAATTAACTCAACTCACAACATTTTTAAGAGTTTAAAAAAAATGGATTAGCATCACAATAAACCTTGAAATAAAAAACAAAATAAATAAATGTAGAAACATTAACAAGAAGATAAAAAACCTAGCACAAACTTAGGAAAATATCTTATAAAAAAACTTAAGAAAAAATTGTAGAAAAAACCCTAAGTGAAAACCCTATTATAAATCCTTGCTAAAAAAAATATTAAAATTATAAACCATAAGAAAAACCCTACACAAAAATACTAATAGGAACCCTAGGTAAAAAAATCAATCATGTGGAGTTTTTAATGTTAAAATCAATTATCCTTATTGATCATAAATTAAAATTTTACGTCAATTTTTTAAAATATTAGGCATGTAAAAAAACAATCTCATGCCCCATATATATATATAAAGGGTGTTGCATATTGTGGGTTGTGGTGGATCTAGCATTTGTGTAGTCGTAGAATGAGATATAGAGGAAGAGTTTTACACCCCCTCACATTCTCGTTGGTCATTCACACATCAATAAGTAAAGGAGTACCACACCCCTCAGGTGCATCAACGGTCTATAGGGGTTATGATACCGACATGCAAGTATAATAAATTTATTATTATACTATTTTATTAATTTATACAATTTAAATTTATTGATATATATATATATATATATATATATATATATATATATATATATTAATGATAGGTATAATAGATATGTGGAATTGCATAGTGATGAGATAGAGTAACACAATGTGACCCGTCGACCATCATCTGCTTCAAGGGAGACATGAAGCTAAACATTTTTTTAATTTTATCATATTTGTAGTCATGCTATTTAAATTAATTGTTTAAATGTATTATTTTTTAAATTATTATTTTTAACCTTATTGTTTATTTGCAGTTCTAGGGTTTTGTGTCTTCACCACAGCCTCATAATTCTATTTCTAATAAATTGAGACGATATGAAATCCCCCCAGAAGCCTTGATGATATTCTCTCTATAGCATTGAAGAGGTGAATATGATGTTCCACTCAAGTGTGACAATGGTCGACCATCTCGTCTCACACTAGATGGGAATAGATATTGAGTATTGGGCTCTCCAAGTTAAACTAGATACAAATGATGATATGACAATGTACAAAATGCTTGAGGCATGTAAGTATATTATCTAAAAATATTTTGTAAATTTTTAAATTATTGTAATTTCTAATATTTTAATTTATTTATATAATCATTAATTTTTTAATTACTTTATATTATTATAAATATCTTAAAATTTTTAGAATATTTCAATTTTTAATTTGTTGTAGATAGTTTTTAAAAAATTATGGTTTTAAAATCCAATAAATTTTTTCATTAAAAAATCCACCTTAAATTCAAATACATGTCAGTTGAATGTAGATTTGATTAGTGCAATTCAAACAATGATTGTCAAAATCCACTATAATATGAAGACAATCAAAACATCTACGATAG
Organism: Torreya grandis; assembly: GCA_037957365.1. Lineage (NCBI taxonomy): Eukaryota > Viridiplantae > Streptophyta > Pinopsida > Cupressales > Taxaceae > Torreya > Torreya grandis. The sequence continues at coordinate 682,124 of JARHVA010003378.1, read as the reverse complement.
ATGCACTTAGGAGGATGAGAAGGCATGTGTGGGAAAAGCTACACAATTAGTTCAAATAATTTTTATAGATTTATAGGTTTCTAATAATTTATGGAAAAAAAATAGTACGTGATATACATGGAAATATAAATGTATCTACTTGGGAGAAATGATGCAATGATTGGCTCAAGTGGAATAGAGATCACATTGTAGGTAATTGTAAAAAACAAAACCATAACATGTAAAAGTTATTTATTTATATATATAAATTAACTAAAACTTATGTAAATTTTCAAAGTAATGCAGAGTCAAAGGTAGACAAGACAAGGCCCACAAAGCCAGACTGAGTTAGGGAAATTTGGTGACTTATCACTTGGGTCGAATGAATGTAGAAAAAGGTGTGCACAACTTCATAATATTATCTAAATAAACTAGTTTGTAAGTTTTAACTAAGACCTCAATTTAACATTTAGAATTTATTGCAAGAGAAGTGCTATGACTATGGCACTAGTGTGCTAGTGTGAGAGCAGCAGAAAATCCTTGGGTGGAACACGGATGTGTTCAATGAGTGGGATCATTTTAGGGAACTTTCTTTTGATAAAATATTAATCATGTTGTTTACATTAAGATACATTAGTTTACAATTATTTAATTAGCAAATATTGTAATTAGTTTTTTAACAAATTTTCAACCTCAAGTACTTAAATAATTATTAAATTATGTGTATATAAGTCAATAAACCATCTATAATAGTTGATTTTCCTAATATAAAAGAAGACAAAGTTAGCATATCATAATTTGAACAAAATATTATTTTATTCAACTAGTTTTGCAACCATAACAACATTGCATATATCCAAAAACATAATAGTAACAATAACTTCCAAAGAACCTATGGAAGTTAAAACCAACAAACCAACTAAAAAATAACTTAGTTGTTATAAGACTAAAAACTTTACATTATTATTTATTTTAACTAAACTATTCCACTATGTGAGTTGTTTTATCATAACAACCTTAATTTTAAAAATATCTAAAGATGAATTAATAACCTAAGTTATTCTAACATCCCCTCCAACTTAATTCATCATAGTCTTCAAATTAGAAGAAAGAGAATTTTTGAATGCCTCAAACTTATCACGTGAAATTGCCTTGGTAAACACATTTGCATACTAATATTGAGTGAGGAAATAGTAGAGCTATATATTGTGTTTTTTAACATGTTTGCATCTGAAATGAACATATACTTTTATGTGCTTCATGCATTCATGAAACATTGTATTGTGAACAAGTTTAAAAATACCTTGATTATCGCAATACAAAATTATTGGTTTAATCTAAGATACTCCCAATCCTGTAAGTATGTGATGTAGCCATATCACTTTACAGATAACTCCTCTTGTAGTGTGATATTCTACCTAAGTAGAAGAATGAGAAATAAAGTTATACTTCTTTCTCCCCCTTGAGATAGGACCAGATCCAAGAAAGAATACAAATCCTAAAGTGGATTTCATGTCATCAATAGAATTTGCATGATCTGAGTCCATGTAACATATCAATAAGAGCTTATCATTCTTCTTGTATTCTAGGCCATACTCCATTGTTCCTCGAATATATCGGTACTATCCACTTAGTTTATTTCTAGTGGCTTACCTTTGGATCTTGTATGAAGCGTGAAAGATAGCTTATATATGATCTAGTGTAGGCTAGGTAAATGAGACTTCAAATATCAATAGAGAGTGGAATCTACTATTGGTGATGGATATGTACGAGATAGATAAAGTCTTATCTCCATAGGTGTTGATATTGGTAAACAATTCATCATCTTAAAATTCTCAAGCATTTTATTGATATACTTCATTTGAGACATGAAGATGCGGTGCCCTTTTTTCCATAATTTTAGACCAAGACAATAGTGTAGTAGTTCAATATCTATCATGTCAAACTATCATTTGAGATCATTCTTCAATGCATCTATCATCTTTACTGAACTTACAAGGATGACTAGATCATTGACATAAATAGCTATTATGACAACCTCCCCCACCCACACCACACCCCACCTGTTAATATTTGAAGTAGAGATTTCGATCATATGGACTCATCTAGAATCCATGTTGAATGAGATACTCATCTATATTTTTGTACCATGCTCTGGGAGCTTGTTTGAGACCATAAAATGACTTTTTAAGTTTGCATACCTTTTGTTCTTGACCAAGTGTGACATAACCTTTTGGATGAGTCATGTATACTTCTTCCTATATATCTCCATTTAGGAAGGCACTTTTTACATCCATTTGATGAATGTCTCACCCAAAATGTGCAACCATAACAAAGATCATTTTGATTGTCTTTATCTTGGTTGTGGGATAAAATTTCTCTACATAGTTTATGACTTATTTCTGAGCATAGACTTTTGTTATGAGTCTTGCCTTGTGTTTGTCTATATTTCCATTTTCCTTTTATTTGGTCTTGAATATCCATTAACAACTGATGGTCTTCTTCCTGGTGGAAGATCAACAAGCTACCATATTTTATTATTCATGAGAAACTGATACTCTACATCCATGATGTCTTTTCAAGGTTTGGATTCTTGGGCTTTACAGACTATTGAGGGCTCAATGATTTTATCAACTATGCTCATTAGGGCCAAATTTACCTTTGTGCAAGCCATACTGCAAGTCTTCAATCCTATAGTGGATGTGTCTGGGACTCCATCCAATTTAGCATCTCATATACTATTGGTATACCACTTAGGCATACATTAAATATTGGGTGGTGGTGTTGGACGTCCTAGTCAACCATTATCATTTGCACTACCACTATTACCATATTATAAATTTATAGGTCTTATTCCTGTATAAAATTCTTGTGTAGAAGGTGGACTGATTTTAGCTTTTTCATCAAACAATACATCCTTATTAATAATCACCTTCGTAGTCTGTAAATCAAGGAGTCGGTATGCTTTTGAATCTCTACTATATCCCATAAAAATGCATTCCTTGGTCTTATTATCCAATTTTTTAATTTAATTTTAAGGACATACATGTATGCCTTACAACCAAAAACTCAAAGATGAGAGACCTTCGATCCTATTCCAAGCTTCGTCTAGTGTAATTACATCAAGAACTTTGATGGGTAACTTGTTTAATATGTATACCACTGTTTGATATGATTTTTCCCAATATGAATGAGGTAGTTGTGCATCTTCAACCATGATGTGAAACATCTCTACAATGGCATGATTATGTCATTTTACAACTCCATTTTCTTGTGGTGTATATGGAACAATCACTTGGCATCATATTCCATTCATTGTGAGATAGGTTGAGAACTCTTTGCTGGTGTATTCCCCACATAATCTGAGTGAAGGGACTTAATGGTACGACTAATTTCCTTTTCAACAATGGTCATGAATTATTTTAAGGCTTTGAATGTCTAATCCATAGTTTTCAAAAGGTATACCCACATTTTCAATGAGTAATCATCAACAAAGAGCTAAAATTATTTGTATCCTCTAATACTCAAAGTCATGTGTCTGCATAGATCAGTGTGCACCAGATCAAATGTAATAGCAGCTTGATATTCACTTTTCCCAAAAGGGTTTTTGTGTTATTTTCTAGCTAAGCAACTAGAATAAATAGTAGTGTTGTGATTAAGTGTGGGAAAGCCTTTGACCATTTTTTGTCTACTCAATTATAGAAGATACCCATAACTCAAGTGATTGTATCTATGATGCCAAAGATTTGTTATGTCAATAGCCTTTGCAACAATGGATTGATGGTTATTATGTACCACATCAAGTTAAAACATTTTATTGATGCAAGAAGTTTGAGCCACAACTTGGAGCCTATAGACTTGTTTTTTATGACACAAAATTTATGATCATATTCACAATCAAAGTTAACCTTCAGATTGTGATCGAGCAATTGGTTTATAGATAACAAGATCTTAGTGAGTCTTGGAACATATAGAGCATCCATAATTGTGCAAGTAATATTACCAATATTTAGAGAGACATTACCACAGCCTTGAATAATATACGTTGTATCATTACTGAGAGACATTTTCTTGTGACATTGTTATATTCAAGGTGGAGAACCAATCATTCCTATCAGTCATGTGCTTTGTCTCTGGAATCCACATACCATATTGAATTTAGAGAAATGTTATCCTCATATGTCTAAGTGGAAAATAGATGATCCCCATCTAAAGAATCATTTTCTTCTGCAACTTTCCCATGTTATTGTGAGTTGAAAGGTTTATTTTTTCCATTGGCATTTGGAAGGATGTTGTTTATTCTCTACCTATGGTGAAATATGTGAATTGGGGTTCTTGTTGGATGAGCCTTGTGTGTATGCATTGTACCAACATTTTTTCAATTCATGTTTAGTCTTGTCATAAATGAGAAAAAATATTTTGGAATAGGGTTTGTTCCTTTGTTGGTTTTGTTGATTGTTCTGCTTAGGGGTTGATTTCAAACCTATGGGCTTCTTCCCCTTCTAATGTGATGCAAGTGCATGTTCCCCATCTACTTCCTCTATAGTTTAACTGGCTTCTTGTTGCAACATGTTAACCAATATCTCAAATGTTGGTGTTTGATTTGTGACATTCAGAGTGGTAACATAAAATTTGTATGCAAAGGGAAGCACTCTAAGGAAAATTGTAACCAAATATTTGTTTGTCGTTGTCTTGCTAAATGCTAGAATAAAAGCCCGCAAAGTTACAACATGGCATAATAAATCTTCCAATTTTTCCTTTGGTTTTAATTTGAGACAATGTAGTTGCCTCTGTATATGCAAAATTTGATTTTAATTATTCACCTAGGAGACAATCTTGAGCTTGTCTTAGGCATCCTTTATTGTAGTGGCATTGCAAATATGAGGATGTACCTCATTCAAGACTTTGAACATGATTATTAACTTCAAGTTTTGATTGGATTTGTCAAATTTATGTTACTGATCATCGTCAATGGCATGTCAAGGCCATGTACCATTAATAACTAGCCATATATCTTCAAATTCCAAGTGAATACTACATTGCTTTTCTATGCTACATAGTTGTTACCACAAAGAATTTGAGTGTCTTAGCAGAACAAATCTCAATCCATTTCTAGCCATTGTGAACAAGCTAACAAAGGGAGATGGATAGGTTCCATCACTCCAAATATGTTTTCTTTATATATAATGCCATTACAATATACCTCACTTCTTGATATACATGCTCTTCTTATATACACATCAGTATGTGGAAGAATCTCATCCTTTCAATATACACGATAGTATGTGAAAGAAACATTTACATACATGAGCTTAGAGTGGTATGCGGTACCAAGATAGTATGTGAAAATAATTCATTTGATTAATGGCACCTACTTAGTGTAAATCCTTGTACGTGGGTGTAGCTTCGCTATATACTTGGGTATTATCTTTCACCGAACAATCATGGTGAATGGGTAACTAAGGGATGATTTAAATGATTAATGTGAACTTTAATACTCCTTAATAATTTATAGGTACAATGCCCAAACATCATTGTTTAAACTATATTAGGTTATGGATGCAATAGATCAAACGTAATGACATTACACATAAACACGATCCAAAGGCATCATTAATATCAAATGTTGTTATTGAGATTTGATAATATCATTGTATGTTTTTTTTGTTTCACTATTTTGTGTTTTATAAAAATAGAGATTTTAAAATGATTTTTTTGTAATTTACAATTTATAATATGCAAAAAAGATAATTTGATTAGGAGATAAAATCATAACTCCACTTTCTTTTTAAATTTTTCCCCGCTTTTTATTTTCTTAAAAATAATCCCTCCTAGTTTTGAATACCACCTCCTTTTTGACCGAGGATTAGGGTTTCAAACCTACATCAATGATTAAGGCATGGTGGTGGTGGAAGCAACCCTGTTACTACATTGGTAAGGCATTGTTTAAGGTCAATAGAAGTACTGGTTAAGCATAGGTATGGTGTCAGGGCTATTTATAACAAGTGTTATGAGGAACAAAGTTATGGTTCATCATACAAAGATGTTCACCCTAAGGCCCCTCCAATATCAAATTCACCTGCAAGTTTTCCCAATTCGTATATTGTGGAAAATTTGAATGAAGTGCCAATATTGGAGATTTCTATTTGTAAGATAACTCTATTAATTTCTACATTTACAGATTATGCATTTATTTGTAGGTTTAAGGTGTTTTGGCCTCAGTCATAAGAATTGCATCATTGGATCTATATTACCTGAACCAATGACTTTGAGATCTAGTTATGTTCTAAAGGATTCGTCATAGTTAAATTTTTTGAACCTAAAGATTATCAAAGAGTTTGTAAGGAGGGACCTTGGTTTCGAGATAGAGCTGGGATTTTTTTTACCCCATGGTTCTTCGATTTTGATCCCTCAACAATGGTGGTGTCTAAAATGTCATTTTGGGTTTGACTCTCAAATCTCCCTTTTCCCTTCTAAGACCCCTAAGTATGTGAAGCTATTAGAAAAGCATTTTAAAAAATCATCAATATGGATAATGAGCAAGAGCTATTTAACTATGCTTGTTTTTGTGTGGAGGTGGACCATAGCAAAGGTCTCCCAAATAGAATCCAATTGAAACATGCCAATTTACATTGATCCAAATTTTTGATTATGAAAACACTGCCTTAAGATGTTGTTTATGCCATCAAATTAGTCATCTACAGGGGGTTTACCTTTACGCAGACAAGCCAAAAAATAAAAAGGATGAATCTTTTAATCCCAAAGGCTAGCAACTGTATGAGAACCCTCTTTCAAATGAGGTCCCATTAAAGGACTAAAGATGACACATGGAAGAAAAATGACACAAAGGTTATTGGATAAATGACTATCACAGATTCCTCTTACAAAACAACTTTTACGAATAATGCTACTGGTGGAGGAATCAAGAGATCACATGAATCTAACACTTCTGAATCTGATAAGGAATAACCCCCATTTGAACCTCAAAATACTCTTGTGCTTCCAATGGTTATTGATAGTTTGATTTGTATTGGTAGTCCAAATGGCTAGATAGAGGTTTAAAAGAAAAACAACAAAAAAGATTGTATTTTGGATATGGGATTTAGCCATCTATGATTTTTTTATTTTTCTAGTTTTTTCTTCCCTGATTTAGCTTGTTTCTTATTTTCCTCCTGAAACTTGTATAACTCAATGTGGCTTGGATTTTGAGGTGTGACTTCTCCACCCATATTTTTTTGTATCAAAAAAGTACCACCTCTTTTTATATTTTTTGAAATAAAAAAAAAAATAGCCCCCCTGAAATAATAATAGTTGCCACTTGATAGTTGTGGGGCTTGAGTCCTTGACCACTTGGGTGGTAAATTATTTATCAGAACCTTAATAATATGTGGTGCTTAAAATATATATATGAGGACATGTATATGTATGTGAAATGAAAAACATGTTTTGGTTTATAACAACCAAAAAATATTACATGTCTTGTTTTTACAAGACCAAGTGCTTTGTGAGGTAGAGTCAGAGGGTCATTTGTCATTGAAATAAATGCATACCAAATCTTAATTCTACATTTTCTCTTGTGTTGTGTATAGATCAAATACAAAGCTCTATTTAGAAGCTAGAGATCGAGCACCAACACTTCAAGCTCAGGACAGTCCATGAATCTTTAATAAAAAATTGCCATGGAAGGAAATTGAACATGAATCCTACAAAGAATTTAGAATTTCTATGAGAAATATTATAAAACAATATCCATTTCCTAATACCGACTACCACAAGATCAAAGCTAGCTTGCAACAGAGCTCTTCACCATGGCTATGATACCAAATGTTAGCAGAGCAGAGTTTGAATAAAATATTATTTTATTCAACTATTTATACAACAGTAACCAAATTGCATGTATAAAAAAACAAAATAATTATAATAACTTTCAAAAAACCTATGGAAGTTAAACCCAAAAAATCAACTAAAAAACCAATTAGTTGTTACAAGGCTAATATTACATTAATATTTATTTTAGTCAAGTTATTCCACTAAGTGAGTTGTTTTATCATAACAACTTCACTTTTACAATTATTTAAAGATGAATTAATAACTTAAGTTATTCTAAGAGATGATGACAATGATAATGAATATAACAAGTAATCCTTGCATGAACATGACATAAATAATAAGTTGATAAATAATGATCATGACGACATCATGATAGATGATAATCATGATATAGACTAGGATCTCACTTATAACTATAATTTTTTTATTTGTATGTAATGGATAATTCATAAATTCCACTCCATCCAATGTTATTATAGATAGACATTAATTTATATATCTTTCTCCCAAGTAATTGGGTTAAATTGTAATATATTGTGTACATGTGTGTGTGTGCATGTGTGTATGTGTGCTTGTGTATGTGTGTTTGTGCATGTGTGTGGGTGTGTGTGTGTGTGTGTTCGTGTGTGTGTGTGTGTGTGTGTGTGTGTGTGTGTGTGTGTGTGTGTGTGCGCACACGCACGTTTGTATTTGCATGTGCATGTGTGTGTGTGTGTGTGTGTGTGTTTGTGTGTGTGTGTGTGTGTGTGTGTGTGTGTGTGTGTGTGTGTGTGTGTGTGTGTTAATTTATTAGTGTTGAAATTATGTTGCTTAATTTTTCACAAATGTGAATGGAGTTAAAACATGATTCTTTATTTTTTGACCCAAACTTATCTCAAAGTCAACGCGGTGGAATTTATGTCAACTTTATGTCACCAAAACTGATAATTTTTTTTGAGATTTTGTGTACAAAAACCCTAAAAAGATCAATTTCCAACCCAAATGTCGGCACAAATTACACTGGTGTAGTAGTGTATAAGTTAGGGATTGGAAAGGATTTTTCATTTGTTCTTTATTTTTACGTATACATTTCATTTCATCAATCACAGGGTGGTTGAGTGCCTCATAATGGATTTGATGTTTTGGCATATTTCGTTCACTGAGTTGTTGTCTTGCTTTTTCTTGTGTAACATCTTTTGAATTTGTTCTCTCCCTGAGCCTTTGTGATAGCTAGGTGGTTTTCTCAGTGGATCAATGCTTGCTTTCCTTGATTGTCCCCTTGTGGCATGTAATTCTCTTATTCTTATCGTGATATGTTGGCCTTTTATGTTCTTCGTATTGCATGGTAGATAAAACACTAGCCAAATGACCATGTTGATGGAAGATTGGACATATGATGCAAACATTCTCAAACTCTTGGTTGTACCCCCTAATTCTTCATGTGTGGTAATATTTTGTCTAATAATGGCTTCTCCAAATCCATGTGGACATAAACACTAGTGTACTTGAGAACTCTTAATTGTTTTGTGTTATAACTAATATTTTCCTAAAGGAATACTCTTGTCAATATTCACTTGAGATATGTGTAAGTTTTACCCAAGTATAACCACATTTGGACGGTTTTCAATTGGGTACATGTGACCATGGTTTCATAAAAAGCCCCCAATTTTTTTTCATGAACCATGATCCACCTTGGAAGGTTTAATCTTTCTCTTATTTTGAGGAGATGGCCATGAGGATGTTCACAAAAGCAGTGGGTCTTCACTTCTCTTGTACCCATAGCCCAAGTGATATGTGTCCAAGAAAATCTCAAATGAAGTGGCATATCATGGGCTTCTCCTTGAACAACCATAACTTGTTTTCTATTTCATCTAATAAAATTTTACCTTGAAGTGTGGGTTCCATCTTTATGTAGTGTGAATGCATATATGTGAGTGTGGGTTCCATCCTTAAGTAGTGTGAATGCATATACATGGATGTCATTAGAGATAAAAAGGATAATAATATGTAATCAACAAACAAGGGTTTTCATATAGTCTATAATAACCCAAATATGGTTTGTTGGGGTGCAACACTAAAGATATATGGCTACAAACATAAAACATAATGAAGACGTAAATTTGAGGTTTGGTTCCAATCAATAATAAAATATATGTTGTTTCATGTTAATTGAAATGACAATAATTGGAAATAAATACAATAGCAAGATATAAATAACCTTAATTCAACCATTAAATTTAGTTAATATATTTTTATTTTTTGAATAAGTGGAGAAGTGTTAGAGAATACAATATTCACAAATCCTCAATTTTTGTATGATTAATATAAAATGTAATATAAACATATAAGCCTTACAACAAATTTAAAATTATTTGAGAGAATATAAACCCAAACCCTCACTAAGCATAGACACATGATTGCGTAGGTTCTTGGTCGTGATTTTACAAGAACAATGGCATAGGTTGGTGACCGAATGGCTACAAATTTTGATTATTAAAGCACACAAGAGATTTACTAAGCTAATTACAATACTGGAAAAAAAAATGTTTACCCATGTAACTCGTGGCATAAGGCAAGGGTGTACACTACTTCACAAGACTCAGAAAACTTCTTAAGACTGGGAAAATATGTCCACTACTACTTCCTTGCCTTCTATTTATAAGTGATTGAGGTGTGGTCTTATCAAATCTTTGTCAGTGTTTGGATCCAATCAATAACAAAATATATGTTATCTCATGTTGGTTGTAATGACAATAATTAGAAATAAATGCAATAACAAGATAGAAATAACCTTAATTCAACCACAAGATATAACTAATATATTTATTATTTTTGAATATATGAAGAAGGGTTAGAGAATGCAATATTCACAACTTCCCAATTTTTTTATGATTAATATAATATGAAATATAAAAATTAAGCTCTACTGCAAATTTATAATCATCTGAGAGACTATAAACCCAAACCCTCACTATAAACAAAGACACAACTACATAGGATCTTAATCGTGATTTTACAAAAACAACAATAGAGATTGGCAGCCAAATGACCACAGATTCTAATTATTAAAGTAAACAATATACTTACTAAACTTATTACAATATTGAAACAGTTTCTGATTACCCAGGTCGTTCATGACACAAGGCAAGGACATGCACTACTTCACAAGACTAAAAAAACTTCCTAAGACTTAAGACTCTATGGCAAAATATATCCACTACTACTTCCCTGCCTTCTATTTATAGAGCGAAAGAGGTGTGGTTTTAGTGTAGCTTTGCCGATAGTGTCTGACACCTAATCACTTTATAGCACAAAAGTTACGTACACTAACTCAAAAGAGATACCCACTACCGAAAGAGATGGTCTGTTATTCATATGGATGCACTAAGTTGAGTGCGATGAGGATGATGCCAGCAGGTTAATAAAGTCTTTGCCACATGTTGGTCTCATGTCATCATCTGATGATGATGTTGTTTGGTACCTTGGGTTCCAATCGTTAGATGTTTATCTTTCCAGTAAAGCTTCAGCTTCTTTGTCAAGGTCATCAAGTGTAATAGCCCTGAAAAGACAACTAATATTGAAGAAAAAGGGGATTCATGTTCAAGACTAAAGTTGATTCCCATTGTAGTTTTATCCTAATGATAATGCAGGCCATTGTATCTTCGTCTTGTTGTCAACCATGTGTACAAATGACTGGAGGTCCAATTATTTTAACAAAATCAATTGGATTGGCTTTGGCCCCCAGATGCTCATTTTGGATAGTATCAATATTAATCCTCCATTGGTATTCCAATCTGTAAATTAAATCAAAAAACTTTCAACTAGTAATGCACTATTTAGCCTATGAATAGTGATATTTACGTATGTTCCAAAGGTTTTAATGTGACAAGCACCTACAGGCTGTAAATCCATTGAATCATGTTTGGACGTTCTTTTGTATCACTCAATAACTCCATCGCAAAATATTTTAGACTATATCGAAAGAAAGATATTATCAAACCTGACACACTTTATTCTGGTTAGAGGAAAATTTTGAGGTGGTGGTCCCTGAGGTTTGTCCATCATATATAGTGCAGGTTCTCTACTTAGCCAATCTGCAGCCAAAATATCTTTTCCTACAACATGTTCAACATTATATTTAAACTGGTTAAAGTAATTTTTCCACCTGATATATTTACCTCTACTGCCCTTTCTTTTGTGGTCTTTCTCTTTGAATGTGAGAAATCTAGTACAATCAATCGTTATTACAAAATTCTTAAGATGCATCAATTTCAAGGCAAACTTCTCTAGACACTTTTACACAGCAGAGATCTCCTTCTCAGAAGAGATCCATTTTTTAACATCATCTACAAACACACCTGAGGATTATTCACACAGAGTCTATATCATTTTATATATAGCAGATAATTCATCCCCAGGCGGTGTCAGAAGCATTTCTATACAACACACAATTTTTGACACTGGTACATGAAGTTCAGGGAGACTAGAAACCTTGGCTTTTATTTTTTCAATTGGTTTAGTATGTACATCAATCTATACAAACTTCTTATTCTTATTAAGTAATACCTGCAACACATGTCCATCAACACCACTATCTTCTACAAACTATTCACATAGTTTAGAATTCCTAAGAAAGATTACGACTGCTGCTTATCAAGCTTCTCCAGAACTTCAAGGATTTTATCTTTGATATGTCCTTGGACTTTTAATTTAGCATTCTTAACTTTCATTCCACTCAACTTACACTCAGGTTGGCACAATTGTATTTGAGTGCCTGAAAGTACATCTTGCTTTAATTGTTTTGTCAAAGAATTTTTGTAAATGTTGCAAGTGTTATTCTACTGTCCGACTCAAAATTAGAATGTCGTCTATGTAAACACAGAAATTCAGATATACCAGAGTATCTTATCCGTGTGGGTTTGGAAATATGTTAGAGCATTCATTAAGCCAAATGGCATTACTTTCCACTAGAATTGACCAAAAGAGCAACTGAATGCAGTCTTTGGTATGTATGATTCCTTCACCCTTATCTGAGAGAATCCCGACTTACAGCCAAACTATGAGAAATATTTACATCTTGCAACTTTCTGTAACAATTAGGATTTATCAAGAATTGTGTGTGGATAGGGCAAGGTTTAGCATTTAGAGGCTTATTATTTATTACCATTCTTTTCTTTTCTCTTTTCTGCTCGGAGTGCTTATTCACCATAAAAGCATAACAACATAATGGTGAATTGCTTGGCTTAGTAAACCGTACATCTAGTAACTCCTTTATAGTTTTCTCCATACCCTTATAATCATGAGCTAGTGTAGGGATTTTATTCCCTATTTTCATGTAATTACATTCAATAAGGTTGATTTCCATCTATGCCATAGATTTGTTCCAAAAAAATTGAGGATCACTAGAACATGTTTTATTTTTAATCTTTTGTCCTAATTCTTTTATTTTCTCTAGGCCATGATTGTTTGAATTATGGATCATGGTTGTATGACTTGGATATTGCTCTGTGGTGCACACAAGTCTTAGTGACCTTGTTCTTTTACCATTAATTGTGAACAAGACACTTTTAGGAGTACTACCCTATGTACAATATTGATCTATGAATGCTCCTCCTAAAAGGCAATTTAGGAGGTAATTGATCATGGGCAAACAAATCACAATAGAATACCTTATCTTGTAATAAAGTTGGTTCTTGATGCTTATATTTGTTATAGGTAAATACATTACTTTTGATTTTTAAAGACTTGTGAATATGTTATTCATTTAATTCTTCTCAATCATCAAGAATTACAATTTTACAAAATCATAAACGTGTGTCAGTATCAACTTGTGCATCTATCTTTTTACTATTAATTTCAAGAGAAACAAATTGAGCATACCTCCCATTAATTTTATGTGATATGTGTGATGGCTTTGGCTCAATTGGGACTGATGTTGTTGAGCATACCAATCTGCATCATTTTGGGTCACAGACAGGGTCCTTTTGTCTTATTGGATGTCTTTCTTCAACCCAATCTATTTCATCACCTATTCTCATTATATACTAAGGTTCATCCCATTTCAGTGTTGCTTCCTCTTCTTCATATTTTTATACTTCATATACTTATTTTGTGTATGGGTCATCATCCCACTTTGGACTATAAAATCTATGAATTGCTTCTTCAGGTAACAGGAAGCTAAACTTATCATTAAGCCATTTATCACATGGCTTAAAATTTTGAGGGAATATTATTGAAGATGGTGACCATGGTCTAATTGTAGGCGGTCAATTGAAGTGTTTTGGTTGCCTACCCCTTCTTGGGTAGCAACCTCCTCTATGTTTATCATGAGGACTTTGTCCTCTTCCTTTGAAACTACTACCTTCCCCAGATGTTATCCATGGCCTCTAAATGAAGGTTGGGATATCTTGTTCCAAGTCATCAATTAGGAATTCTAGCTCATCTATATTCTCATCAAATTCTTCTTCATCTTATTTCTCTTCAAATTCTTCAATTACAATCTCATAGATCTTGTCTTGGTCATAAAGATTTTCATTTTCTTCTACCAAATTCCACCACATTGTTATGCTAATAGAATACATTACCTTGACTGTTGGATTTTTAGACTTGTCGTCATAAGTTTTATGCCCTGGTTGGTGATGAATATAAAAAATGATTTGTTTGGTTTGTGGATGAGAAAATGTGTGTCTATGCTAGAACCAATGTTTAGGAGTGTTGTTGCTTGCACAACACGCCCCATTTTTGAACTAAAAATGGGGACCCTCTCTAGTATTATGTTTTGAATGGGTTCAATGGTTTTGTTTGTTTGAATTTTCATATTGGGAGTGCATTTTTGCTAGATGTGAAGGTTTAAACTCTAAATGTGCTTCATTTTTTTATCCAAGTCTAAATAATAAAGAATTTTCATCATAAGCACTTGGTCTAAAAATCACATCTATGATTGCATTGATTTAAAAATCAGAATTTGCATGATTATGTTAAGTCTTGGTCTATCTTCATGCTTGTGTTTTGAAACACATTTAAAGCTTCCTTTTTAAACCATTTTGCCTTAGATTGCTACAAATTATCCAATTGTTTCAAAGTTTTTCTTGAGCAATTTAATCTATTTATGCTTTAATTTTATATTGATTAACTAGGTATTCGTGCAGATTTATTCTTTTACTTAGTCACTTTTTTGTAAAATGGACAAAATTGGATTTAATTTGATGAAGTTGGGTTTTCTCTTTGTGCTAATTTTCACACTTTCAAACTTTTATTTGGATTTTTTACCTTAGTCATTTTTCAACTTTTGCCTTAACCATTGTATTTTTAAAAATTACTTGGTCATTTTCTTTTATAATTTGAAAGTGCTAACTAGACCTTTATTTTTCTTTCCCACAAGTACCAAGAGCATTTTTTGTGCCATGCGGTACCCTTTCACAACTCCCAACAGCCCCAGCACATTCTCAAAAACATTTTGACACTTAGTCAATTTTTAACAATTTCTCATGGAGCCAAGTGTCAAATTTATGCTTCCCCAAGACTTAGTCGATTATTCAAAAGCGTTCCTAGAGCCACATGGCATCTTTCCACCACTTCAAGGGACTTAGAAACTTTCACTTTTGTCCAAGAGCCTTTAACTTTTGGAATCAACAAGATGTTGCCAAGTGGTGAGATCTTGGTGACCCGTTACCTCGAGCAATTCCATACTCAACAAAGTCCTTCGGGCAAGCGAGATGTTGTCAAGTGGAAAGATCCTGATAACCCATTAACCCAACCAAATTCATACAAATCAAGATCCTCCAGATAGGTGGATTAATGGGATTTGCCACATGGTGATATCTTGATGACCTGCTACGCCAGAATGGTCTATGTAATTCTGAAAAACATCAGCATCCTAGGTGAGTGAGATTGCACCATATGGCATGATCTCGCTTCACCAAAACCAAAGGAACTGTTTGCATATATCAGGCCTAATCCGAGCAATAGAAGAGCGTGGAGCAGCCATGTGGCATGACCTATAAACGAAAGACATGCTAGCAATGGCATTACTGAGACACTAGTTTAAATTTGACGTTCTATCTGACTGCTGAACCATCAAAGCCTAAAAAATGGATTGTGTGCTATCTAACCTACAACACCAATTTACAAAGACGTCTTAATGGTAATATTGATCATGAAAAGTAAAACTCAAACACAGACTAGGCGGTAGAATTCAATACAAATCCAGCTAGTAGCATTAATCAGGGTATGGTGTGCATGTGAGGATCAAGCACAGAATACAAAGGACAAATATCTGCCTTAAATAGGAGTGGAGTCTGATTGTCATAAGCACAGGACATGGGAAGCTGGAAATCCTAATGCAATGTCAAATGTATTCTCTTGTAGGCATTCATTCTCAATTCAATCAAGCGTGGTCCCTAATATTTTCATGATGGAATTAGGTGGGATTCATCCCAATTAATCTCAAGGGTATCCACCACATTGATAATTTTGTAAAAACCCCATTAGTTGGTGAATTTGAATTTGAAACTCCATAGGCCTATGTGTCTATATAAGATCAACTCCTAAGTTGTAATAAGGGATTATATTTTTAGAATTAGAGAGGTTATACCCATTTGTTTTTTAGTATTTTCCTATTTTCCAAGTCTTTTTTAAGTTAAAGTTGTTTGAGGTCGAGTGTGTAACTCACATGAATATATGATGAACTCTCAATTGATCCCTTTAATGGAAATATCTTTATATAAAATCTTTGTCATTTGATAGACTTGGTTTGTGCATGTATATGGTGACCTTATTTTCCTCATTGGCTCTGCTACTTTATTCTACAAACTCTTGCACTATCCCTAGTTTGATTTGTGCTAGGTCTGGCTCAACTAAGTATTGGTTTATCTAGGGACATGTCTACTCAAGAGGAACTGATCAGGTCCATTAAAAAATGGGTTCTTCTCTTTCTCCTTACCCTTCCCTATTTTTTATCAGTCAGTTAGATTAGATTAGTTCAATTTCTGAGTTGCAATTTGAATCTAATGTTTTACCATGATTGCATGCTCTTTTGTTTATCTATTGCTCATTAATGCATTGTTGAACCGGTAAGTAATAGACATTTACTTTTTAATCAGTTATTCATATTCATAGTTAGATTATTATGTTGGTTCCCTTAAGGCATAATCTCTACATTTAGAATGTATACGATTAATCTAAAATACTCATCGAAGCCCCTTGAAATGGAATGGTCACAACGAGCCAATTGGGTTATCGTGCATACCAAGACCTAGTAATCAAGATCTTGGGGAGATTTGTTCACACAAGTTTCCTTTTAGGAGAGGCAAGGATTAACAACCCTTGCTTATTGTTGGTTATGTCAAAAAACCTATCAACATATTTGGTGCTAAAAGGAAGGCATGTTCTCGCATATTTCAAACTTTTTTTTAATTTATAGTAGCTTTGCCTAGTTGTCTTCTAGGTTCTAATATTGGAAGATTGGTATTTTGAGCCTACCAAGGGCCTTTGATTGGCTAGGTGGCCATTCCTGCCTTGTTAATATTCTATGGCCATCCCATGACTTGCCCAAAAACCCTCAAATTTTTTGTGCAAAATATATTTATGGCAAGGTTAAGACTATTAAGGAACACATCCATTTCTTTAAAGAAAGCCATTATCATAAGATAGATTTAGCATGAGGATGTGGTTTGTCATCTATTTCCCCTTTCATTGGATTAAATGACTTATTCTTAGTATCTTGGTCTATCAGAAAAGTGCATCACCACTTGGGCCATCTTTAAAAATTTGTTCCTTAACCATTTCAATGTGCCCATTGACCCTTTTGTCTTGTTTTATCAATTTGCCACAACCTGTAAAGATCCTAATGAACCAACTAGTGTGTTCAACCATAGATTCCATCATTTATACACTAGGTTGAAGGATCCCTTCCTACAATCATAGGATGCATTTATTGGAGTATATCTCAATGCATTGGATCATCTAACTACCATATTCATTAGGAAGAATCCATTTACTCTAGCATCATTAGTGTTGGTCTACCAAGAAATTGTCATTGTAGAATAACAATCAATGACTCAAGGATTTGATGCCTACCCTTCCTATTCCTCAGGACAGCAAGGCATTTATACCCAAAATCTTTTGAGTAGCATGCCTACAAGTCAGCCCATGGACCAACACGTGCCTCATAATAAAGTATTGCCCCAAGCCTTCACCCAACCAAACCTCCTTATGATGAATGAGAGCCTTTCTTACTCTTTTAATGCATATAACTCAGTTAATTATGTGTATAATCAGTTGGCTAATTCATATTATTTAGTGATTTAGTATATATGGGTGTTATTACTAATCAAATACCATTTGTTGCAGGATAATATTATCGAGCGATGCTTAATCCAAATTGTGAGGCTACATACACAAATGTACCATTTTGAGTCTGTGAACCTAGTTATGTTGCTAATGTTGAGTTGATCATACATGCTAAGAACATCCCATTTCACAATCTTGATCCATTCTTTGGAGGATACAACAGTGGCGATGATGACTCCAAAAATGAGGAAGCATCAACTCTTGAAGGCAAATTAGTGCTAAAAAGTAAATTGGTGAAGAGTTGTCTGCATAAAATGAACATTTTGACATTTCTTACAATTAGCCAAAAGAATAATTAGAGGATTTGAAGTTATTAAATAAGGATGAATCATGTTATGCATCTGAAGCATCATTTCCCTTTGTTGTTGCTTCTACATTTGAAAAATTGGTCCAAGATGATCAGTAGCTTAGTGGTCATAGTTTGTCTTCCCCTTCATCATTAGAAGATGATGAACTTGAAGAAGATAACATTGAGCTAAACTATTGGTGCCAAGAAGAAGAAAACCAAGAAGAATGAGGTTGTCCCTTTGAGTTCAACCTTACCTTCAAAGTAGTCAATGGCACTCAAACGTTCCTCTCAATAACAGAGGTAGTTAAGGCAACCAATAAATAACTATGTGAGATTATTGATTCTGAAGTCATTATATCTCAACACGTGGATGGAAAACATGCCATGTTTGATAATAAATCCATGAAGATACCAAAATCAAAGTGTAACTTATGTAAAATTAATAAAACATACGAAATGCCACCTTTTACAATTATTTCACATGAACTGACATGATAAACTAATCTCCCAAGATTTGAATTGTGAAAGAATTTGATTCAAATTTATTATAATGAATTCATTTCATAGCAGGAATAACATTGCTAGTAGATATTGGTTTAGAAATCACATCTAGGATTGCATTGATTTAAAAATCTGAATTTGCATGATTTTATTAAGTCTTGGTCTATAGTCATGCTTGTGTTTTGAAACATATTTAAAGCTTCATTTTTATAGCATTTCACCTTAGATTTATGCAAATTTTCTAACTATTTCAAAGTTTTTCCTGAGTAATTTAGTCCATTTCTATTTTAATTTTAGATTGATTGACTATGTGTTCATAAATATTTATTCTTTTTGTTGGTCATTTTTATATAAAGTGAACAAAAAAAATTTAATTTGACAGATTTTGGTTTCTTCTTTGTCCTAAGGTTCACGTTTTCATTTAGCTTTTTTACCTTAGTCATTTTTCAGTTTTTGCTTTAGCCATTATATTTTCAAAAATCACTTAGTCATTTGTTTTTATAATATGAAATTAATGATTGGGACTTTATTTATCTTGCCCATAGGTACCCAAGTGTTTCTTGTGCCATGCGGCACCCTTTCACAGATCTCGACGGCCCCAACCCATTCTCAAACAACATTTTGACACTTGATCATTTTTTGGCAATTTCCCCCAGAGCCATGTGTCAAATTTATGTTTTTATAGGACTTAGTTGATTCTTCAAAAGGGTTCTTGGAGCCACGTGGCATCTTTCTATCACTCGATAGGACTTATAAACTTTCATTTTTTCTTAGGAGCCTTTAACTCTCAGATCAACAAGATGCTACCAAGTGGGGAGATCCCAACGACCTGTTGCCATAAGCGATTCCATACTCAACAAAGTCTTTCGGGCAAGCAAATTAGTGGGATGCTACCAATTAGCAAAATATCAGTGACCCACTACCCTAATTGAATACGTATAAATAAAAATCCTTCAGGCAAGTGGATTAACAGGATGCTACCATGTGGTGGGATCCCTATGACATGTTGCCCTAGGATGGTCCATATAATTCTAAAACAGATCAAAGTCCTAGGTGAGTGAGATTGTGTCGCATGACATGATATCATTTCACTATAGCCAAAGGAATAGTCCACATATATTGGGCCTGAGTTGAGCAATGGAAGAGCGTGGAGTAGCCACATGGCATGACCTTGCCAATAGAGGACACATTGGGAATGACATCAATAAAAAACTAGTTTAAATTTGACATCCCCTCTGGTCGTTAAAACTATCAAAACCTAAAAATAGATTATGTGTCCTATCTGACCTGCAATGTTGATTTATAGAGACATCTTAATGGCAAGATTGATCATGAAAAGCAAAATTCAAATACAGATTGGGTGGCAGAATTCAATGCAAGTCTAGCTGATAGCATTAATCAGGGTATGGTGTGCATGTCGGGATCTAACATCGAGCACAAAGGAAAAATATATGCCTTAAAGAGGCATGGCTTCTAATTGTCAGATGCACAAGACGTGGGTCGCTGGGAATCTTGATACAATCTCAACTGCACTCTCTTGCAAGCATTCATTCCCAATTCAATCAAGCATGGTCCCTGATATTTTTATGATGGAATTAAGTGGGCTTCATTCCAATTGATCTCAAGGGAACTCACCACATTGATGATTTCTGTAATCACCTCATTGTGGGTGAATTTGAATTTGAACTCCATAGATCGATGTGTCTATATAAGATCAACTCCTACATTGTAATAAGGGCTTATCTCATTTAGGATTAGAGAGATTATACCCATTTGTTTTTCAACATTTTCATGTTTTTAAGTTAGTATTTTTTAATTCAACATTGTTTGAGGTTGACTTTGTAATTCACATGACTATCGATGAACTCACAATTGATCTCTTTAATGGAAATATCTATCTGAAATCTTTGTCATTTGATAAACTTGGTTTGTGCATGTATATGGTGACCCTATTTTCTTCATTAGTTTTGCTACTTTGTTTCACATACTCTTGCACCATCCCTAGTTAGACTTGTGATAGGTTTGGCTCAACTAAATATTAGTTTATCTAGGGACTTGTCTACTCAAAAGGAATTGATTGTGTCCATTAAAAATCAGGGTCTTTTTCTCTTTCTCCCTATCTTTTCCTCTTTTTCTACTATTTTAATCACTCCGTTAGATTAGATTAGTTTAATTTCTAAGTTACAATCTGAATCCATTATTTTACCTTGATTTCATGCTCCTTTTTTTATCTATTGCTCATTTATGTATTTTTGAATAAGTAAACAATAGACATTTCATTTTGAATCAATTGTTCATATTCATAGTTAGATAATTTTGTTGATTCTCTTAAGGCATAAGCTCTACATTTAGAATGCATATGATTAGTCTGAAATACTCATCAAAGCCCTTTAAAATGGAATGATCACAATGATCCAACTGGGTTACCCTGCGTACCAAGACCTAATAACCAAGACCTTAGGGAGAGTTTTTTGTGCAAGTCTCCTTTTAGGAGAGATAGGGATTAACAAACCCTGCCTATTATTGACTATTTCAAAAGATCCATCAATAAAGAGCAGGAGTGTGGTGCTTAAGGAAATAGTGGAACTTAAAAGCAACTCATTTTTTAAATTTTTTTTTAGGGTTATTTACATAAGGGTGACATCTAAATAAATCAATCTTAGGAAATTTAACATCCATGTAGCTAGCTTGATGTTTACTTAGTGTTTAGATGGATTTGGTTTGGGACACAAGCTGCATGAGTTGTCTTGAAAAATCAATAATATCAATTAATGGCATTGAAGTAATAGTTAATTTTTTTAATTCAATATGAGCAATGACATTATTAGCAAGATTATAGGGCAACGTATGGATAAATTACAATTTTTTAGCATCAGAACTTTGAGTTTTGGCTTTGTAAGCAAGATGTCTATATTGGTTAACAAAAACCTCAAACTACTTTCAATCACATAATTTCATTTGAGAAAGCCAATCTTGTTGACTCTACTTATTCCCTTGAGGGGGCACAAATTCATTAGTTAAGAGAATATAAAGAGCTTTCATTTGGTTCAGATTTATTCACTAGTAGAATTTGGCAAATAAATGACTACATGACTAAAACTTTTAGTCACAACAACTAAAAATATCTAAATTCTACTAATTTTTTGTAACACAACTATAAATGAGTAAATAAATGACTAATTTGGTCATTGACTAAAAAACTATTTAGTCATACCAATAAAAATAACTAAATAGTTACTCACGCAAATACAAATTAGATGAATTTTTTTGCTAAATATGGAAGGAGTGTATTGCATGAGATTCATTATTCATTGAATATCTCCTCATTTCGTTAGTTGGTAATTAGCCTAGCACTGAGGTGTTTTTATTATAGCAGATACTTGTATGCGCGATAAAGCTTGTTTGGAGAGGACTTGGAGACTTTTGAAAAGGTGGGCAAGGAATTCAGAGTTTGTTGTAAAGAATTTGAAGTCAATGAGGCTCTCTGTAGTGAAGTCAGATTTGGAGATGCCCTCTGTAAGGAAATTTAGAGGTAATTCAAAACCCTCATTATATTAAACAGAAAATCTATAGCTTTTTGCTTGATAACTTACAGTAGTTACATAGGCAACTGAGTACCAGAACCATACAAGCAATTTAGGGTTTTGGGGACTATTTTTTCATTAGTTTCCTCTATGCATTTTGGAGCATAAGGGATTTGAATGTGTAACTCAAGTAAAACACCACCTTCTTCTATTCGTTGGAAGAATTCTATATCCTTAAAGCGCATAAAAAAAACTATAGAATTGGCACTAGGGCTTTTATTTATGAATTCAACCCAAATGCCATCTCTTAATGCCTCCATAAAATTTTATTGAGCCAACTCTAGTTCATCACGCTCAACATGAAGAACTCCAATGTTGTTTAACAATTCAATGGGTACTTCTTCTGTGCTCTTCTTCATAAGAAACTTTGTTGTCTTAAGAGAATCTAAGGCTACACTGGGGTCTGACGATATTAATAACTCACCCATCTTGATAAATGCATGGGCATCACGTGGATCTATGTGAGTTACCTTTCTTAAATTTTCCAAAGCCTTTTGTTCGTTCTCAAATTTTCAATGCAAAGCATTAAAAGGATACCAAGCTTTATGATTAGGTTATGCAACCAATTTGGCCAACTAATAAAATCAACCCAAGTGGTTAGGATTCTCTACACTTTAGGCTCTACTTTGCCCAGGGGGTGTTTCCTTATATTCATCAATGATTAATTAATCTTCAAATTTGTTGTTGACTTCAGAGCAAATTAAGGGATTTATGTAATTTTGTCAATTGAATCATCCAATTCACCCTAATCCAAACTGGCATATGATTTGAATTAGATTTTTTTTTTTAAAATTTTCTATTCTACTATTACTCCTACTCCTACACAATAGAAAATTAAAATTGGAATTTTTTAATATGATACAAGGAAATGATTCTAGAAAAGAATTGATCAGTGCCTTTCTCAATAATTGGGTAACGGAGTATGTTCACATAAATATTTGTGCTTTCTATCTAGCCACAACTTGAATTACTTGGCATGGGATTGTCTATGACTGGCATAAACATGCAAGATTATTATTACTTGACTCTTCTTAAGTATCCAAATTGAATCCTCCAAGTTATAGTGATCTATTCAATGGAATTTAATCCCTACTTGAGGAAACCTAATTAGATAAACCACCCAAAAACAACAAATGTGTTTTGAATAACTAAACATATGCTTGATATCTTAATTCAAATAACAAGGAGAAACAAAAATAGAGACAACAAGATAAAGTATAACATGAATATTCAAAAAGTAATTGATAACTAGATATATAGCACCAGAGAAATGTGGTTTGCTTTTATTAATATATCTTTAAAGAGCAGGCCTCACAATGTCTTTTCCCAAAATCAAATTCCCAAAGAGCTTTCCCAAGGTATTGGTTTCCTTCTTATAGAGGTGAAGGAAGCTACAAGCTTCAGACCTTTCACATTCCAAAAAATGTCTTTTCATATACCCACCCCTTAATATGACTTATTACAACATATACTTTTTGACAAGTCTTAAAAACACTGCCAAATATATTTTGAATACATATTGGAAAGCATAAAAACAAGACAAAGACAAAATAGGAAGACATCCAAGATATGTTGGTGTCATGTTAATGCCAACTTGATACTCAATGCTCCTCTGCATATTTGGCCTGCTTATTCTTCAGTTGTCAAATACTGATTCTCCCATTGGTACACTGTGAAATCATTAGGCCACTTATATTCTTGGATCTAGAGCAGTTGGCCTGGTGATCTTTCCATCTTTTGTCTAGCACCACTTTGACGTCAATGATGAACTTTGCATATCCAGCATCCAGAGCAATTACTCTATCTAAAATGACATTGAAACTGAGAATATTTATGTTTTGATCTTTTTTCAAGAAATCAATGACTTAAGAAACTGTTTGACCATATTCATTTTTCCATGCATCAGAACCTTTGATCTTTTTATCCTTTGTCAAAATGGAAGGAATAAACTAGTGTTTGAAAATAACAAAAGAATCAATCTTTGTCTGCATTTTTTGGCTCTCACCATTCACATACTCAAATTCATCCAAGATCATTTTCACTATCCTCTGTTGGATTGAGTGAGGTCAAAGCACCTGGATCTCTTTGTAGCACTTTGCACAAGGTTATCAATGTATGGTGTATAGGTTGCCATTTCTTGTATATTGGATCCAAAATAGAAACATTGACCTTCAACTGATCAATGGCTTGAGACAAGGAAGAATAGCATTCATGCACATCTCCCAACTTGTCAACAACCAATTTTACTCTATACTCCAAAATCTTCTCAAACACCTCAAGAATTTTCAATTTGGCCTCATCATTTGTCTTCTCATTTTGCTTTTTCAAATCTTCAATTTCTTTCTCCAACTTTAACTTCAATGCATTCAACTAATCAACTGGGACTATATTATCACTAATTATATGTGGCACAGGGGTTTGGTATGGCAAAATTACTTGGCTTTGAGAATCAACACCCTTTAACTATTGCTTTAGTTTGATATTTTCCAAATACATCCTATTCACTTCATCATTCATCTCAATTTGAGTTTTTTCATAGTCGAGCAATCTTTGCTCCATTTTCTTGACAGCAGCTTGTGTGAACATTGCAGAGTACATAGTAAGGGTGGCAGCTTCAAGAACTAATGTATCCTGAAATATTTTCACCATAGCTATTCCCCTCAACTCCTAGACTACATCAAGAAATCTTGGATTGTTGGTGTTCTTCTGTGTTGCCCATATTGCTAAAGTCTCTGTCTTTGGGTTAAACCCACAACCACTGACACCATCCTCATAATCAAACTCAAAAACCATCATGGGGTCATCTTGATTTATCATTTGGTCTTGTTAGGTGAATATTTTGTCAACCAGCTAACTGGTGAGCAAAATAGGTCTTTTCAACCACAGCATAGGGAGATTGGTCAGCTAGATGTGCAAGTTTACTACATCAAAAGGGGACAAATCTCTCCTCTCATCAAGGGGAGGTTCCCTATAAGTATAAAGGCATTATATACTATATATATATATATATATATATATATATATATATATATATATATATATATATATATATATATATATATATATATGCAGAAAATAACACTCGAGGGTAGGATAAACCATCCATTTTTTTTAGAGATGATGCTCACAAATCAAAGGAGAAATCCTAGGTGATTGGTGAAGGTACTTCTCTTCTTTCAGAAGTAACATTCAACCAAGAGCCAGATCCCTTCCTGGATAGTAGAAATCCTGGTGAAATGACAGAAGGCACTTCTCTTCTTTCAGAAGTGTTTGTTCTTGCAAACAACAAGAATCTTTTTGGTAGTGACAAGTAACTGGTAACCAAAGATGCAAAGTAACCAGCAACCTGAAATGTACCACAAAGTCTCCACCTCACTACCCAAGAGTGAGATACAAAGAAGAATGGGGGCACAAAGTTGTCCCAAGGTCCTTTACATAGAAAACATAAAAAGATAAACACACTAAAGGAAGGCAACTATAGGCAGCACAAAGTCTTCTTACCATTGGCTTTAGGACACCTTCCTGATTACTTCCACAAGTTTTACTTGTTAAATTGCATAAACAAGAATACATTTAGGAAATAGACATAAGAACAATCTCCTAGAATGATACAAGCTATAACAACACAAAGTCTAAAAGTAACTTGCTTTTTGATTCAAACAAAGAAATATGATGAACAATCTGAGCTCAAAGTCTCAGTAATGCCTTTCAATTTGGGTAGAGTTTTGCTTCTAGTAACAGTAAGATCTCCTTTAAAACAAACAAAGAGATTACAATATATAGCAGGCAAGAAAGGCTTGGCACTTTGTTCCATGGAATAGCCCATGCCACACTTAATGCATTGAATGCACTTTCAATTTTGTCAAAGAGAGCCATGTTGGAACAGGGTAGTTGCCTTAATTGTGTCGTGTTGATTCATCTCAAATGTCTTCTCCTAGGCCTGAGTCATCTGGTGTTTGCACAGCTGTCCACCTCGCCTTTACTCCAAAGGGGACAAATAGGTGATGTCTTCAATGCTTAAGGGCTCAAATAACTATTTTTGCACATTGTTCTAGCTATTGAAATAACTACTATAGATATTTCCCTCTTTGTCTCTTCTTGTTGTGATTTGAGCCCTCAGGATATCTTTCACTTTTTGTTGGCTCCTTTTCTGGAATCTGAGCTCTCGAGGCTACGTTCCCAATTTTGCTGGCTCTTTCGGCTCCTCTCATCAGTTCTTCCTTTTTGGCCTTTTGGCCTTTGAATGCATTCGATCCCATGCTCACGTGTGTAAAGATCAACAGTTATTTTATTACCACAAATTTGATGTCTTCAGGTCCATCATCCTCAGCAATTCCTTCATGTCTTTCCCACTTGCTTTGGCCACTTTTCGCTGATCTCAACAAGTGACACGTGGCATGTTTTGCTATGAAATAGGTGAGGACACTTGGCAGCATTCACTTACTTAAGCAACTTTAGGCACCTTTTGAGAGTCCTATGAAAGATGACACGTGGAAGCTTCCGCTGAGCACCTAAAAACACTGTAGAAAAATTTGAGACTCATTATGGATTCATGTGGATGATGACACTTGTCGCACTCTACTTAACCTTAGTAACTCACCCGAGGCCCACCACAGTCCTTACGAAGCAAAAGGGAGAGACCGTAGATGTTGACACTTGTTGTGCTCCATCAAGCTTTTCAAGGGATGCATGGCATCTTTTGCGGCTTTGTAGAAAAGCATATTACAACCTTCTGTTGTTTCCACTTGGCACTTTCTGAGGGATTTTGTGAGAAGTTTATTGAAAGAAGATTTAAAACTTATAAGAGGTCTGAAATGCGGATGCTGACACTTCTCGTGTTCCGCTGAGTTACAATGGGACACGTGGCATGTTCTGCGTAATCTAGCAATCACACAAATGATGACACTTGGAGTGCTCTACTCTCAGGCTTTTTCCTTTTTAAGTGAATTCCTTCAGATAAAGTGTCTGAAGGAATACTGCCTTGGTCATTCTCCCATGGAAAAACCTTTCCAAAGGAATTCTTTTGGCCTCCTTCACTTAGTCATTTCTATCAGACAAAAAGTCTGAAGGAATTGTTCCTTTTGGGCCTTGAACCAAATCTGAAGGAATTCTACCTTTTTGGCTTCTCTTTGACCCTTGAACCAATGTTGGCACCCTCTGCCAAGGCACTTGCCTTTAGTTCACTGCCCTCCACAAGGGCATTTGTTCCTTCGGCCCTGGGGTAGCCCGTTGAACCTGTGATTGAACCGATCGATTGAACCAACCCTGAAAATGACTGTGTTGGAAACTTATTCTTTTGATTGAACTCGCCTGTAAAAGCCTTTAAACCTGTTGAACCTACTAATTTCAAGCATGTTGAGTCTGTGGAAACATATATGCAGAGTCCATAGATTTAAGCCTGCAGAGTCCGTAGATTTAAGCCTGTAGAGTCCATAGATTTAAGCCTGTATAGTCGTAGATTTCTGGAAAAGCTTAAAAAATGGAAAATCAGAATGCATAGAATAATTTTTTAAAAGGGGAGAGAGGATTTTGGTCTTACAGGACCAAAATAGTTCATATGTTGTCCCAAAAATGAGTGACATTTTTTGGGGAAAACAGCTGGCTCCAGTTGGGGAACTTCCTTCAGTTGAAAACTTGAAACAGCTGAGAGGAGTAGAAACCAAAATCTTCAGTGCCTCGAAGTGTGCCATTGGGATATGAAGTCATGCTACCCAAAAAGAAAGGCTCTAAAAAATGAAAATGAAAAGCACAAAATAGAACTAAAGACTATACAAATATAAATATGTACAAATGATCTTATCTGATGCCTCAAGATTTGAAGTGCTTCAGATGCCACCCACTGTGAGACAGTGAAAATGGCATTCCATCCTGATAAACCAGTAAAAAACTATTTTCTCCCTAGAATTGGTGATGGGTGAATGGAACTCTCCACCAAGAATCACATTTTCTATGCACTCTTTTTGGTTCTCTCTTTTTGCCCCATGCAAGGCGTGGTCTTCAATCTGAAAATCGTAACTCCTTGCTCTCTTGGTGAAGAGTTCCTTTTCCTGACTTTGGAGTACAGTAGTATGGTCCACTACCATAGCTTGTTGTTCTATTAGTTTAGTCCAGCACATGTTTTGATTGTCAACATCAAACTCTTGACAAACCATCAACTCAGCATCTCCTTTGGTGTGAAGGAGTTTGACATCTTGGTCTTGAGCAACCTTCAATCTGAGAACATAGATTCACATTCAGCTATGTTGTTGGTGTTGTTAAACTGCAACTTACATGAAGGAAAAATATCTCCTTGAGGAGATATCAACACAGTCCCAGCTCTAGCATTAGTAGAAGAATTACGGCCATTGGATTCCAAGATCCAAACATCATCAGAAATTGATCTTCTATCAGATTTCTGTTTATTGGAAGTGGAAGATGTTTTTTTATCTATACTGCACCCTACTAATTCTTTTGATGTCTGATTTGAATCAATTTTTAGATTGCCACCTACAGGACTTTCATTTGCAAAAACATGAACACCCTCTGTGGTCAAGAAGTAATTTCCCCTGCCTAAAGACTCAAACAAAATTTGAGCTACAGGGGCTGACGTTTGGGTGACCACATATTTTGCCTCCTTTTCAAGGAACAATCTCTTCATTACGCCTTTGACAGGGATCCTTGCCTCAGACAGGTCCATGCTTAGTTCTCCTCCCACATCCTTTCAAAAAATTTGTCCAAGTAGAATGCCATAGGATGCTGGGACGTCAGCCACCAAAATAGTCATCTTGATTCTCTTTTCTGGGAATCCTGCAAACACAAATTGGGCATCTTTGATTTGCCCCAGTAGTGGTACTTGCTTGTTCTCCATGGAGAAACATCTATTGAATGTCTTGGTCAATGTGAGGTCAAGGGATTTAGCCACTTTGGCAGACATGACATTGTCTGAAGCTCTGGAATCAATGATGCAATTACTCAGCTTGTGACCATTTATCAATAGGGAAACATAGAAAGGCTCTATTTTCTCAGGGGCAGCAGTAGGAGTAATGACAAGGTTTTTTGGGATGGGCATGTTCTTTGAGGGATCATGAGTTACCTTTCTAATCTCTTGTCCTGCAGGGATGGATTTATTCTTCACACACTCTACCAACATGTCCAACTGCTCAGGATTGGCTTGTAGGAATTCAAATTCAGTCATTTGGATTTTAGTTTTCTTGACATGGTGGACTATGTCAAATGATGGAAATAGACTAGAAAGAGAGGATGGGAGTTCATCCTTTTGGTTTTTGGGAGGGGGAGGATTGGCCTGCGAATTTGAAGTAGAAGGCATAGGGATATTTTAGGCACTTACCTTTCTGGCAATCACTGAGTCCTTTGGCTGGAAAGGCAGAGTGGTTCCACGCTTAGCAATTGTAATTTCTGGTTGAGGTTGCTCCTCTATCTTCTCTTTGTCAGCCTACTAGCCTAACTAGTTTTTGGACCGAGTGAACACAGCATATGATCCCTCAACTGCTTCACCTTTACTTCTGGGTTCATCCTGGTAATTCAGGAAACCAATGTGGGAGTTGCCAGTTGATTCTTCTTGATCCTCCATGAAGATATCAGCATCATTTTCTTGCTCAAACTCAGGTTGGAAAGAGAAATCATGTTCTATTTCTAGATATCCAATGGCTGAGTTGGTTGGAGGTGCTTTAAGGGTAAGGTTCCTTTGTGGGGGAGGAAGACGATTTAGTTACCCTTGACTTCTAGCAGCATTGCCTTGATATGGTTGGTTCTGAAATGTACTCCTTGGCATATCCCGATAAGGAGGAGTAGACATACCTTGGACCACTTATCTTTTCAAGGCTAGCAGTTCATTTTTTAGCTTTTGCACCATTTGATCCATGGTGCCTGTAGATGGATACTCAAAAAATGAAGAGGATTTACCTCTGTTTGGATCTCTCCTTATTTTTCCTACTAAGATAAGGTCATCTTCCACTTCAGTAGCCAAGTCTTGAGTAGCCTCAAGGTGTATGTGGCCAGCACGTCTTAACAGAAAACTCACTTCAAACAGCTGTGAGTTGATGAAGAATCATTTGAGGTTTTCGAGTATTGGCTGAGCAATTGCAGGAATTCTGTTCCTGAGCTTGTCAAATTTGGCAATGAAATCCCTCAAAGGTTCATGAGGTTCCTTCTTCATCTGTGTGAGCTGGGCCAGCAAGGCATGTGCATCTTCTGTAGGCTTGAACCTGTCTTCAAAGTTAGCTTTAAGTGTGTCCCAATCAGTCACTGTCCTAGCTTGCAGATGGTAGAACCAATTTGCAACAGCACCTTGTAGTGTTTCCATGAAAATCCTGACTGCCACGTCTTCAAATTCCACTCTTATCACACCACAGGCTATGCTAAAAGCTGCAATGTGTTCATCAGGGTAAACTTTCCCATCACCAAAGAATTTGGGAAAATTCTTCTTTGAACTGCGTGGAAGCTCATGTAGAGGTGGGGTCAAATTTAGTGGACCAAAAGAGTTACCCCAGGGGCCTTGAGCCATGATTTGATTGTGAAAAAGATAGATAACAAATTTGGGTGGCATATGGATAGGCAAAGCTCTACTAATAGTAGAAAAAGAAGCTCTACCTTGTATTGGTGACCTGGTATGGGTAGGGGGAAGACTCCTAGTTTGTTGAAGGTAAAGTTGTGGAGGGAACAAATCAAAATTGCTCTGTTGCACCAACTTGAAAATAGGGTCAACAACACCTTGAGATTTTTGACTTCTTGTATAGCGCAGAGCTACCAAATTGTAGAACAAAAATAGAAAAGAGCAGGATCTGCTTCAGCTTGAAGTTTGAGACTTCAAACTATGCGCTCTTCCCTAGTGGCTCTGGTTTGCAGACTAGATAATATAATGGATATGGAGGAAGATGGTAAGGTTATAATGATAATGGGTAAGACACAGAATGGAGTCACCAAAATCTATAATGGATAAGGGTATAAAGGTAATGGGTAAGACATAGGTGATGTTTCAATCTGAAACTTGAGGTTCTAAATTGTACAAAATTATTGTGTCCCCAATGGAGTCACCAAAAACTATTGGGTGAATATTTTGTCAACCAGCGAACTGGTGAGTAAAATAGGTCTCTTCAACCACAGCATAAGGAGATTGGTTAGCTAGATGTGCAAGTTTACTACATCAACAAGGTACAAATCTCTCCTCTCATCAAGAGGAGATTCTCTATAAGTATAAAGGCGCTATATACTATATATATGTGCATAAAATAACACTCGAGGGTAGGATAAACCATCCATCTCTCTTTTTTCAGAGATGATGCTCACAGATCAAAGGAGAAATCTTGGGTGATTGGTGAAGGTACTTCTCTTCTTTCAGAAGTAACATTCAGCCAAGAGATAGATCCCTTTCTAGATAGTATAAATTTTGGTGAAATGACAGAAGGCACTTCTCTTCTTTCAGAAGTGCTTGTTCTTGCAAACAACAAGAATCTTTCTGGTAGTGACAAGTAACTAGTAACCAAAGATGCAGAGTAACCAGTAGTTTGAAATGTAGCACAAAGTCTCCACCTCCACTGCCCAAGAGTGAGATACGAAGAACAATGGGGGCACAAAGTCATCCCAAGGTCCTTTACGCAGAAAAAATAAAAAGACAAACACACTAAAGGCAACTATAGGTAGCACAAAGTCTTCTTACAGTTGGCTTCAGGACACCTTCCTGATTACTTCCACAAGTTCTACTTGTTAAATTGCATAAACAAGAATACATTTAAGAAATAGACATAAGAACAATCTCCTAGAATGATACAAGCTATAACAGCACAAAGTCTGAAAGTAACTTGCTTTCTAATTCAAACAAAGAAATATGATAAACAATCTGAGCTCAAAGTCTTTGTAATGCCTTTTAATTTGGATAGAGTTTTGCTTCTAGTAATAGAAAGATCTCCTTTAAAACAAACAAAGAGATTATAATATATATCAGCCAAGAAAGGCTTGTCATTTTTTTCCATGGAACGGCCCATGCTACACTCAATGCATTGAATGCACTTTCAGTTTTGTCAAAGAGAGCCATGCTAGAACAAGGTGGCTGCCTTAACTGTGGCATGTTGATTCATCTCAAATGTCTTTTCCTAGGCCTGAGTCATCTGGTGTCTGTGCAGCTGTCCACCTCGCCTTTACTCCAAAAGGGACAAACAGGCAGTGTCTTCAATGCTTAAGGGCTCAAATATCTATTTTTGCACACTGTTCTAGCTACTGAAATAACTACTATAGATATTTCCCTCTTTGTTTCTTCCTACTATGATTTGAGCCCTCAGGCTATCTTTTCACTTTCTTTTGGCTCCTTTTCTAAAATCTGAGCTCTCAGGGCTACGTTCCCAATTTTGTTGGCTCTTTCGGCTCCTCCTCTCGGCGGTCTTCCTTTTTGGCCTTTTGGCCTTTGAATGCATTCAAGCCCGCGCTCAAGTCTGCAAAGATCAAAAGTTATTTTATTGCCACAAATTTGACATCTTCGGGTCCATCATCCTCCTTAGCAATTCCTTCATGTCTTTTTCACTTGCTTTGGCCACTTTTCACTGATCTCAACAAGTGATACGTGGTGTGTTCCACTATGAAATAGGCAAGGACACTTGGCAGAATCTGCTTACTTTAGCAACTTTAGGCACCTTTTAAGAGTCCTACAGAGGATGACATGTGGCAACTTCTGCTGAGCTCTTAGAAACACTGTAGAAGCATTCAGGACTTATTTTGGATTCATGCAGACGATGACACTTGTCGCTCTCTACTTAACCTTAGTAACTCACCCGAGGTCCACCACAGTCCTTACGAAACAAAAGGGAGAGACTGCGGATGTTGACACTTGTTGTGCTACACTGAGCTTCTCAAGGGATGCGTGGCATCTTTTGCGGCTTTATAGAAAAGCATATTACAACCTTCCACTGTTGCCACTTGGCACTTTCTATGGGATTCTGTGAGAAGCTTATTGAAAGAAGCTTTGAAACTTATAAGAGGCCTAAAACACGGACACTAACACTTGTCATGCTTTATTGAGTTGCAATGGGATACGTGGCATGTTCTGCGTAATCTAGCAATCACACAGATGATGACACTTAGAGCACTCCACTCTCAGGTTGTTTCCTTTCTGAGTGAATTCCTTCAGACAAAGTGTCCAAAGGAATTTTGCCTTGGTCATTCTGTCACAGAAAAACCTTTTCTAAGGAATTCTTTCAACCTCCTTCACTTAGTCATTTCCATCGGACAAAAACTCTAAAGGAATTGTTCTTTTTGGGCCTTGAACCAAATCCAAAGGAATTCTATCTTTTTGGCTTCTCTTTGACCCTTGAACCAATGTTGGCACCCTCCGCTAGGGCACTTGCCTCTAGTTCACTTCCCTCCGCAAGGGCATTTGTTCCTTCGGCCCTGGGGCAGCGCCTTGAACTTGTGATTGAACCGATCGATTGAACCAACCCCAAAAATGACTAAGTGTTGGAAACTTGTTCTTTTGATTGAACTTGCCTGCAGAAGCCTTTGAATCTGTTGAAGCTAATTTCAATCATGTTGAGTCTTTCGAAACATATTTATAGATTCCACAAATTTAAGCCTACAAAGTCCATAGATTTAAGCCTATAGAGTCTGTAGATTTTTGGAAAATCTTGAAGAATGGAAAATTAGAATGCACAGAACAATTTTTTAAAAGGGGAGAGAGGATTTTGGTCTTGTAGGACCAAAATAGTTCATATGTTGTCCCAAAAATGAATGAGATTTTTTGGGGACAACAGGTCCAACAAAAACATTTTTTTTAATTCAAGGCCAAGGATGATCAACATATTACTCTTCAAAACCATTTGTCTAGCCTCATCAAGGATGACATTTATTTCATCAATTTTCAAATCCTTGAAAGTCTGTGTCACAATTTGATCATGCTGAGATTCATGAACACCCATTTTATTTATTTCCACCTTTTCTTCAAATTCTTTCATCTTCATTTTGAGCCAAAAATCTTTAAATTCTGGGGTATTGATGAAATCATCATCCTTGATGAACCGCATAGAAGCCACAACCCTTTCATCTTCTTGTAGTTCAAGCTCACCTTATGCCTATTCATCCATTCTTGATTTTAATTTGTGTGCTTCTATTTCTTGACCAAAAAGGGGTTGATCAAATTCCTCTTCTTCTTCCATATGCCTCAAAATATTGGCCACCTCCTCAAAGTCACTAACTCCTTCAGTCATTTCATACAAAACCAATGGAGAAACATCATTAGTCTTTTGCCTTTTGGTAGGTGGTGAATTAGGAACAGTTGGATCTTGCACTAACATTACATCTAGACCAGGTTCTGGAATTATAACTCCTATTGGCTTTTTGACAGGGAGGTCAGTAGCCTTTGTAGGCTGCTTCTCAAATTTACCATATATTTTTTAAAATTATCAATTATCAAATATATTATTTTCAAGGGGTCCTCTTCAACAAAAAATCCTACAAAATTAGGGTTTTGTCTTCTTTTGTCATCCTCAATCTTCTTCAAAATTCCCCATTTTCTTTTCCTATTATATACCTCTTTAAAAGTGATACAATTTTTTATCACATCCTCATCAAAATTGATTTGATGGGATTTCCCCATCCTAGTAAGGATGACTTGTCTAAAAAATTTCATGTGACCCTCTGTATCACAAACCTTTTCTATCCCTGATTTTAAAGAATATTTAGCCTTCAAATAGGCTTGCAACTCCTCCAAGGTATATGCACCAATGTACCATTCACCAAACATAGTGGAATCTGAAAGAAATGTGCCCTTCTTTTATTTTTTCATCACATCTTTCTCCATCCAGAGCATCTACCACATGAATTCAAGAAAAGCAATTCTATTTGGCACAAATTTTGGCAACACATGGGGTGGCTGAGTACACCCATATACTCTGATTATAGTATGGTCAGGCAAGAAAAGCCAATCAGTAAAGTTATGTTTGTGAGCCTGTTCTGGCCTATGAGCAAGAGGCCTCAACATTTCTCTAACCTCTTTGGTCAATCTAGGAAAAAGGCTACCAAGGTAATTCATTATTCTGATTGAGAAATCATGATGGAACACAACATAGTTAAAGTTCTAGCAATGAGTGTCCCATTAGTAACACTAGCACTATGTAGGCAATCTCTGTCTCTTTTGATCAATCATGATCAAGTCCATCCTGTTGGGTCAATTCCTTCTATTCTGATACAAAATTAAATGACACAACAAAGAATAATATTTGAACTCCATAGGTCTCTTATTCTCCCTTATTTGCAAAAATCCACCATGTAATTTCTTCTCAATTGCAGTGGTTGGGATTGAAATCCTTCCATTGTTGGCCCCTTTCCTCATGTACATGGCCAACTCATCAATCTTATGTGTATTTCTCAGAAGGTATATTCTTGTTCACTCTTCTTCAAGTCAACTTTTGTGAGGGCTTATTTGTTGAGCATGAAGTAATCAATGATTGCATTTCTGTCCATAGCCACTGATGGTGACCCATTTGGCAACCTAATAGTTTTGATGGCTAGATGATAGTGTTGTGTCAATATCCTGATCAAATCCACATCAATGAATACATTTGGCACCGCAAGCTAAGCCAAATTCAAATTTCATGTGTTTGCAACCAATCCTTGTCCATCTTACTTTTGATAAAAATACTAAAAATAGTTCCAACCTGAGATAGGGACTTTAGCATCTCGACACCCCTCTGCTACATCGTTGAATAGTTTCTTATACCCTTTGTCAACTAAATTTGGCAAAATGTCCAATAGTGACTGTTGAAGGGACTACTTCTTGGGAATAGGGGGTTCAATGCTTTTTCTTGCAAACTCATATTTTGTAGGTGCCATAGTGTGATGCTTTTATGAACTAGGGTTTTGATAGTCACTTGCTCTACCAAACCAGTTAAAAATAAAGCATAAACTAAATACCTTTTATGAAGAGAGTGATGAGGTAGACTTACCCGATTGGAAGATGGTTGAAGTGCGCACACAGAGCTTGATTTCACCATCTATAATCACCATTAAATTTGCTTGAATGATGAAATATAAAGAAATTCCAAATTTTATTCTGCTATGGAGCTGATCATTTTTCCATTACTCTGGTTCATGCCGTGAAATCGATAAATCTCAGCATTCAAGTCTTTCAAACACAAATTGTTGATTTGGTCCAATCCAATGGTTGGGTGGTCACTTCAATCACAGACATCAATGATAACCACTTCAGGGTGGCAATATAGTCATTTTATCATTTAATACTTTATTGCATCACCACAGGACCTATTTAGATTTATCGAAGGACCATGGGAGCTTCTAGACGGTTATACCACATCTTTCACCACTTACCACCACCACAAAAACCTTGATACACATCATCACAAAATGGTAGGATACATTTTACCCCTTATAGCTTATACCACATTACTACCAACCTTTAATCTTACCATCGCAGGACCATGGGATCCTTTGCCATCCCTTCACTATTTACCGTATCACCACAAGCATTAGATTTGACATGTTCAAAAATAAGGAAATACTACTAAATAGGATAATGAGTTGGTTTCAAAACATCCATTTGATTGTTGTGATCAATCAAATTATAATTGGATTGTCTAAATAAATACACAACAAAATATCATTCGTGTACACAGAAAACAATCCAATGATTACAACAAAACACTCCAAATCAAACTTAACTCTATAAATGAATGTGAATGCTCACTCTAACACATAAATGAGACTAATGTGGTAAGTCTACTTCTTTGCCTTTAACATCTTTCTTGTCTACTTGACAAATATTGTTTTATATTGGTTTGTTTTTCTTTGAGTGCTTTATACTTCAACTCTTTCTTTGTTTGGGTTTTTTAGATGGTTATATCCATGTATTTCATCCCTATGGTATGCTTTTAGATGCATCTGATATTATCCAATTTCTTATTTTTAAATATGAAATTATAATTTTTTTCTAAGGAAAAAATATCATGTATCAACTAAAAAAACCAAAAAATAGAATTGTATCAAATAAGGTAATCTAATAATAGTAGACGGTGGAGGAATCTTGACGGACCACCAAGGTCAACCTTGTCTTGTATGCTCATTGGATATTTCGAATGATAAAAATAATTGAGTGGACACAACATGACACTCGGTTTAGCCCTTACCACCATACTACCATTTATCTTCTTATCCATCGCAGGGCTACAGTGAACCTTTACTGTTTGCTCTTATTGCATCACTGTAGGTCAACATTTTATTTGTCATAGGGTCATGGTGAAATATTATATGCTACTCAAACTCTTGTATCCAACCCGCCAATTACTTTTGAGACCTCCATGGGGCCACGGTAACCAATATTTGTATACTGCAACACTGCAAGTGAAGTTCCTACATGCTGCAAGGAAGCGGTAACTGCCTTTTCACTTCCTTCAGTTCTCACTTACCCGCCAAAGCTATTTGAATGTACTATGGAGATGAGGTAAGAGACAAAAAACACATCAATGATCAAAATAAAAATAGTTTTCACATGGATATGATATGGGATGTTAAATAAGCTAATGAATTGGTTTCACAACAACCATTTGATTGTTGTGATCAATCAGATTATAGGTGGATTGTCTAAATAAATACACAATAAAATATTGTTCATGTACACAAAGAAAACAATCTAAAAATTATAACAAAACACTCCAAATCAAACTTAAATCTATGAACGAATGTGATTTCTCACTCTAACACTTAGATGAGACTAATGTGGTAAGGCTACTCATTTACCTTTAACATCTTTCTTATCTACTTGACAAACTTTTTTTTATATTGGTTTGTTTTTCTTTGAGTGCCTTACACTTCAACTCTTTCTATGTTTGGGTTTTTGGATGGTTATATCCATGTATTTCATCCCTATGGTATGCTTTTAGATGTATCTGATATTATCCAATTTCTTATTTTTAAATATGAAATTATCATTTTTTCCTAAGAAAAAAAAGATCATGTATCAACTAAAAAATCCAAAAAATAGAATTGTATCAAAAAGGTAATCTAATAAGAATAAGCGGTGGAGGAATCTTGAGGGACCACCAAGGTCAACATTGTCTTGTATGCTCATTGGATATTGAGAATGATGAAAATAATTGGGTGGACACAACATGGCACTTGGTTTAGCCCTTACCACCATTTATCTTCTTGTCCACCATAGGGTTGCAGTGAACATTTACTCTTTGCTCTTACCGCGTCACCATAAGTCAACATTTTGTTTATCACGGGGTTGCAATGAAATATTATATGCTACTCAAACTCTTGTCGCCAGCTCGTCAATTAATTTTGAGACCTTCGTGGGGTTACGGTAACTAGTCTCTATATATTTCAACGCCATAAGTGAAGTTATTGCATGTTGTGGGGAAGCGGTAACTATTTTTTCACTTCTTTTAGTTCCCGCACACCCACCAAAGCTATTTGAATGTACTGCAGAGCTACGTTAAGAGACAAAAAACACACCAATGATCAAAATACAAATATCTTTTACATGGACATGATATGGGATTCTTATGAATGACTCCTGAAATAATTGTAAAAGGAATATGGACTCCAAGGATAAATTTTGTAAAAAATGCCTCAAAGAAATGTGGTCTCATGGTGATGGAATGCCATGAAAAGAAAATTTTTAGGGATTGTCATGGCATTCCATCACCATGAGACCACATTTATTTGAGACATTTTTCAACCAATTCATTGTCTTGTCTATGCTATTGCTTACTATTATGCTTTGATAGATTTTTTTAAGCATCCATAGCTTATTCGAAAGCACTTGTTTTAGGATTTTAGCCATAGCAACAAGCCAGTGAACTATTTGATAAAATATTTTGGTAGACATGTATGAAAAATATGGTAGCATAGACAAGGCAGTGAACTATTTGAAAAAATGTCTCAAAGAAATGTGATCTCATGGAATGCCATGGCAAACAAATACAATTGGCAGTTGCTCCTAGTTATTAGTTATGCAATGTGAAGTAATTGCATAACTGCTTAGGTTGACTTTGTAAAAACTATATTATAATTGAAATGTTGTCATCTATTAGGATCTAGTTATTAGTTATGCAATGTGAAGTAATGTTTTGAGTTTGAAAGATGTGCAATGCAATGTAATTAGCAATTTGAATATAAACTACAAAAATCTATTTTTTACAATTCATTAGTTAAACTCTCTAGTTTATTTTCTCTCTATAAATCTATTGCTATGGAAATGCCTTTCAATTTAAAAAAATAGTTTTTGTCTCTTAGTCTACAAATTTTTACATTTTTTAAAAAAATTGATTTTTTTTTTGATATTTTCAAAAAAAAATTGAACTTTTGGTTTGTCAGTTTTTTTCTCAAAAGATTTTTGTTGCTATGTGTATAAAATTACATATGGATCAACGTCGAAGGTTGACTATGGATCAATACCATGCATTTGATTAGAGAGTATCTGATGAGAGGGACATAGACAAATATCCATGTCCATGTCCATGTAATGACTGTCTTGGTGGAAAGGTGAGAAAAAATATATGATTTATCAACATATGATAAGATATAGGCATAATGGTATAAGCCCTTGAGATTACAATTATTATGAAGATATGATAGAATTATAGAGTGAAATATGTAGAGGAAACAAACATAGATGAAGTGGCACCAAACATAGATGAAGAGGTAGCAATGTTAGACGAAGGGTTTGAAGTTGATAGAATGTTGAATGAGGGTCTAAACTATGATTGGGCCAAGTTGATGGAAGATGTTTTAAATCCTATGTATGTTAATTCAAAGTTAAGTCATTTGACAACAATCCTTCAAATTTTTAACTTGCAAGTGGTGTTTGGTTGGACAAATGAGAGTGTAGATTAGTTATTGGCATTATTAAGTTCGGTGTTACCACCTGACTCCACATTGCCAACAAAATGAATTCAATGTAAAAATCAAATCACTAAGCTAGGCTTAGGGTATGAAAACATCCACACATGTGTGAATGGTTGTGTATTATTTTACAATTATCTTGCAAATGAGAGTGAATATCTGAAATGTCATGGCGAGGTATAGACAAGGGTTGGAATCAATTGTGGTTCCTAGAAAGGTTCACCACTTTTCAATAATCCCATGATTACTTTGAATGTATAGGTGCAAAGACATTGTTGAACTTATGAAATGACATGCCCAAAATAAGATCATTGATGGAAAACAATGACATGTGCCTGATTCTAAGATGTGGATGGAATTTGATAACAAATGGCCTAATTTTTCTCAAGATCCTTGTAATATAAGGTTGGGTTTGGCTCTAGATGGGGTGAACCCATTCTCAGATCAAAGTATTAAATGGTTAACTTGGCCAGTGTTTTTAATAAATTATAACTTGCCTCCATGGTTAGCAACTAAACCATTTATCTTAATAATATCATTGATTATACCAGGAAAGAAAAGTGTGACTTCAGATACAATCGATGTTTATCAAGAGCCATTATATGATGAGCTAATGGAATTGTGGAAAGAAATTGAAGCACTTCAATCTTTGAGGGATAGTCATTCAATCAAATTCACTTTAAGAGCTTCCTTATTGTTTACGATTCATGATCTTCCTACATATGGCACATTGTCTGGTCTCAGTGTTCATGGATACCATGGATGTCCTGCTTACAACTTTAAGGATTTTGTGAGGCACTCAAGAAGTTTGTGTACGTGTATTTATTGTGGACATCGTGCTTACCTTAAAATGGATCATCCA
Organism: Torreya grandis; assembly: GCA_037957365.1. Classification (NCBI taxonomy): domain Eukaryota; kingdom Viridiplantae; phylum Streptophyta; class Pinopsida; order Cupressales; family Taxaceae; genus Torreya; species Torreya grandis. Next base: position 640,906 of record JARHVA010003378.1, on the reverse strand, counting down.
TATCATCAACAAAAAACATGTTTCAATGGTCAAGAAGAGAATTGTGAAGCACCATTGCTAATAACAGGTGATTACATTGTTGAGAATGGACAAAAAAGAATGTCATTTATTAAAAATGATGGGATTGATGGCATTAGATATGATCCATGTAATGAAAGTGGTGTAAAATGGTCGTGCATATTCTATAAGTTGCCATTCTTTAAGGATATAGCCATCAGGCATGTTGTTGACTTTATGCATACTAAGAAAAATATAGCCTATGCTATTATAGAAACTATTTTTGGTGCTTTTGATACTATTTCATCACGTGAAGACTTTTGACAACTAAAGATTTGTCAAAATCTTTGGGTTGAAAAATGTGATGATGAAAAATATGGAAAACCTAATGCTCCTTATGTCTGGACAAAAGAACAATGTGCACAATTCTTATAGTTGATGTCTCGGACTCGCTTTCCCACTGGATATGTAAGTAGTAGTATTAGAATCCAAACTGACATTAATAGATTAAGAGGCCTCAAGACCCATGACTATCATGTCATATTCGAGAATATTTTACCTATTGTGGTAAATATATCAAGTTTGGCAAAGGGGCCAAGATTGGAAATTATAAGGTAGGGCCTAATATTAAATAGAATGAGTTTACATGTATTAGATCCTTCAAACTTTGATAGTTTGAGGGAGGAGGTTGTTGAAGTCCTTTGTCTATTTGAACGAAAATTTCCACCAACAATCTTTAACATTTCTATGCATCTTTTGATACATCTAGAATATGAACTAGAGCATTATGGCCTAGTAACAAGGAGATGGATGTATCCTATAGAACGATATATGAAGGTTTTGAAAAAAATTGTTCATACTAGGGCAAAACCGGGAGGTAGCATGTCTGAGGGATATTCAATGCAAGAGGCCATGGGATTTTGCACAAAATATATGAAGGATTTTTAAAATGTCAATCATCATTATGGGATGATGAGGAAGATGAGAGAGTTGTAGGTGAAGTATTAGAAGGCAATGGATGTCACTTCAAGCTATCACATCAAGAAATAAGTGTGATACATGCCTATATTCTTCAAAACACATGTCCGTTCGATAAGTGGCACAGGTAAAAAAATTACACAATGATTTATTTACTCAATTGCATTTACACATTTATATTATTAATAGTACTATTTGTACATTAATATTCTATGTATAAAATATGAAGAAGAGAATTAAGCTTGGATGCAACATCGACCTCAAAAGTGCAGACATCATGATTTGATTGGAGGTGATTCTTTTCTAAAATTTAAAGAATGGATTGTTAATGCATTTAGTGATGTAAAAGAAGAAGGTCAAGATATAAAAATGGATGAAAGTGAGATTTCACAATCTCCACATTTAGGGGCTATGCATTTTAGTGGAATGTGGGCCTATGGTAGTCATTTAAGAGTGGAAGAAAAAGACAAAGAAAAGACAAATTATGATTGTGTTTTTAGTGTTGAATTTCTTCACGAAATTGAGAAAAAAAATTATGTTGGATTCATCCAAGAAAATATTCAAGTGGATTTTGATAAAAAATAGTCATATATTATTAAAATATAAGTGGATCTGACCATCCGCATTATAATTTGATGAGTATGGATTTGTACACGCAAATATAGGCCAAATTTTATCAAAGACAGATGAGTCGTATGTTTCCCCTCTTCAAATGAACCAATCATTTATAATTGATGATGTAAAAAGACCAAGATGGTCGTATGTCATTCAAACAAAGTCTCGTTCCAAATGAAAATTCATAGAAGTTATCGATATAACGCATGATGGGCAATATGTTAATTTACAAGAAACATTCAAAGAAGTGCATAAAGAAAATGATGGAGTGTTTGAAGAAGATATTTTGATTAACAATGAAGAGATTGGGAGAGAAAATGTATTGCATGTCACAGATGAGGATGAGGAAGAAAATCAAGTAGATGCAAACATGAGTGATCAGGAATCATAAGTGTTAATATCCAGTTGAAATAAAGGATAGTCATATTGATAGTTTGATACTTGTAATTGTAAACATCTTCTTGATTTTTGACTGCAAATTCTTTTTAATCTGTAAACTGAATTCTATTTTAAGTTTCCATGTTAACTTATGAACTCAATAAAGTTTTACTGATTCAAGTTGTTGATTTATACATTATTGTTTATTTGCACTTCAAAAAATGAGGAAAAGGACTGTAAGGCGTAAATTATTCAATGATAGTGATCATAATGCTGAAATTTTATTGACAAATTATGAGTGCTTTTGTACATAAAAAGTGGCCAAGAATATGGATATTTATCGTGTATTGGTTTGACAAACAGGCAAGTTGTAAATCCACTAAGTAGTACATTATTTGTTTAATAGTGTTTAATAAAATTTTATAGGCAAGAGCTTTATGTATATAAGACATAATATGATATTTATTTTTGTTTTATAGGAAAGAAAAATAGTGCAAAAAAAATGCGGAGAAAAAACAAAATGAAAGAAAAGATACAGTGTCACCATCTTATAGAAGCCAACGCATTTATGATTCAACAAATGCAGTTGGTGAAAACAATAGTTTTGATGATGTGCAACCTGATATAGCACATGGTGATGTGCATTCTGATATAGCACATGGTGATGTGCAACATCATGATGATCTCTTAGCACAAAGTTTAAGAGAGATTATTGAAAAAAAATAAAACAAAGGAACAATAGGTCTGCAGATGATTTATTCAACATTAAAAGATGTGTTTGAAGTGAAATATGTGGATATTGGTACTGATATACCTACTCATGCCACACTTGATGTGGCTAAGAAGCATGAAATTATGGTTAATGAAAGTCATGAAGAGAGATTGCTTACATCTGTTGTGCCTCAGAGTGCACATCTAGCATCTAAAACTTTTGATGGAACTAGTGGATCAGCCAGAAATATTGGTAGTGGTTTAATAGAAGATGTGTCTGATTTTATAAAAAGACAAAGATTGAGTCAAGATTTGTATAAATTTACAGAGAGGAATGTAGAAAAAAATAAAATTAGAAGGCAAGGAGTCATTCTTGGCTGAGGTATCGAGAGATGGTGAGCCCATTGGGCTAAATGCTACAAAGTGCGCCTCTGAGTTGGGTGTAAGATGTAGGGCCCATTTGGATATTTGCAAATCTATTTTTGTAGATAAAGATCCATAAATTGTGGAAAATGTTATACAAAAAATGGAAAATGCTTTTGAGACTACTAGTGGACAAATGTCTAGAAAATATTACAAGCAAAAGATGAGAATTTTGATGAACAATTTTAGATACAATTGCAGAAAAACAATCATGGACGGAAAAGAGAGGTTAGACTCCACTCTATCTCCCAAATAGTGGGAGGCATTAAAAGAAAGTATGTATTCCAAAGAATATTTGGCAAAGAGTAACAGAGGCAAGAGAGCAAGAGATAATGTGAGGGCTAGATATAAATTAGGCCGAGGCAGGTTGCAAGCCAAAATGGAAAAAATTACAGTAAGTGTATGGCTTTTTGGTTCAATTTACATTGTGTTATTTATTTTGATTTTTTATTGAACTAACTATATGTTGAAATTGACATTGTATTTTAGATGGAAAACAGTAATAGAGAAGCAGGTGCAGAAGATATTGTCAATTATATGGCAGCTTTAGATCGACCTAGTAAATCTAAGAATGAGATGAAGTAGAAATCTAGTTCGTCAATAGAGATTTCATAGCCATCAATGCCCAGTAGGAGCCTCTCTATATCATGTCAACTCAAATGAAGGGTACCAACAAGTAATGAGTTGCATGTTTGGTCTCATTCAACAATTTTCACAGTTGGTTGCCTATGTTAACCCTATAATTTCTGCATGGAATGAGCATAAATCCATGGATTCAGCTGAGGTAAGAGGCTCTATTGATCTCATTTCTTCTTGTTTAGAAATCTATATACAAATACCTCTTAATATGTATATTATTAAAATCTAAGTGGAGGAGAATCCAACCCAATTTCTTTATTGTTGGAGTGATCCAGAAAATGTTCTTTTGAACAAATTTATAGCTTGCATTCTTTACTTGACTATTGAATGCTTTGTATATTTTTTTGCATGACGGTTAAACCACATGCAAAGCAATTTTATCAAAGCGGCAGGGAAACAAAAATTCTTTTATGATGTCAACAGAGCTGCCAATATTGATAGTGATCATAATGAACTGGACAAGAATGTGCAACACAATCGTCATAGTTGTGCTGAATTAATTGAGGTAATATAATAGTTGTCAGTTATATGTCCCAATGTTTTGTCATTATTCATGCTTAAAATGTTCTTTTAACTTAGTAGAGTTTAATTTGTTGTTAACTATTTCCACAATACTTGCTTCAATCTTGTTTTGGAGGGATTTGAGACTCATTTCCTTGTCTTGGAACAATCTTCTATTTCATACCTTCAGATTTCCCAGATTAGAGTTGTGGGACTTATCAATCATAAACAATGATAAGTATAATGTCTTTTGATATTGGGCTAGTATTGAAACAAAGTCATTATATCATTGGGAATGGCACTCTTCCATCCTAGCTTTGCGCATAACCACCTCTAGCATTCAAAAAAGAATTGACAGCGAAAATCTTCTCCCTTTGACTCGCTTCAACTCTACCATATCCTAAATTTTCATCAACACCTTGTGAATCCCCTTTCTTCAGGTCATTGTTTTCTTCCCAAAGAACCCAAAATCGGTTTGAATTTCCTCTACAAATCTGCATGTGACCGTTACCCCGCTCCATTTTTAAAATATAATGTGTTTTATATCTTAATATAATGTGTATTTTTTTATTTTTGCAAATATTTATTGATAAACTCCAAGAAGGGGATAAAGTCTAGGTGTTGAATCCGTTTGATGGTGTTGTTGTGGGCATTAGGCAAATTCACTCATTATCTATTGTACATGGAGTCAAATTGAAAGGAACAGGTGATGCAAATGTAAATATTTTAAAGGTCACAAGTAACATACCCCTTGCTTATGAAGACAAAATAAATGGAGTTGTCCATCTAAAAGAGAAAGAAGGGACCTTCACACAGTGGCCACTAAAATATTTTAAAAAAATGACATAGTTGATGTTTATCATGTACTAGTTGTTAGACAACTTGGCCCATTGCTTTATGCAATAGTTTGAATGTGTTGTTCAGGGATATTCTTAGTGTTTTAAATCTATTTTGGAGCTATATAAGCAAAAAAAAACATTGTAACTCATTTTTTTTAGTCACGAGACTGAGAAACACACTTTGTATTAACACATTTTTCAAAGCAAAGACACGTATTTCTATCTTGTATCTGCTATAAGAACATCTTTTTTCAATAAAATTGTAGTATTTTGCCTTCTTAATAGTTGTTTCATTATGTGCAAATGAATGATTGATTATGTTTTTATATGTTTTATGTCATATGTTTTGAAGTCTCATCATTATGTCATATGTTTGGTGGGAGTTGTATCTAATACCCAAACATTTATTAATTCATCTTGAGTTTCAAATTAGAGTAAGCTATATTCCCTAATGTTGTAAATGTTGATTCATGAGAAATATTCATAGGTTCATCATAGTCATGCTCTATATATTGAGCAGAATAATATTTATGCATTTTATGTAGTCTATGAATAAAATTAAGGATCACTACCATACAACATGGGCCACTTAAAAGTCTCATGGCCACATGAATCTAGGACTATTGTTAGTGTTGTAATTGGAGGTGACATAATTAGTTTTCAGCGTAATTGGAGCTACTTTTCTTGTGCCTAATATTAATGTACTCTTATTGCTTAGTTGGAGGTGACTTAAGCAATTTGTAGCCTAATTGGAATTACCTTTCTTGTACTTAATATTACAAATTAATTTTTTTCATACTCTTGTCAGCTATAAATTAATGAAGAAGTTAATGGAGTCTTAATCAGTATGGTATGTGACAAGTCTAAAATAAGAGTTTAAATTTTGACCTCTCCGAATTTTTTAAATAGATATATTTAAAATATATGTACTACTACTACTTATGCGTCCAATGGAAGCTGAAAAGATACCCCCAACTACAGAATGTAACAAGTAAAATAGTGTAATGGGTGTTTGTAATCATCATTTGTAATCCATATTGAAGGTTTTCTAATTCTTCTTTCAAAAAGTGAGCATTTACAATTACATCAATTATATGTTTTTGATATTATAAGTCTATAAAGAGGGTGCAGAGCCCAAGTACAAAAACCCCAAGGGGAATCAAAATAGGCCAAAAGCCACTAACAGTCAAAAAATAGCGGATAGACAAAAGCAAAATAGGAAACAACAAATAGACTAGAGATTAACCATAACAAAAACACTAGTTTTTTATCAAATCTTTCCAATCTTCTTTGATGAACTTGAGAAAGTCCTCCATGCTAGCAATTTTTCCTTCTATATCTCCTTCTTCTGGGAGGTTTTGCAAAATCAATAGGGAAGAAGTTGCACGGTGGACAACTTTCAAGAAAACAATGGTTAGCACCTTTATTTTATTCTAAAGGGAGCACAAACCCTTCTTCACTTCCTTCAAGTGCCTTTCAACTTGGCTCTCGTCTTCACTGGTATCCATGAAATCCTCCTTGTCAGAACCATAAGTGGAGTCATTCAGCTCCTCAAAATACTTGGTTCCCTCCAATCGCTGATCAGGATTGGGTTTATCTTTTCATTTACCTACTTCCTCCCCCGCATTCAAGGTAGAGGGATCATCCACAGTCTTTACCAATAAATTTTTTTCCCTTGCCAGTCTCCTGGATCTTCTGATATTCATCTTTCTTTCTGTACAGCTCTGAAATTTAAAATTAGACCCTTCCTCCGTAGCCTCCTCACCTTGCACCTGGGCCTCCAGGTGCTCTTTGTCATTGGCCAAATTTTGAGGCTTCACCCCCACCACTTTCTTGTTCTTACTCTTTCTCTAAGTGATCTCAGAATTGATCCAAACAATCGATTTCCTCTTTTTATTGTCTGAAAAGGAAGGGTTATTTTTTAGCCCCCGCAACCTTTCGACAGCTAGAGAGTGAGAAGGGTCGGGCGATCTAGAAGTCACAGCTATTGGGGAGGAACAACCAGAACCTATTCAGAGAGAGGAAAAGCTTTCAAACTTAGGGGATAGGTTTGAAGAGGGGAGAACTAAGTTCTTGGAAAAGGGTAGGAAACCAAATCTGACTATCAGGGGAATGTGATATTCATTAGGGTCGTTGTCATGGGAACTATCTAAAACCTATGATTTTAAAGGCTTAGAGGGACACAATGCAAGATGAAAGTGATAAAGACTAAAGATAAGACCTTGGTGGAGTGGAATGGCGGAGGCAACTAGGTTTTTTTCTAATGAATTTTTGACAGACTTAACAGACATCTCCATGGATTATAGGAGGAAGAAGGGAAAGTTAACCAACACCTTGTGATGAAAGTGATTCAAAAGAATGAAATGGTAATGATAAAATCACTTAAAACGATCTTCAAGGGTAAAACATTTCATGATGGTGAAGCATACCTTATCCCAAGGGTTAAACAAGCTCTTTCTATCAAAGCCTCCCTGCAACTTCATTGACGTTTCTCCTTCAATGAAATTTTTTTTCAACCCCTTCGGGTCTTGAAATTTGGCGAGTCTTTTCAATCTTCTGCTCTTGCAGCATAACCATGTGGCCTTAACAATCGACTCCTCACTAACAACAAACTCTATACCTCCAACCTAAACTTTATGGTCACCATCCTAGCTCGAAGCAAACTGAATGGAGATGTTCTCATCATATTCATTCAGACATTCAATAAAATGATAAATTTCACCCTCATAACATATACTCCAGAGCATAGCATCCGCTTTGGTTTCATCACACGATAACGACTCAATTCTAAATTTTTCTCGTCCCATGACTGAAAGCTTCATCAAATTGTTGCACGGCTGAAAAGGGACCTAGACCAAAGTGAACCACCACCAAGGATTAACAAAAATTGAATCGAAAAATCTGATAGCTTTTAAATCCCACACCCAATCTTTAGTGAAATGCAGGTTGATCCTATAATGATTGCACATGTGAAAGAGCTTGCCAGAATTTGTCGTGCGAAAACGTGCCTTAAAGAATTGAGGTTGCCTCGTGTGATATTGATTTTCTTTGATGTGGAAATACTCATAACAAATGTGATCAGGACATAATGATGACCAGTGTTAAATCAGTGAATAAAAATGACTAAATATACTACCAAATTAATTAAAATGATGATTAAAATTAATGACTAAACACACTACCAATGGACAAAAATTAGTGAATAAAAATGACTAAATAAGTGACCAGTTAACAACAATCAATGACTAAATATATCGATGAATAAAAAATGACTAAATAAGTGACCAGATTACAACAATCAATGACTAAATATACTACCAAATCAATCAATTAAAACAACCAATAAATGACTAAAACTAGTTTAGTCATTAATTTGGTCACGTTATAAATGACTGGCAATAAACTACTAATGGCCACGTGATCATGTTTGGTCATTTATATGCAATTTTTAGTTGTTTTTTAATCATATATTGTTGTTTCTGTACTAGTGATTGAAAACAATACCATTTTGCATAGTTTTTGTAAATGCATCCCACAATGTTGCTAATATACCCCATAAGCATCTAGTTGCTAACATTGCAATAGAGCATTCGTCTACACTAGAGGTAATGCCTATGGTTGACATATTGTTGGACCAAGCATTAATCTCATACATAGGGTTGAGATTATCATCTACGTTCAAGGACCATTGTTGAATTTGTACATAATCTCTCTGCATATTAGATAAAGGCTTGGTTTTCTACCTATGCTTGGGGGCGAGATATCCTAGAAATCTTATGTCAAAGTCTAGAGGAATTAAATCTAGACTAAAGAAGCTCTATCCTTTTGCTTTTATTTATCTTGTTCTTCTTTTACTCTTTTTTCTAACTCTTTCTTTTCTTCTTGTTTTAGCCATGAAAGACTAGATTCAAGATGGTCAATTTTATCATCAATTTCATGGATAATCCTATTGATGTTGTTAATATTCATATTTACATAATCAATTTTATTTGTTGAAGAATACAAAACATTCAGATTACTATCTACAATCTTATAAACTTATTGTACATATTTTATTACAAATGCTACAAAATCACTTATATTATGTACAATAGCAATGGTTGCTCTGATCTATTGAACATCTTTACACATTATCAAAATTTTCTTGAAAATAGTGGTTAAATCTAGCAACATAATTCCTATGTTTGAATTCTATAGAGGGTTTTTTATCTTCAAGTTTGGATGTTTGAAAGGCATATGAGAAATGATAGATTTTTCTTTCATGTTTATAGTACCCTTTCAATGGTGGCCATCTACCTCCTCTATAAAAAGTAAGATCTTCTTCCTTGTAAAACTCTAGATTTTTCTCTCTAGGTAATGCTAACATAGACAAAGATGGAACTCTTATTTTCCTTTATTCACTTTCTCGTCTTCTAGTTCAACATAAATATTTCCTCTTTTGGAGCTTCTAAAAGATTGGCTAGAAAGACTTGGCCTTGGGACTTCTCTATGCTTCAAAGAATCAAAAGACGGTCAGCTTCTAGATAATATGTGTATCCTATTCACGTCTACCTTATGAATTGGATTCTAGTTCCTTTTGTTCTTGGAAACTACATGTTTTAGCCAATTCAGTTTCCATTCTACAAGGACATAGATATTGTCAATCAGGGCTTTCCAGAGTTGTACAATTCCACTCAATATTTTTATGTAAGGAAGATTTTCTAAAATCTTTGGATGGTTTGTATTAGTCACCGAATATAGGACTTGGATGTTCAAACTTGCATATTGAAATGGACCAAACATTTGTTATCCATAGATTGAGGAAAATAATCCCCAAGTCTAAGCTTCCCAATTTCACTTCATCACAACATTTGTCACGAACACTAACAGACAAATTCAAACAAAACTAATAACATATTGGTCCTTCATTTAGTCTGGAAATACTACACAGTTGATAGGCATGGGTGAAATTACTCTATCTCCTATCACAGATAGCTATGTAGCTAACAAGATTTATATTTTCAAGAAACATTGGTTTTACATAGACTCTTATGAAACCAAAACGTACAAACTTGGAGACCCCTATGACCAAAGTTGGAGACCCCTATGACCTCTCAATCAGTGTCATTGGTTGTTTGATTGAGCTCCTTAGTTTTAAGAACAATCGCTAAGGAGCTATGGTGGTCAAAAGAGCTAGTAAACCCCACAAGCTTGTGTTTTTCACCATTTTCATGTAGGTTGAAGCTTGTTGAAGCATGGAAAGTGTTGTAGAGGGTTTGTACAGGCATTCAAAACCATGTCATGCTTACCTTCACCAGGTTGTCACCAAGTTGGCACATGTGAGCCTTCGTAGTGTCAAGAGGAGCCTTCATGCAAAATGTGTCACTGTTTGCACTTGAAGTTTTGCAAGAGTTTGATAGTCTCAGTGCATTCAAGGGAATTTGAATATGTTTCCACCATCTTCTTATTCCATCAAAGCTCTTTATCTTGATTGGGCATTTCGTACTAGCTTTCTAGTGGTATTCATGTTCAATATTTGAAAACTGTGTCTTGAGGATGTCTACAGGGATGGTTCCAAAAGAGCTTTATCTTGTATCATTAGATGTTGTATGAGGGTCTTGACCTCATAAAAAATGTATAGAAGCAATGAAGAATGATCTCAATGCTAAAAAGGTCAAGACATGCCTTATAAAGGGGTTTTTGCATTAAGATGCAGACCTACAGGTCCGCCTAGCCCTATAGGTTTCTTTTGCACACAAGATGGAATAATCCTTGTTTGAAATGATGTCTAAAGGGCTAAATAAGTTGTAGAAATTTTGTAAACACCTTGGATAATTTCATGACCAATGAAGGCATCTAAGTGATTTGAAAGTAAATGAGAGTTAAGAGGATTGGATGTACAGACCTGAATACTCATACACCAACTTGTGTATGAAAACAAGAAGGCAAACATGCCTAAAGATGTTATGAAAGGTGAATGAAACTTGTGGAGTAATGAAAGGAGTTTTCCAAAAGACTCTTCACTCTCAAATGAACCTAACCTAGTTGAGAAGGCCAATTCTCAAAGTCCATGTCCAAACACTCTTCAATCAATGCCTACAACCAAGCCTAAACAATTGCAAAAACAACGTTGTATGCTTGTGGAATATGCCTTTTTTGAGAGAGTTGAAAGGTTACAAGAAAGTTGACTAGGTTCTTGGTATGATGATGTAGAAGGTCTTTCTCTTGTTCATTGACTTGTAGAAAGATCCTGAAACTTCAAATGCATTCAAAATCCCAAAGACACCTACAAGACTACCTAGTAGCTCAATTGGTCTTCAAACTTGAGAAAAGATGCCATGATGAACAATGAGTTGGAGCTCAGATAGGTAGAGGAATGAACAAGTGATAAGAGTCATTTGAATACAAAACAGAGCTAAAGAGAAAGATCAAGAAGATATGATCAAAACAAACTCATTGTGACCCTGTATACACATAGTCAATGTGCTATCTACAAGACTACTTTCAGTGAAGGTGTCTTTTGGTTGAGAAAGAAGGTCTAAGAGGAAAGAAATCACTTGAATGTGATCTCATAGTGATACCCTGACCTTGAAAGATCATCACATTCAATAGCCAAAACAGAAACCTGTCTAGAATTATTGAACTTAGGCCAAATGCACAGTCATGTGTGCATACTTTCTAAGAATGTTGTTGTTGAAGGAGGAGGATATGAAAGAACCTGTTGAAGGTGATAGGAATTTCAAAACAACATTCCATGAAGGTTTCAACTCCCTCAGCAATGGAAAAGGGATTAGCACAGGTTATTAGGGTCAAGTGAATTAGTATGCTCAAGAACCCTAGCATGAAGCGATGTTGGTCATAGCAGGTCTAGAAGAGAAGTGGCAAAGATGACCGCTTGCAAACATTGGAAATAATGTCACGGACCTCCTTGAGGCATCTAAAGTCAAATTAAGCACTATGGATCTCTTTCACTTATCTTGCTCTCTCGTAGACCTTATAGAATGCATGCTTGTAACCCGAGAGGCTACCAATTTATGCTCGTATCTTTCCTGATAGTTTACATGGTAACAATGGTGTTTGGAGGTGTTGAAGGGGTTTATCCACTTCCAACTTGTGGCATCAAGAGGGAGAAATGGGTCTATTCTTTATGAACAATCCCTAAAAATAAAACTTGCCTAAAACCCTCCCGGTGACCCAATGGAAGGAAGAGGCCCCCAAACGCCATCTAATGGATTGAATTGACCTCCAAATGACCTTGGTGATCTTACCAAGTCTCATGAGCACCCTCTCAGACAATTTTGGCACATGTGCAAGCACAAAGGTTTACCGAACAACGTTGAATACATAGTTGTAAGCTTGTTTGTGAAGGTGCAAAGTAAGGAGTGGCTTCTAAACCAAAGAAGGGGTCTATTAGGACTTGAAAAGGGTTCTACAACCTTCTACACACCTCTACTCTCAAAATGATACACAGACTCTGAAAATTGTCAAGTTGGTCAAAAAGTGGAAAATGCACTAGTCTGCAAGCCAAGAAGCCTATATGCAGGTCTATAAAACACTTCAAGAGACCTCTATTCAATGGATTGAGTTGCCTAAGGATGTTTCAGACCTAAAAAAACTCAATCCAAGCTTCAGAACCTGAAATTTTCTTGACAAAACATTCAAACTATTTCTCATCCCTGTCAAATTCCTAGACTAGGGTTTTTGACCATTTCATGGTTGACCCATCCATACAGGGTCTTAGGTGCTAAAAATTGACATGGAGGTTGGCCTTGGCATAGGTAAAGTGAATCACACACTTCCCAGAAATTTCACATGTGTGGAAGTGTTTTTAAGCCAAAACTTAGTTTTTAGGCAAGAAGGCTTAATTGAGGAAAGAGAATGGTAGAAAAAAGACACTTCCACTCACTCTCAGGGCCTAAAATTTGGCATGGAGTTGTAAGGCCATACTAGGTCCTCAAAATTGTCCTTGGTTCTCCAAGATCCTCTATACATTCTTCTACACAAGGAGGTTTACACGTTTTCATGACTACGAAGAATTTGGTCAAATGAGAGGTTTCGTTGTAGAATGAGTTCTTGGGGATAGTTTGAGACTTCCAAATGAGTTGTAGGTCTAATATGATGTGAATAGGTCATCCATAGAGAGAGACTGCTTTGGTAAAAATGAATTCAAGATTTGACACTTGTAAGCAAGATTGGCCTAACGAGACAGAGACTTCAAGACACCTAATAAGAGAATAAAATGATGTGTCAAATGGAACCTTCAAAGATCAAATGAAAGGTGTCAAGTGCAGAGAAAGAGATCAGTTCAATATGCCTGAGCATCCATAAAGCCACTTGTCATCTCACAAGCCAAGGCAAAGGGAAGTTTTGAAGAGCAAGGCAAGATGTCAAGCGAGATTTGAAACTTCCACGCCACTTGGAGTAGAAGAGCATCTTCAAAAGACCAACACTTGTCTTTGAAGACCTGATAGGGAGGTTTCGTAACTCTCTTATTTCTTGTAACTCATGAGACACTTGGCAATTCCCATCTCCTACGCCCTTCTCTCATTCTCTCACTTTCTCTATATATTCAGCTTTGATAGGCTAAGTTGGTATCCTCCATTTAGGTATGGCAAAGCCTTGCCTATTTGCAATCTTTGATCAATGAAAAAACTTCTAGTTTAACCTCCTTCATTGACTAGTTTCAATGTATATGTTCGAATAGTTGATCTTGCTAAGTGATCGTTTAACTTCCTTGGTGTGTTGTCCTTGTTTAGCATTCATATTCAATTTGAAAGTCTTTTGCAGGTCTGATAAAGTGTCTAAGTGAGGTGTAAAGGTTGAACGAGTAGTCTTCTCACTAGTGTCATGATATGACCTTTTGACTAATCCTCCTAGCCCAAGCATTTTTCACAACTTTCATGAGAAATACTAATGTAGAGAGACAAATTTGGAGTCGTGTTTATTGCAAATTAGTCTCATGTTTGAAGTGCAATTGCTGCTGGTTGGTAGTGGTCGCATCATATTTAGTGCATCACCCCCATTAGAATAGGTTTCTATCCCTTTTCCTAGCAAGTTGTTAAAATAGTGCTTGAGCTTAAATGATTCATCAAGGGGAGCTAGACCTACAACCTCGAGATTCACCTCCAATAGGTTACCCACAACCTTGAAGTGTTTCCATGTTACATCAAATTTGAAAAGCTTAAACTACCTTTCAAATGGTGCAAATTTGCTTGATAACATGGAGGTGGTAAGTAAACCCTAGTGTGAAGTTGAAGAGGGCATACAGAGAGAGAAGCAATTGGTAGGAGCTTCACAAGTAGTGTTTCTTTAACACAATGCCACTTAAGGAAAAACCTTTTCTGACACATTTCACACCTTTATGATTGAATGTATGGACAAGTGTTATGTTCCATCCCATATGCCCCATCCCAAAGACATTTATCCAGCGAAAATTGCTCTTCATCTCAGACAATTTTGCTTCAACGTTATCTAGCAAGATTTTGATTTGAATGTCAAACAATTATTTTTAAAATGTCTTCGTTATTTTAAAATGGGCCTGCATTGTGGTCTCTTTCATTTGAAAATGATGTGTTCGAATTATAACGTTGTATCGTTGTTTTTAAATCTTTCCTGCATTATTTCCAAGTATAAATAATATGTATTTTTGAAATTTTCTTTTTCAATTATGCTGACAATTCCTAAACTGACCAGGAGTGCTGCTCCCTCCCAAACTGTCTCTACAATTGTGGGGACCTTAGTCTTTTCCCACACAATCTGCTGAAGAAATGGCTACAATAAGATTAGTTTTTTGGATCTAGGAATCCTCAAAAATATGAGATCAAGGTGTGCCACAGGATTTAGGAAGAGCTGATAGCATAATTATCTTGAATTCTTTTCCAAATGAACAGCCATTTAGGGAACGGACACAGCCGTTACTTGAGTTGGAGGAGAATTTTTCAGGTATTTGCGCATTGAGGATTCCAATCCCCGATTGCTTTCATACCAGGAAAAAGATACAAGTTAAGTGGTCAGCATTATCATCAAGTGATAAGGAAGAAGATCCTGTAGAATAATGCAAACAGTTCCCTTGAAATATACATGAAAGGATCCTTCTGTCACTGATGTCTTGACAAACCCACCTTTTATTATACAAATTCTTAAATCTTCACTGACTAAAAACAACGTGCCTGCTTAGAATGGGAATCCAAGACAATTCTCATGATTGTCAATTTCTTTTTACATTTATTACACATCATGCTGAAATCATTGCTAATAACTTGCGATTTAAAAAATCTATAGAAGATAAATAGGAAAGAAAACCAGTCCTACAGGAAAAGTATTAAAAGCTCATAAATATAAATTGGAGCAAACACTTTTTGCTGCTTTGAAGAGAGAAGTAACCCGGAAATAGTTAGAAAAACAACTGCTAAACATCTTTCCAATCAAGACTTTGCTTAGATCCAACTGATATGAAAGGAGAATGGTGGATGAGGAACTCATGCCATCTATTAAAAATGGCTCTTTAAAAGGGACCAGCGTCCATGCAATGATTGGATCCAATACACCTGCTTTCTAACCATGCGCTGGATTTAGGCAACCTTAGGTATTACTGCCTCTGGAGGCTGGGGTAAAGTTACAGATCGAAGTAACTCCAATGAGAAGAGAAGTCCCAGAAAATGAGAGAGAATGGCATTTGCACAAGCCTGCAAATGCAAACACACAAAAACAATATTTGTTAGGTCAATGAAAACATACAATAACCACTTGCTCCTTGACCTCCTTTCTTTGGCTCTGAAACTTTCATTTGCAATGTCTTACAGTCGAACATTACTTCAAACATTCAAAGGTAATTATGGTGCTGCATTTTACAACAGATCAGAAATCAAATAAATTCAAGGCAACTAATTTCATATAAAAGAATCCCGTGACATAATGTTCGTGCCATAATATATGGCAACATGACCTGAGGGTCGCGTCACAAATATATGCCGTGTCACAAATAAAATGGGGTCTACATAAAAAAAAAAACACCAAAGGTGGTGTACGAGAATGTCATCAGCTTATCTTCAAAATATAATGGGATGTTTAATATCTATTCAGAGGTTACGGTCTATGATCATTGGGTTGAGTGTATACATGTGGCAGTCATTTATTATGCATGCATAATTTGGCCATCATAAGTTCACATAAAACTCGTAGGGTAATGCATTAGACTGTCAAATACTTTTCAGGCATCATCAATTGTAATGTGTATATAGTCACGTCAATCCCTGGTTGGTCAAAGGCATGTATGTCTTTATGTTTTCTTTGTATGACCATATACAGGCAACCTCCCTTATGAAGATGCATGAGCAATGTTGTGGCATGTCATGGTAATATAAATGGAGGAATATGAAGGGACCAGATTTAAAGTCAAACCCTGAGATCAGTATATTCTGTGGAAAGTCTTGATCTTTTCTATCACAAGGTCAAAGCAGACCTATAATGCTTTTTCATCCCGAAATCAAGGTTCAAAGATGTTAGCTCCATGTAAATAAAGTCGGTGTAAAGTCTGATGTTGTACATGTGAAGAGTTGAAGTCACGTGCAAAGCCATCATGCAATGGTTGCTTGGAGTCTAATTGATACAGATCCCAAGAGGCATCCGGTGGACAAAACTCTATATTGCTAGAACTAAGATGTGTTCGTTGCTGAAGCAAAAATTTAACAAGAAATCTGAAATGAGAAAATATTCAGAAATGAAGCATAGGCAAGATATAGAACTATAACAAAAGTAGTATTAATGTAATCATTTTGTACATGGCATTCTCTCAAAAGAGATGAATGGCTGCAAATTTCATTTCAATACTTCATCTGAATCGCTAGTTTATCTTAAGCTCATTGAGTCCATCAAAACCCGTCGAGTTTTAGTTATAATCAAAAAGCCTAGCCAAGTACTACCAAATCAGATCACAAAGGGGTTAAGCCAAGCCAACTCATCGAGTTTCAGTGAGTTAAGAAGAGTTGTGGAACATGTCAATGATCCAAATTGAATTTGTTACAATGACAAATCCTAGGCAGCAGAGACATGGTGGGTGTGCTTCTCGCAAGGAGAAATGCATCTTCATATGAATTGTGTTCCCCAAGATTACACCAGCTTTCCTAGGAGATGGGAAAACAAGGCCGGCTGGGGATCACACTCCAAATTCAGGGGAACCCACACAAGCTGTCATTATGAAAAAAACAAAAAAAAGGGAGGTATAGATAAATCAGTATGCTAATGAATGTATATCTATTTTCAGATGTAATATATCTATAGCAGAATCCAGGTCAAGCATTAAAAACAACATAATTTTTCTATGCTTCTAAAGACAAATACGACCAGAATACAAAAAGCTTTACGGAAACACTAAATTCTATTCTGGATTCAAACAGTTCCTAGTATTCCAAATTCCCGGTATTATAATTTATGATATTTAGAGAAATCGGAATAATAGCACATGACCAAAAAAAACCAAACAACGTTCATAGTTTTCTTGAAGTTTTCAACAGGAAGTCATACATAACATTATAGTGCCTCATGGATCCAGCGACAATCTGGTGTCCTCAATCTGCTGTCCCAATTTCAGATGCCAAGGATGGTGTCCCCATGGGACAGCTTGAGGACCATGACAGCAACCCCATGGGACAGATTGAAAACAAGAACAGCATTCCTACGGCTTATTTTGACTCAAACAGAGATGGCATTGGCTTATTAAAGCTGAAAACAAGGGTGGCACTCTTCCTTTTTAACTTGAGATTTTCTTAAACTACAGTCTTTGCCATGCATCACAAATTTTTCGTGAGACATGGAAGACCATGTTATCACATTTTGTATCACCGAGAGAAAAGATGAGCTCCCCCAAAATTGATTTTCATTTGCCACAACAGACCTCCACTCTTGTATCCCACTCCTTGGTATACGTGAAGGGAAATAGACTGCAGCTACTCTATGTGATACAAAATTCCCAACATAGACTGTTTTCTGTTGATAGAAAAACAGTGCACTTTAGCTTTGTTAATGTTAAACTAAAATATATGTGAAGCTAACAGAGATTTCATAGATTTCAACAAACCTAACGTGGGTATCACACTACAGAAGCTCCAATTATTTCAAAACAAAAAAGCGTCAGGAATAGAATATCCCACATTGATAATAACTGAGAGTCAAGCTAGGCTTATAAGGCATTACATTCACCAAAAGCTTTGCCAATTCTGAAGCATGCCTTTGGGGTGCAAGTCCATGGATTGATGTGTTAGCGTCCTCCTCTCCAGTACTAACATTGCTTAGAGGTGTGTGTGCGCTTTGTAAGTTCCCGTACCATCTGATTGTCACCAGTGTGCACAAGTAAAAGGTCATAGAAGAAATGACTACACATGGAAAATAGTCATCGAAGAGATGACTCGAGTATTAAAGTATTCATGTAGCGAAAAATCCCACAAAACAAAACATTCCAATAATATGTCAGTATGAAGTACTTCGTGTAGTGAAATATCCCACAAAAACAAAATATTCCAATAATATGTCAGTATGAAAGCTCCAATTACTTAAGCTTAACGTGCCTTTAAATACCGTGCAAACAAATTTTCACTGCTTACACTGTAATGTATGTTTCAATAATGCATCCTTTATTCTTCCCAAGTTGATGCCATTTGCACCATTTTCTTCTCTCCATTCTTCAGACTTTCTAAACTTATACCCCAAAAGAGTAAGTAAAACAGGCAACCTTCCTTTACCATAGCTCATCTCAAAGATTTATAAAAACTCTGCCTTGTGTCTGATGCACACTTGAACCTTTCACACCTAATTAGGAAAGACTGGCAAATCTGAGCATCTAAATCCAGATAGCAAGATTACTGTCAAAGCAACAACAACTGAGGAATTCTGAACTTCTTGCAGAGACTTACTAGAATCTATTCTTTAATAGACAACCAGTGTAAAGAGGAGAAAAGCAGACATGTCAGCACCACATGACATGTCCATTTAGCAGCAAAGAGGATGTCAATTAAAAACTTCAATGCAAACTAGGATCCTAGATTCGCTTGGTAGCACTATGAATAGCAAACAATGCGAAAATTTGAGGGAGTTCTTGGGCATAAACGTGCTGATTGTGAGCTATTAAGGAACGATAGAAATACCTTTTACAGACATACAGACTATGCTTGACTGTTCCCAAAACATCCAGGGCAGACTTTGCTTAAAAAGAGCCCATAAAATTCATTTGTGATCCCTTCCATTCTAATGACTTGGCCATTTCTGTTCAACTATACATGATGTTTTGTTTTTCAAGTTTATATTAGGCATCATAATTGGAGGTTGATGGCCTAGCAAGTCTTAGCAGTTGAGATATCGTAGCAAGGCATATGCATTTTGAATTGATCTCAAAGAGAAATCCGATTGCAACAGAATAAAAATATAATCTGAAACTTGAAAGCTATAATTGCCCACATCTCAGCATTCAAATATATAGTGTGAGACTACATTAATAGGCAGAAACATCATCTGAATCAAAAGTAGAAACTTTAAAAGGTTGTATGGACTTGTTAAAAATAGAGCAAATACCTGCACCAAGAACACATCAAGAGCCAGAACTGGACTGTAACCTGGAGATATTCCTTGATAGTACGGGTTAGCTGAAGAAGTGAGAGCCTTTGCCACCAACACCCCTACAGTTGCTTGTATGCCAAGCACAGTTGCACCCATACCAAGAATGTTTATAATAATTCCATTTTTAAGGCTTTTCACCACTTCAGCACGTGGAGGAGCCTGTAAAACAAATGCACTAGATGAAGTAATCCCAAAAGTATAAGAATAAGTTTTTAGACACATTCATCAGAAAACCAGTCTAGTCATATCAACAGTGTTGTCCGAACATACTCCTGCGTTAAGATCAAGTGTGACATATCTCAACAACAAAAACAAAAAATAAAAAGCTCTTGATCTCAAACCGCTATGCACAATTTCAATTCAGCACAGTATCTTTATTTAATTTTTAGATCCCTAGAAATGTGTCAAACAAGAATTATCTACCTTGATGAACTATTGCCACACTAACATAGTAATAACATCCTATTTGAAGAATTTGAAATAGAGCCCCATATTTAGATAGGGGCCCTCGAACTCCTAGAGAATTTGTCGGGTCAGCGAGGGGCAGATCTAGATAGGGAGCCCTCAGCCTCCCAAGCAAAGTATGTAAGCCATGAGGGCCTATTTAACTCCATATTGCTCAGCTTCCCAAAAACTATAACTGTCAGCACAAGGGTCTATTTAGACTCAATAAGGCTCAGCCTCCTGAGAGAATTTTCAGGTCGGCATGTGTCTAGAGTTTCAAACATAAGAAATGCTCTCTCTATTGTGTTAGGGCCAATCACTGTTCACATATTATATGGGAAAAGGCTTTTTACTAGGGAGTGGGAGGAACATTGGAATTCTAAATCACTTGTAAAAAGCAATACCTAGTCACCTGGAATAAAAATTATTCCGGTCTCCAGATTAGTTCGTCCTTCATGAGGCCATTACTTCATATCCATGAAAACAATACTTTTTATTTTTTGATAAAAGAATAAATATTTCTAATATATAAAAAGATTAGTACAAAAATCATCCTTTGATTAAAAAAGTAGAAGATGATGGGAGCTGTGTTTACAACATAAGAACCATTTACAGTCTGGACAACAGAAAAAACTTAAAAGTATTCTTGTACAACAAAAAGCAGACCATCATTACAACATGAGAGCAAGACTGAGTTGAATGGAATACTAGTTACTCTGGTATCAGCCATCCTGGAATTTCCAACAAAGATGCTCTCTCCAGAGTCTGCTATGGGGCCAGTTACTGTTCACGTATCATATGGGAAATGGAAGTTTACTATGGAATGAGGCCATGAGGGGAATTGTTGTTTTGTCACTCGTAGAAAGCAATATCATGTCACCTGGAATAAAGGGTGCCCTAGTTTCCAGATAAGTTTTCCCTTCTTGAGTCGATTATTTTATATCCATGAATCGTGAATCGTGAATCGTGATGGATATTGGCATGATTTTACAAACTGATATGGTACAAAAGGCTAAAGAAAGATGAGGCCAAAGAGAAGCTGAATACCTTAAAACTCTCTAGTTTACCTTCAGAAAAGGATGTGTTTATATATTAAAAAAATGCAATGATTATATCACCACCATTATTAGGCACGGGATATGAAAAATAGAGAGGCCATGTTTTGGGACGGCTGGAGATGCCTCCCAAATTCGGGGGGCGACACAGGGATGCAAACCCAAAAATTCATAAATATTGATTTCATATGGGAAAAGATTTCTTATAATAAATCATGGTTTAGTAAAATAAATTAAGATATGATGCCACATGTAACAGTAATTGGATATTGGAGTTGGCGAAGAACGCAGAAAAAATCTTAATAAGGTTAAAAATTTTCTGGGAAGTTATATTTTGCAATTTGAAGAGTTTTTCTCTTCAGATCCAGGACTTTAATCCCCAACACTTTTCCAAAAAAAACATATTTAAAACAAAAAAGGCAGGACAAGCTATGAAGCGTCTAACTACGCTGTTTTTTTGGTATATGAAAAAGATTTTTTAAAATTATCTAGCACAGCCAGAACTGGAAATCTTTTACATGCAGATTATTGACAACAAAGAATTTATTGAAGCTGATAAAAAGTACAAAATCGATCATAAACTAATTTTATTTTTCAAATTCCAATGTCGTTTTTCACTGAACCATGAATGTGGGGCCAATTCAATAAGGGTAGGACCTCACTGCAAACGGGAGGCTAAAGGTTTGATGGCTGAACTGCCAAACATGGGCAGAGAGATCACTCTGAAGAGGTGGCCAAAAAGAACAGGCTGCACAGAGGAATGTGTGTCATGCAGAAGCTGAAAAAGAAGATAAAGAGGACACAATTGAGATTTATCAAAGAGGCAATCACAAGGTAAGGGTAGTAAAAAAATTGAGACAAAACCAATAAAAGGAAAAAATGGCAGAAAAAGAGAACAAGTTGTGACGAAGTTGCTTTTCCCAGGAAATTCACAAGAAATAAACGATGAGAAGGGAAGAAACCCAACTTGGACACCAATGCCGCAACTTGAACATTTCCCAAAAGCAAACACAAGGTGGATAGAGGTTCAACAGGACACGCAGTAAATAAGACCCTGCAATTGTAAAAACCAATAGCCAAGAGAAAAACTTCCTCTAATGCCAACTCTTGAAAGAACAAATGCCAAAAGACAAGAGAACAAGGATGAGTTGAAAATACCCAACTGTCTGATATGTACCTAGAAGGAATATTTACACATCAAAGAGCAGTGATTAGATCACCTGCCATATAAAATACTAATCTCAATACCAACTACACAATTTCCCTAAGATTGGGAATAAGGTCTACGCTATCAGTTTGACATGAAACTTTGACTAACACAAATCAAAATGAATATAAAAGTGACTATATCCTCATCACAAACAAACGCTGTGGTACATTAATAATTCGACAAGAAGCAATACGGAATTATACAACATTTAACATTTTCAACAAAGCAATTGAAATCTTCCGTAAGTCTACAAATAGCGATTAATGAGTAAGAACATACAAGTAGCTATATTTCAAATGAGATGCACTTTTATTAGCATGATACAGCACAAATCTAGCTACTTGTGTCGATTGTCATTACTGTTGTTGATTATGATAGTACTACTGTTGACGAATATTTTATTGTTTTATATGAGAATTATTATCTATAAACACTGTTCTACTTTCTGATTTGGTTGAGACCTGGTTCAGGTATCTCTTGGGTTATTATTTGGTTCAGGTATCTCTTGGGTTATTATTTGGTTCAAGCTCAGTTGAACTCATGGGCTATTGCTTCATTGAGGGCTCAGACAAAATACCTCTTGGGTGAATGATTGATTTGAAGGCTCAGATAAGGTATCTTATAGGCCATTGATAGATTTGAGGACTCAATTAAATGCAATTCATTGACCACTGATTGATTTGAAGGCTCAATTGAGGTAACACATGGGCCATTGATGGGCTGAGGCTTAGTTAACTCTCTGGGCCATTGATCTGAGGTTTGGGTGAGTAGCTGCTCGCCATCTAATATATACAATATATATAGGGCCATTGATGGGTTGAGGTTTAGTTAACTCTCTGGGCCATTAATGGGTTGAGGCTTAGTTAACTCTCTGGCCATTGATTTGAGGTTTGGGTGAGTAGCTGCTCGCCATCTAATATATACAGGGGTTAGTTGCTCATCAGAAAGGCTGGTTTCTCATGATATATTCAGTTGCTTGTCGCCATCTATATATATAGGGGATAGGTGCTTCTTGGAAAGGATAGTTGCCGATCGGACAGGTTTTGTGCTCGTTTGTTAAGGATAGGGCATATTCATATAGGGTCCCATTTAGATATATAGGGGTTAGGTGCTCATCAGACAGGTTAGTAGATTCGCTACCATCCAGATACACCATCCCCATCCATATAGATACAATACGCCAGTTAGACTAGCTCGATAGCCAGATAGCCCACCATCTATATACCCCAATCCAACCGGAACCGGAGAAGCCCTATCACACCATTCGACCATTTCAGGGTTGGCTCCAACTGGAGCTGTTATCAAAGCTATTGCCCATTCCTCCACAGCATGATTATGGGATACGGCAAGGGCCAAGGCAGATCAATGAGCGCATGGTTCGCACAGTTTCAGGTTGTGAAAATAATACTACTACAAAAAATCTTATTGAGATTTCTCTTTGCTAACGTTCCTTATAACTATTTGTCAACCCCAGAAGCTACCAAGGAGACCAACAATCTTTAAAAAATAATACATTGCAGCATTTTTTCTTATTCAACTTCAGACTAATATACATATTCTCTAAATTATTTCCAAAAAATTTAAACAAGCCTCAGCTTACAAGGTAGCTTAACACATCTGTCAATTCTTATACCTTTGCAGGATCATTTCCATTTTTGTACATAGCATGGTTTCAAGTTGTGAAATTAATACTAATATGAAGAATCTTATTGAGATTTCTCTTTTCTACCATTACTCATAACTATTTGTCAAAGCAAGAAGTTGCCAAGGAGACTGACAAATCAATAAAAAATAATACATTGCAGCAATTTTCTTACTCAACTTCAGACTAATATACATATTCTCTAAATTAATTCCAAAAAGTTAAAAAAAACTCAGCTTACAAGGAAGTTAACACATCTGTCAATTCTTATACCTTTGCAGGATCATTTGCATATTTCCGAAGACGCTCGGATAGCCGAATATACCCAAAAGACCAGAAGACAGCCAAAAATGCTGCTACAATTCCGCCAGCAGTCATGTAAAATGTTGGTGGCGAAGTAGGGCTCCCAGTAATGACTACAGAAAAAGCAAGTATTACAGCAGATACAACTGTACATACAAGCTGGCTCCAGAAACCTAACCCTCCCAGCCGCTTAAAATATATTCCAGTCCTTTCGAGTCGCTTCGAAACCTGTGTCAATAAAAATATAAATTTGGAGCTAACAATAATGTGATAAACTTTCTTGATAATATGTAAAACAGCTTAAGTTTGTGGTCTTTTTAGTTTTACTTGAGAACAACACGATATAGGTTTTGAAATTCAATATTTATTTCAAAGTCTATTGACTAAGTTTAGATTCCCAAGTCATAAAGTAATTTGCATAGCAAATGTACATTCAGTGACTATGTTTTCATCAATGTGATTGACAAAAGGAAGAGTTTTAAAAATCATGTAATTCACAAACTCATATAAGGGTCCAATATGGACTTTTAAATTATATATCGATGGAATAGCAGCTTGTGCATATTCTGTTAAAGGGCACCTGGAGGCTGGAAAGTCTAAAATCTTCCAAAATTCATTGAAATATTTCAGGTGTTGAGCCAATTTTCTTCTGAATTGGATTAAAGATGGTGGTGGTCTCTAAGGTGACAAGCTGAATGCGATTTGGAAGCATTTTTCAATGAGAGGATACATCCACTGGTCCATGCATAGCACACAATCTCAATAATATTTTGTTCACACTTACCTAGATATGATATAAGTAATAAAAGGCCTTAATCACTGTTTCATAAAATGTCACATGATTTCTATGTCTTTATAGGTTATATAACTGACAAAATCATACATGTAATTATGCTACTGATCTTTCTTTGTCCATTACCATTCAGAGTGCATCTTTGGTTGACGTAAAAGAAATAATAGTTATATATGAATTAATTGATTGAGATTTCTTCCAAAAGTTCGTGCAGACTATAAAATTCAAAGCAGCTTTAAAACATAACTAATGTGGAAGATGGAGATGTATCAACTCATGCCTATGATTGCAACTAATGATCTGAATCCGCTTATCTCTTCCCTTGCAATGAGCTCTATTTTTTGGTTACTCTGATTTTGAATAGTTGAACAGTTACCTAAAGATGTTCAGCATAATTTTTGACATAGGAATCTCTTAACTAAACATATAATTAGATATTTTATGAATTTTATTCTTATTTCCAGCTACTGCAATGCAGCTTTCCCAAACATCTCAACCAACACTCCTGAATTGTTCCTGATTTTTACTCTCGTTAATTCATAGACAAGTATCATAGAATGTCAAAGAAATGAACATGCAACAGCCGCAAGAACAATCAACTAAGAGGTTCCACTATATCTACTCTTTTTTTCTATCTCAGTTGCAAAATTGAAATCCACCAGGCAAATATAGGCAATTATGCATGACTTTAATGGAATGGGGCAGCATGTGCCGATTTGAGTTTTTGAAACCACTGCATTAACATGCATTATGAGGGCTATTAAACAATCACCTTTCTGTAATCGTGTATCGATTCTACACTCTTCTTATTTTTTAATCAAAAACTACTTCCCCCATGAGATGGGAGATTTTTAGTTCACTAGCAAGTCTAAAACCTTGCAAAGAGCATAGGCAACATTGCTTGTAGTGTCACCTATGTTCACGTCAAATCCCTTCCTAGTCCGGCATTTGAGGTCTCATTTTATGCAGCCTTTTCCTGCTCTTCCTAGATTTCCACTACTCTCTCCATCAATGTTAAACTTGTAAAATGGATATGGAGGTGGAGTCAGGACTGACTTCGGAGGAACTGTGAATGTTGGCAGTATGAAGCAGACTAGAAAATGCCAACTCTTGTGAAAAGCATATTCAAAAGGATGTGAAACTGTGTCGGAATGCTTTATTTTATAAACAAACACTGTACTTTTGGTTTGAGCTTGAATCAGTGATAAATGCCAACTTGAACTTGTCACTAAAAATTATTTTCTTTCACTGCCACCAAATATTCTGGCACTTGAAAAAAGGAGTGATTTGTGAAGCTAGGTGCACAAGTTAACTGTGATTTAATCTTTGGCCACCTTTGATGTCATACCAAATTGCGCATTCTTTCTAATCTTTGATAGTGCAGGTACAAGTGATAGATAAGTGGCCTTTTCTTACACCTGGCATAACACACAACCCTATCCATCATTTTTTGTGTGGTACTTCAGTTGTTAAGAAAGAATTATGCAATAAGAGCCACATAAAGGTTTTAAGTTTCACCTAAGCCTTACTACACTAGAGTTTCTGCCACGTCACCTTGACATTCTTGTTTCATTCTGAAATAAAACTAATATTTCTAGAAGCTTTAGGTAGTATGGGTCCAGTAATATTAATATATTAACATTTTATATTACGTTATTAATGTTTTTCATTGTATTTGTCTATTTTGTATGTTTGTAAAAATATGCTCATATATATATGTATATATTCCAAACCGTATTTTTCTAGAAAAATCCAGAATTCCAAATTTTTCAGATTTTTTTCCCCTCCCGGAAGGATCCGGATTTCCGAATTTGATAACTATGCTAATAATCCTTCCTTGACTCTTGATTATTACGAATTATAAGTAATGGAGCTTCCAATAGTAGAATTATTTAGATATTTTTTATTTTGTGGAAGTTTTCACTACATTAAGAGTATTTGGTAATTATGCTAATAATTCTTCCTTGACTCTCGATTATTACCAATTGTAATGAATGGGAGCTTCCGTAGTGTAGAATTAATTAAATATTTTTTATTTTGTGGAATTTTTCACTACATTAAGAGTATTTTTTATACTCAAATAATCACTTTGATGGCTAGATCCCATGAGTAGTCATTTCTGACTTTTTAACAGTGTTGCATGGAGACTCATCTCCTACCACCAGAGACGCATCTTAGAGACTGGTAGTCATCAATACTCATCTCGGAAACTTGCATTTCAGTGTTTTTTATTTTGATATATTTTGTACTTTTGACCCTAGATATGATGAGATATCAAAGATAAATGTCAATATAATTACTCTCATCTTTTGTCAACATCTAATATCTTTATTTTAAAAAGTTATTAATATTTTTGTTAGGCATAGATTAGGCTATATAATATTGATTTCTCTTATATATATATATATATATATTCTATCTCCAAGTACCCATCTCCTATTTTTCTAAAAAATGGCATACAAGTCCCATCTCCTTGTACCCGTATCTGTCTCATAGGAACTATGCTTTTTAACATGAGTACATTTGTGAATAATCACAAGGCAAGGGGACCCACAAAGTACACAAGCACCACTAACAATTTGTTAGTATGGGGGAAGCACAGTGATTTTTACAAAATCTGCCAGCACTTTGGGCTTTGAAAGAGGAACGGTAACTATAAATGGTGGCACCAAAGGTTGATAACCCTAAGACACAACACCATAGAGACCTATGAGGAATTCCGAAATAAAGTCATTGATAAATTTGAAAAGGCAAATTTAAACTTGCATATCCAAGATTTGGCCCACTTGCAACAAGGGCAATCTTTAAAAAATTACATTGAAGAGTTCCAAAGGATATCCACCTTGGTTAAGGATGTTTCAGAGAATAGACTCACAACATGGTTAGTTGAAGGATTATCTCCATCTCTCAAGGGTTTGGTTAAGGCTTTTAATCCCCCTTCATTACACATGGCCATCAAAAGGGCCCAAGATTGTGAGTTCGCAGCCCCTTTTGTGCAAAAGCTGCCCTTCCTATGGCCTAAAAACAGCGATGTACCTTGTATGGAGCATGAGGAAGGAAGGCAAGGCAGCCTAGGGAGTTAATTCAGAATTTGCAAAATCAGACCCTAATGTGCAGTAAAAAAGAGATTTCCAGCAAGGAGAAAGGCATCCAAAGAGGCTGCAAGTGAGTTCAAAGACCATCCCACATAAAAAGATGAATTTCCAGCCAAAGGAAGGACCATTAGAAGGACTGCAAATAAGTGACAGCAGTATGGAAAAATCTGAGACAGTCCTTAAAACAGTAGAGCAAGCTACAAATGTTGATGAAGGCAAGATGGGCACCCTAGCAACCATAACAGGAATTCCTAACTGCCACCCATTCAAGGTTAGAGGAGTTTTGCAAAGCAAAAAAGTCACTATACTCATAGATAATGGGGCTACACATAATTTTGTTG
Organism: Torreya grandis; assembly: GCA_037957365.1. Lineage (NCBI taxonomy): Eukaryota > Viridiplantae > Streptophyta > Pinopsida > Cupressales > Taxaceae > Torreya > Torreya grandis. Next base: position 612,356 of record JARHVA010003378.1, on the reverse strand, counting down.
ACAAAAGATTAACTACAAGGTATAGTTTGAACATTATTTCTTTTGAGGGTTTCAAGGTAACTGTAGGAGATGGATTTTCTATTACTTGTCATCATAAGATTTGAGATTTAAAACTCACCTTGGGTAAGCAAAAGGTTGAAAGAGAATTCAACATGATGGATATTGGAGAGGTGGATGAGGTTTTAGGGGTACAATGATTGCACTCTCTTGGAGAAAACACCCAAAATTACCAAGCAATGGAGCTCAAATTGGATGCCAATGGGAAAGAAGTGATTCTACATGGTTTGCATGATAGGACACCCAAGGGGGCAATGTCCAAGAGAATGAAGAGCATAATTTATGAAGGAATTCAAATAGGGACAGCAAGACAAGTGAATTTTTCTGAGCTAGAATAGCCAACTCTCATGAAGAGAATAAGTCACATACATGGCATGTGGGGTGAAGGAAAAGTGGGAAAAGGTTTCCCATGCCAAAAACTCAATATTGGGGCCATAGGGCAGCCACTAAGGTATGCAAAGGAACATTTAATTCTTTGTTTGAAAAACTTAATGAACTCTAGAAATGTAGATACCAAGCAAATCAATAAAAATAATAATCTGCAGTTGGTGAGAAAGAGAAGTAGATCTGAAACTAGCATCACTAAGAGACTGAGGTTATACTCAGAAAAATCACAGAAAGAAGGTACAGTTCAGCTCCCAATGAATACTGGAAAAACATGTGCAAAATCTGATTTTTTCTTCTTAACAAATCTTGAATTGATAAGGCAAGTACAGCTGCTTATGAAGGACAAAGGTTTTAATTTGGTGGGCATGCTACAGCCCATGCTAAGTTCTGAAAATGCTTATAACTTGAGGCACTTCTTTCATGACAAAAGATTGGTTGGTACACGTTTGGTTCAGCCCCCTCCCACTCATAAGTTTGGACCCTTGTTAGGCTTTAAATGCATTCTCTACATGATTGATAGGGTTGACACGAGGAAGAAGAAGGGAAGGCGTGAGGCACACATGAGGGCCCAAAAGCAAGGTTGCTTGCATCCCCATGATATCTTCTCTCAAGGTATGCTTCCAATGTGGTTCAAGGTTGTTTTTTTCTTGCAAAATGGGAAAGTTTGGTTAAGGCACATAAGATGGGCTAAGGGTGAATGCTTACCAAGGTAGTATGCACTCAAGGGCTAAGGATCAAATGAACCTTTTCATATGGGGCAGCAGGGCTTCAATTTCCAGCCATACTCCTTTTCCTAGTACACTTTGTAAGTATATGATGATGTCCAATAGAGACCCAAGTGTGAAGAGTTCTTTTGAATACAACTTGGTAGTGAATAAATTGACAGTTTGGGGCACCTATGGGGCTCTAAGATGCAAATACAGTCCTCTAATCAGCAAGTACAGGTCTCTTGGTGAAGAGTTTCTCTCCAAGGATGGAAGGCCCAATGGCATGAGGACCAAGGATTAGATGACCACCATGGGAAGGAAGTTTCCAGCTCGAAAGAAGCACGCAACGACGAGTTTGAGAATATTTTCAGCCCTTTGGATACATCATTGGAGGAATTTGAAGAATAAGTTCAGGAGTTTATTCAGTTGTTATGGGTTGCATACAGCAGGTTACCCTTGGGGCAGCAAGATGGTAAAAGGAAAAATCATTGGATGTAGAGACAAGAAGGTTGATAGGGGCTGCATCCTTCATGACATTCATAAATTTGCAGCCATACTTCCCAAACACATCTTGGTCAACAACACCAAAGAGAAAGGGAAAATGATTGTTTTGACTAACATGTTTGCTTCATGTGCAGATGAGGACATAGGGGCAATCAAAGCCCTCACAAATGAAGACTTCCTAGCCGGAATACCAATTTCCATCGACCTTTGTAATGACAAAATAAAGGATTTTCTTGCTTCCAACATCTTAGGAGCATCTTTTGAACATGTGGTTTTAAGAGTGAGAGTTGACAACATAAGGTGCTGTTGGTTTTGCATTTTCAGTTTGCTTAAACCACACAAAAACTTCATATGCAGCTGTAGAAGACATCACCAAGAGGGGTCTTTCATTTGGAAAAGACCTAGGTTCGAGTTTGGCACAAGACCAACCATGGAGATAGCATTTTGGTTACTTCTATTGCTTGAGGACATGCAAATTTGGACAGGGAGGATTGTCATGTCCCTCTTTTGATAGGGACATGGCAGAAGACCCTTAGCCTTAAAACCCTTCCCGAGGGTTAAGGAACAAATATAAAGGGAAGTATTGAAATGTTTTAATTGAATATGTGTAAAAGTTCTTTTGATAGGGAAACTTAGCCTTAATATTCAATTAAAACATTTCAATACTTACTTCCCTTTATATTTGTCCCTTAGCCCCAGGGAAAGGTTTTAAGGCTAAGGGTCTTCTACCATGTCCCTATCAAAAGAGGGACATGACAGTTGAGCTGATAACAATCACAAACCTGAGGACAAGTGTTCAAGCAAAATTGCAGAAATGAAAATTGGCTTGACCAAAAGGGCAAATAAATCTATTCAGTTTTCTTTTATTTCAGTATCGAGTTGCTTATGTCAATCCTACAAAAAAATGCTTAGATCTTAATATTCTAAATTATTTATATGAATTTCTACATAAATGAGTGGCCAAGCCTTATCATGTTGATTGGATAAGAGTTATGATTGGAATTATATGATTAAGTATATGATAGTAAGCTCTATGGTACAGAGCAAATAAAAAACATTTTATATTTCAATCAAATAAACTTGAGATTTTGTTGAAACTAGGAAGAAATGCATAATTTTCCCTTAATAATTATTAATTATTATAGAGAATATTACACTTATCAAATAACAACTCAGATGACCAATTCACTGATGAACAATTCGCTGAGTTAAAACAAGTTTTAATATATTCACGACTAAATGCAAGACCACGTATGTTAACTGGATGTGGCAACGCTATTACTCTTGTCACTGACATGAAATTTAATGCTACACCTGCTGAGTTTCAAGATGGCAAGGCCAAGTCATGTCACAAGGTGAGACTCATATGATGCTACACCAGGCAATGCTGAAAACATGTCTAAATCAGCCATGACTGTGGGGCAAACCACAATAAGCTATTACTAGAGATGAGACTGATTAAGGAACATGTCCAGATTTGGACTTGGAAAGCTTTGGAAAGCTTCTGACAAAAATGAACAACCACAAACCAGAAAACAAGTGGTCAAGAAGGAATTGCAGAAATGGAAAACAACTAAGGCAAAAAGACAAAAACCGCTCTTGGGATTTTTGTTCTTTCAGTATGAAGTTGCTTGTGTTATATCCTAAGAAATGCTCAGATATCAATGTTACAAACACTTAAAATTTATTTATACATAAATGCGTAGCTATCATATATCATGTTAATTGGGAGAGGGCTATGGTTGGAATTATCCGGTTAAGTTTATGATAATCATTTCCATAACCTAGAGTAAGTCTTAAATATTTCAGTGGTAAGTTTGAGATTTGCTGCAATTTGAAAGATATACATGACATTTACTATAAAATATCTGAAAATGATTGAATATAATACTTATATACCTCTTTGGATGCAGTGTAATAAAAATAGGCTAAGCTAAAACAGGTTTTAGAATGTTTACAGCTCAACGTAAGATAGGTTTTTGTGTTAACAACCATGTGGCTGTCATACAGAAATAGACCATTTTCGCTTGAAATTCATCTTTATTTCCATCTAAATATTGTGATTGCTTCTTACTCAAATCTTAAGATGAAGGATCTCAAGTATCAAAGCATCTAGAATTGCTTCAAATTTACTGGAAGTTTGGATTCAGCACACTATGCCACAGATTCTATAAGGTTTATTTCATCGTATAGGCATTTGGTTGTAGACGAGAAGACGGTTTTGAGTACTCTTCAAACAGGGCTGATGTTCTTGTATACAGTAGTGCAAAAGGAAATTTGTCAAATTCTAAAAGGCTTGATGCCACAGAATCTAAAAGGTTTAGTTTAGCATATAAGCATTTGTTTGTAGCTAAGCAGACAGTTTTGAGTATTCTTTAAACAGGGTTGATGGTCTTGTATACAGTAGTGCAATTGGCAATTTTCCAATTTCTAAATGGCTTGAGACCGTACTCAGCAAAAGGGATCATTTCTTACATGCAGGACAATGCATTGTGAATTTATTATCTTTAAAAATACAGCACACAATGGCTTCTCATATGACTTAAAGTAAATAAGCTCTAACCTCCTACAAAATGATTGTCACATTTTGTAAGGGAGATATTTTGTAGGTATTTTGGGGAAAAATTACAGAATGTGTGAAAGGAAACAAATAGGCATCACAAGTAGATATCATCAAGTAGTACATCATAATGAAAAAAGGTACATCAAGATACAGTAGTAGATCTCTACAAAGTGTCCAAGGGGAAAAGCTGTTATTACTTCTGCACTCCCCCTTAATGACAACTTCCAAATTTAAAGTGCTAACTCTCTTCAGAGAGAAAAGGGAGCTGCCAAGGTCAAGAAATTTCATTAGCATTGCTAAAGCACCCTATTTAATGTATTAGGATTCAAAGGCAATCCTCAGATGAACTGTAATTTTTTGCTACTGGACCTGATGGCCAGGGTCAGATTGACCTCACAACTACACATTAGGCCTGACCCACTTCATGTAGAAAACTAATAGGATGGCAAAATTGGCCTCCTGAAAACTCGAAATCAGAACATGGTGGTGATTTTATGCTCTTTTAAAGATGGGTAATTTTACTTTCAATAGACTTAAACAAAACAAAGAAACTGATACTTTTCATGAACTACTAGGACTCAAACACAAAATCTCCCATTAGCATGCTGGGATGATCTACCACTGAGCTACTGGCCTCCATGCATGGTAGGGCGTGGATTGTTCTTCCATCACCCCCTCAAGCAACACTTCTAGCCTGACTCTGATACCATGTTATTTACCATAGACCAGCTAAGGCTTGAACCTAGAAAGTCCTATCAGCATGCTGGGGTGCTCTAACCCTGAGCTACAGCCCTCTTTCTAGAGTGTGGATTGTTCTTCCAATGAAAAAAAGTATATATCAATGTCCACAAAATAACCAAAGAGTCCAGAAGCTTGGAGTAGCTATTCTGAAAAAATTAAAAATCTACACAACTCTCACAGAAAATTAAAAGCCCTCCATAAACCCTCCGAACAAAAAATAATCTGCAATTCTGACAAAAGAATAAAAGCCCTCCATAAACCCTAGGTACAAAAAATAATGCAAGGTAAAAATAAATCAATATCTATGCATTTAGAGGTGCTCAAGCAGAAGCATTTGGACACTAAAAACAAAATGGGTGTACCTGAGCAAGCTTCTCATTTTCACGCTCTGCATCTGAGGACCCGACGGTTGCAGTGACCGGATTGTATGCATTTCCTCCATGTAAATTCCTGTTAAAAAAGACCCCGTTGTCCTTGAGAAATGAGGGGCTAAAAATTTTGGATGCCCCAAAAAATGAAAATGCAGAGACATCAGCATATTGAGGCCTTGTGGGCAATTGAAAAGAAATAATTCCTGAAGAAAAATTTGTTCTGTGGGTAAAACAAGGAGGGTTGGGCAGGGGTTTATGTAGAGGTGATGATAGCCCTTTCGCCTTCACCTGCATTTGTAAACATATTGTAGATTGAGATAACGCCTGCATTGTGAGGACAAAAAAATAATGGAGGACTATAACAAAATTGATTGTATTGCAGATTTTTTTGGTTAGAAAAAGTATGGCGAGGTTTCTCAACCAGGAAAATGGTGGAGGAATGAGTAGAGGGACCTGTCTCTCACATTCGCAAGCAGCGGACGTCAGTTGACGGATTTGTCATATTTCGCGTCAATTGACGGATTTGTGGTATTTCCCATCAATTGGATATGGTGGGAAGGAATTGAGTTGTTAAGGTGTTACCTTCTCATTAACTTTTGAAATGAAATCTGGGTTCCGGTCGAGTCGAAATCTGTTGGTTGTTGAAATGAAATGAAATGAGTTTTAATAACATCCACGAGACCAAACAGTCTATGGGACCAAGTGTCAAGATCATTGGAGATTCTTCATATTCTTTTCGAGGTCATCTCGTCTCCTATGAATCTTTACCAACAGCGAGGGCATGTTGTGTAGCCTCTCCTCAAATAATTCACTAAAACTGCCCACATTCACGTTGTTATCCTGCTACATACGAATATCCTTGTACGCATCGCACTCCCTAATGAAGTGTCATTCAGTTTCAACCACTCTATCACTGCAAAAAATGCAAGTCATATCTTCCCATCTTTCCTTGGGAACCGTCCATCTTCCAGTTTCACACCTAAGATGGTGTGAACCGGTCCTTAATTGTGCCATTAGGATCCTAGCATTACCTTTAAGTTCGGCACTTAGGTATGCTTTATCCCCGTGCTCCCAAGTGGGTTTGAACTCTTTGATATAATGCATTTTTTTACGTCCAATCTGATTTGTCCACATGGCAGTCCTGAATTTTTCTAACACAAACTTTTTTATTTCCTCTTTGGAGTTAGGGTACTCATGTAACTTAATGTCCCATTTTCCCATCCACTTGATGTTTTTCTTCATCCACGTCTTCTTCCTCCGATCTAGCACCTCGTTCACCACCATTTTGGGCCACCAGTGATTCCCCATGTTTTCAACCTTTTCTATGTAGCTTAGTACCCGTGAAATCGCCGCAGCTTCCATTGGGAAAGTACCGGCTTCCGCCAAGAGGATCTCATATGGAACAGTTGCTTTAACTTTAAGACAATTGGTGATAAGATGTTTTTGAATTCTTTCCAACTGTCTCCATCTGTGATTTGACATGTTGTTTCCCCAAACCTCACAACTGTAGAGGACAATCGGTGTGACCAGCAAACCAAAAAGGGTTTTCTTGGTTTTCCAGTCCCAAAGTTCTGCTTTCCTGCATCTGTTCTGGAGAAGGTAAGAAGCTCTCCAACCTCCTTGAATCCTTTTCGCCCTGCAAGTTTCCCAACTGAGCATGTTATGAAAAACAATGCCAAGATACTTGTATTCTTCAACGATTTCCAACGGGCTACCTTCGAACATAAAATTAGTTTGATGTTGTTTCCTTTTTAGAGAGAAGATCATGACTTTAGTCTTGCTAATGTTCACTTGCATCCCGACATCTTGGCAAAATAGCTCTAGAGCCTTCAAATGATCCCTCAAACCATGGGCAGTGTTTGTTATAAGAATAAGATCCTCTGCATATAAAAGTAGCTTTACTATAACACTGGCCAACTGAATGCCACCTCCTTCAGTTTTATTTATCCATTCCTCAAGTTTGTCAATGTAAAGACCAAACAAAGTGGGGGAGAGTGGGCACCCCTGCTTGACCCTGATGTTGTTGCCAAAGCATTCAGACATGCCTTCTCTAGTTCTAATTTTTGCTCTAACACGCTCATAGAGTTTGTGGACAGCTGCTCTAAACTCATCGGGAACCCCTAGTTCTTCCATCCTTTTCCAGAGTTTGTCTCTGGGAACTGTGTCAAAAGCTTTTTCAAAATCCACAAAACAACAGTAAGCTTCCCCACCTATGTTGGTTTTCGATTCATTCAAAATCGGATGTTATTTTTTTCGATCTGATTTTTTTTGTACTTATAGTTAGTGGTTTTCAGTTAGGGAGAGACTCGAGCCCGTTGATGTTTCTAGTTGGGTCCTTTTTGTAATCGTGGTTTGTTGTTTCTGAATAAAGGGAGACCCAAACCCCCTGATGTATATGGGGTTGGTACTTACACCAGTTATTAAAGGTGGTCTTAATCTAATCTAAACTTTTGAAATGAAATGAAATGGTTTTAATTGTGTTTCTATGACTGAATAATTTATGGGATTACCAATTATATCGATTGTTCCAACTATTTAAAGATTTCCAAGGCACAAGGTATCTTTTAGAATGTTGTTCCATCTTTTGTTGAATTGGATTAGTATCTTCCCCACCGTATTTAATCTCTAAATGTATCCACCATGTTGCAAACCCATTCTTAATCGAGATCTCTCTTACCCATGAAAGAATATAGGTGAAAGAATAATGACCCCAGATTTAAAAAATATGTGGGTAGCATATATATATATATATATATATATATATATATATATATATATATATATATATATATGAGATAATTTTATGAAGAAGGATTTTATTAGACATTTGTAATGTCCCATTTATTTTTAGTTAGTATAAAATGTCAACCACGTGTTGTTTCATTGTGATAACACATGAAACTTGTGGGCAAAACTATAATTTAAATTTAAACGTCAAAATCCTCCCTTAAGGAATTTGGAGGAAATGATTGCATAGTGGCCTTATATCTTTAAGTCTAAAGAGAGACAATATCGATAGAAAATTGGTCTCTCTCCTACCATGACTCCTATAGAATGAAACAAATAACATAATCTTTCAAGTATATGCATAAGGACCAAGTAACTATGGAATAGCATCCATTCAAAAATAATAGTTTTGATCAAGGTATATGTTTATAAGCTCTCTTTCAAAAAGGGGGAAATGTGAATCAAATAGGAACCAAGTTGGTTCCTCCACCCAAGGATATGATCAAATTTGATTTTGATGGGGAGGCTCCTAGTAATTTGGGCATGGTGGGAAGTGGTGGCGTAGCACTTGATAGTGAGGAAAAGTTATTGATTATATTTGCTCGTTACCTTTTTCCTACTACAAACAATAAAGTTGAACTTACGGATCTTAGCACTTGTTTTGTTTGTTGTTGTGAAACTTAAGTGCATAATATCATCTTTGAAGGAGATTATGTATTGATTATTAAGGCACTTAATAAATCAAAATGCGATGATAGAAAATTATAAGGATTTATTGAGGAAATTTTAAAACTTAAAAGTAAAATCCCCATATACAGTTTCAAGCATGGGTTTAGTGAAGATAATAGAGTTGTGGTCTCTCTAGTTAATATTGGAGATGAAGGAGATCTTATAGAGTAAATTTGAAAAAATCAAGAGGAAACACTACTCGTACCTGAAACTCAAAGAATTATCAATGAAGAGAAAACCTCGAAACAAGGTTCAACTTTTTCTCGTAATTTATAAATTTGCATAATTTTTCCAAAAGGGTATGGTGATAGACTCTATTACTTCTAAAAAGGAGATCAAGAATCCTTGTACTCAATGGTATCAAAGTGCAAACCCCTTACTCCAACGTCTATTACATTACTAATATGCATATTTAGATTGTGGTTTTTGCTATTATCAATTTTAATAATATAAATATTGTGGTGTCTAGAACACTCTCATTTGTCTTTTACCCTGTTTTGAGTGGATTTCAAGGGGATTGACTTTGAAGAATTCTAATATTACCATTAACATTACTACTAGTTGATGGCATTTTTGGTAGTGACGCCTTTTCAGTTTATTTTCTGACTTTTTTTCATGTGTTCCATTACTTTTGTGTGGTTCTTCTTTATTATCGAGCATTAAGTGTCTCCAAAACTATTTTATACTTGATTAATAATAGGTTGTGTAATTCCTCTAAATATTGTGTGTTGTCCTTTATATTAAGTTGGGTAGGGATTTGGTGAAGTTCACATGTTGCCTATCCCCTTGTTTATGTCTCTAATTTTCTTTACATTAATTTGAAATACCTTTATTTAGCCAAAAAAGGGGGAGGGGGAGGGGTGGTTGACAACTTATTTATGTCAATATAAACCCAAATTTCAATAGACCATGATCATTATATCAATGATGTGTTGTTATATTGGGATCTTCTTTTATGTGGCCTTGTAATCATAAACAAATATGTTAAAAGGTATGTGTGTATATATAATTTATTTAAGTTAGATATACCTCTTCAATTATATGTCTTATCAATCCAATTTATATATACCTTATTAATGTTTAGAATTATGCTTAAGATTGTTATAAACTCTAAAATCATCTTTTAACATACAAACATCTTAAAAGGAAGATTGGTATTTTAAATTTTATATCTTTTGTTAATGGGTAAAAAATAACATTTTCATTTTTTATGGTAAAACTTTTACGACATATAATACTTTATAAATCATATTTGTTTCTTAATTTTTATTAATATAAAATTAATTTAATTACAACTTTTAGTTTTTTTTCCAAAGATCCTTCATTAATGGAAGAATGATGTTTTCTATTTCTATTGATAAAACCTTTGAAACATATAATATCTTATAAAAAATTATTTTTGTCTCATGGTAAGATTAACCTAATTGCAATTACAAGTCATCTTTGTTTAGGTTTATTGCTTTCTAAAAAAAATTACATTGATAGTTTTTATAGCATATAATTATAAGTCATCTTTGTTTCAGACTTTTACAAATGTAGAATTAATCGAATTACAATTCATATATTTAATTTTCATTAAGTAATTCAATGTTTCTATAACTAACTTATTTCAAATCATCATTTGCAATTTACACATGTAATTTGTGTTAGGTAATAGAAGGTTTTTATGAACCATTTAAATAGATTATTATTTTTTTGTGAGATTTTATTCTGATGTATTTAAGTCATTTCAAGATGAGGTCCATAAATAAGCATTGCTTTAACAATATTTTTTTTGGTATGACAAACACATTAAAGTATTTGTTAGTATAGTTTTAGGCTTCTCATATGATTAAATTTGATGGTTGACCCTATTTCTCATGTAAAATCTTGATGATGACCAATTCAACATTGCCCTTCAGATGCTAGTATAATTCAGAAGAGAAGAAAGAAGCAGTAAAGATACTATATATTAATTATCATCCTTTAGATTTTTTTGGTAACCTTTCACCTACCATCCAATACAGTATATAAAAAAAAATTTGTAAATATGGTCATACAATCATCAATTTTAGTCTTTGCTTCCCACCTCGTAACCTTTTCCCCCATTGGGAAAACTTTTTGAGTATGCAATGCTTTATAAGTCGTTATTGTCACATATTTTTTGATAATGTGGGATTAACCTAATTACAATGCATGTTAAGTAATTGAAGGCTTATGTGGATAATTTAATCAAATTATTAATTTTTGTGGGATATCATTTGTGTGTTTAATTCATCTCAAGATGACATCTATGAGTAGTCAATACCTTAATGACACTTTTCCTCATGTATTATTGTTAATAGTTGACCTAAAAGTCACCCAAAGGTATTTATTTAGTGTTATTGTGCACTATACTTTTAGTGTGTATATCTATTTGTCGATTATTGGTCCAATTTAACTATTATTGGTGCATTTGTCAACTTTAAATGGTTTTGTCACCCCCCCTCCCCCCCCATATTAACTCTATGAAGCCCTCTATTTTCTCTCCAATGTTTCTTGGACTCTATTCCAAAGGTGCCTCGATGCTCTTGACACTTATTGTAAGTGCCCCAACATGGTTAGTCCCTTTCGTCGTTCTTCTCTAAGTCAAGCTACACTCATCCCCTACATCCTATCTTTTTCACTACTATATATTAAAGGTCATTTTATGTGCCAATTAGGTTATAATTTGAATTCATTTGTCTATAATTACAAAAGTTATATACACATTAGTTTTACTTCACTGACATTTTTCTTGCCCATAACTTATCTACAATTAATCTCCCTAATGATATGTTTGTGCAAGCAACAAGATCGAGGTGAGTTATCTCCTAGTACTCTATAAAAGATGTGTTATTAGTTATTTTTTCTACTACTACATTCATATCACCATCACATCAGTAGATATTTCCTCATTAGCCTCTTAATCCTTCATTTGACCCTTTTTTGTGTTATTTGCACATAGCCAATGTTTCTTGGCTTGGTTAGTGACGTCTCTTAGCACCATTATTTTAGCTGACATCATCAACTAGGATAATGGCATATCGGATTATAATAATTTCTTTGTATATCATAGGTCAAGTTGATGATGTATGATAAAATTAAGTTTTGAATTTTATGTATCTTATCCATATTTATAGGTTTCCCTTTGTCATTTCTCAAGAAGTAATAATAATTCGCACTAATTGTGCCTTCAATTCATCCTTAGGAAAAAAAGATGATTTGGGGTTAAATGAGCTTAAACTTAGTGAAGACAAAATGAAAATAAAGGTATTTAATATTTCAAGAATATGATGTACCTCAAAAAGGTACTCCGAGTCTTTGGAGTTGCCAAATTTGTTTTACTTAAGATTTCTTCTATCCATCTCGACTTCACCTATAACCATCTCTCATAGAGTGTTAAAATAAAAGGGGATATTAATGCATTGAAAAATCAACCCAAGGTAAGTATCCCTATGTTTAACCTTTTGATTGTGTACTTTGGTCAATTTTTGAATGTTGTATGTTTCATATACACTTGATAGTGTAGTGTTTATTTTCATTTACTTTATTGATATCTTTAAATTATTGTTATAGCTATTTATTTACCATCTACTAACACCTGTATATCTTGATTTACTTCCTATTGGTACCATATCTACAACTCTTAATTTACCATCGAATGACACCTCATATCTAATAAGGTTCTCTAACTTATTTCTCTATAGAGATTGTATGTGTGGGTTCCCCTTATAGACACATTACAAAAGGCCATTTCCTACAACCTTGAACTGATTTGTGGACTGGTATTTTTATATGTTGGATTTAGAATTATCTCACACCTTTCACTTATTTAGAGGATTTTTTATATGGTATCAACCTCATTTTAGGCCTAATACATTCTATTGAACCTAACATGAGTCTTATCCCACCTTTAATTGGGTTATAAACACATTTTCCTTTATTTTTATTTTCCAATTGATTTGTCAAGCATTAATTACTTTTCAAATTTATCTCCCTTTAGAACCGTTAAAGGTTATTCACCCAATACTACAATGGGATATATCCATGGTAATCAAGAGGAGACCACACAACGATCTCCATTCTCTCGAGCATAATTTTATAGCAAGGTGAATAACATGCTTCTATTAATTCCAAGCAAACCATAATCCCTTTAAATAAGGTTATCACTAGATCTAAAACAAACTAAAAGCAACCTGCTCTCTAAGAGGAAAGTAACCAAACAGTAGAACATTAAAAAAACATTGATGTTAATCTTGAAATGCAACAATTCATAGATTAAAATCCATGTCATATGGGAAAAAATCTCGAAGAGACTCAACCCCTTATGAATTCTTATCTTGACACTACTACTACCAGTAAGGCAACTAATATTTTCTCAAGGTCAAGGAAAAAACATGCCAATGCCACGACTTCCCCCATACTACATTTACAATTCCTGCAATTTATACCACCATGGTGGGTGTCACATTTAACACCTAGTCACATAATAATACTCAAACCAACACTAGTGCTAAAGCAAATCAAAACTGACAAGCAGACCATACCCAAATGATCATTTAGGTTTTAGATTGAATGGACCAAATGCAAGATTCAAATACCAACTAAATTATATAAATATAAACTCAACTTATATAAATGTCAAACTAACCTCAACAAATAGAATGGGGATCACCTAATTAATGCATCCTCCCTCCATCCTAATGATGATAATGAGTAACTCATCCCACAAGCACCTATTCAAAACAAAATGTTCCAAAATTTTCAAAATGAGCCCTTATCTTTTTACATGATCATCGTGGACATTGGAGGAATAACTCTAACCATTTCATATGATGGGTACACTAATCCTGCTTTATACCTTGAAGCCTTTAGAAATCTCTACAAATATTGGCTTAAAAAAATACATATGTAGCTATCGAACTGTAAGTAAAAACCGTAACTAGGGATGCTTTAGAATGGTATAATCTATTTAAGCTTCACTCCACAATTGAACTAGAAAGATTATTAAATGACCTTGTATAAAATTTTAAGTACCATGACTTGCCTAGAGACAATTTAGGCAACTTTGTCAATGCTAATTAATTATATCATGAATCTTGCCACAACTTCATCAAGTGATGGAAGTCATTAGCCAGTAGATCCAACCACAACACAAATTAAGAAAGCCTTTTAAAAGTTTTCAAAGTTGTCTTCAAACCTAAAAGCTACAATACATAGTTTGATCCTTCTCTCCTAAGAACTTTGAGGATTCCTTTGACCAAGCCAAAAGATAGAACCATCATGTGAGATAATTTGAGATTTGATAACCCCCAAAATAAGGAACTAAAATCTTAATGAGGACCAAAACTGGATGAGCCATAGACAATGGTGTATTTGATACATTGGACCACAACTTTGACACCAAAATAAAAATTCATAATATCATGCCTAACCCCCCTAAAAATCATGTATTTCCCAACCATTCATGGGAAATCCATTTTATCCACATCCTCAAACCTTGACAATGCAATCATTAACCTCTAAGCAAAGAAGAGTTTAAGCACAAATTACCTAAGCCTCAACCTCAAAAAATAGACCCTACTAAGTGACTCCCTCAATTTTTTTGGTTCCACACAAATTGGGGCCACTCCCACAAAAAATGTTGTTCCCTTGAATGCCTAGCATATTCCTTTCTTATGGGAAAAAGTTTAATCATGAAATAATTATTAAATAAATTTAATTATATTTTCTCAATGCCAAATAAATATTTGACAAGAAAAATAAGCATGACGATATACACCAGTCTAATATGCATTTACATATATCCACCAATCTGTTACTAGATCATTCCAAGAGCACAACCCAACACACTCAACCTCAAAATAATTCCTTAAACAATTGGCATTCTAAGAATCTGTAAAAAGTATGAATTCATTGATGAAGTTGATGAAACCAATAAATAAAATACTACCCCAACATCATCAATCAAGTTGATGACATTCCATGAGTCATCCAATGCCATCATCATAACCAATGATATTCAAACATAATAGAAAAATAAATAATCATATTTAGCCCATCCCAAAGCTGAATTTGATATATTTCTTACCACATCACTTAAGGTATGATACACATTAAACCAACCTAGCTTCAATCATTGGGACCACACAATGTGTAACAACCCTACTGGGATCATACTAGAAAAACGTGATTTTTAATTTAAAATTAAACACATATACTATAAATAGATTACACCATGAGAATCTAGGCAATGATCATATAAAATACTCTAAGTGTGATAACTATAAATAAGTATGTGACATCTAACAATCACTAATCCCCGTCAACATATGAAATACATCATATTACAAACATAAAAAAGTAATTACAAATAGCCAACCACTGTTGTCAATCCACAGTAAATAGGTAATTACAACTCTTCATTATAATGTTTGCAATAATAAATACAATTTAATACAATTTACATAAATAATATACGTGGTTTTCTGGAGCATGAGTTCCCTGGACTCTCTAGTATTTGTGGTAATCTCAAGTGTCATCTCAAAATTAGTACTATTTTGGGAAGGGAGAACATAATCTAAGTGATTTTCCACACCAACCATGGACCAATGATCCCCTACATTAATCCCATCAGGGACTGGCCCTCCCTTTGCAGATGAATAGATAGTGACGATACAGGAATCTAGAGAGACAAGCTAGTACTCATGTATTATATGATTTCTAAAACTAAATATGTAGTGTATCATATAAACCCTATTATATTTCAAGATATCGCACAAACAAGTAAATCATACTCATGAAATGACATTCTATCACTAAACATTACCTAGCCAAGGTTTTCAAGAATAATCAATAATAACAATTTATAGATCAGTCAAAATTCACACACACCACTTGATCGAATTGCCTTCATCTGGCATTGTGATGCTAGTAAGCTAGTGAAGTCCATCTCACTCTTTACTCAATATCAATAATGCAAGATTGGTTAACATATTATAAACAAAATATTCATAAAATTTACATCATACTAGCAATCATATCACATAACATGCTAAGCATAGGAGTAATAAAAAATCATACATTTACGAGTAAGCATAGGTGTAATCTATTTATAGTACATGTGTTTAATTTTAAAAAATCACATATTTATAGTGTTAAACCTAGCATGGTTGTTACACTATGGAGATCTCCAATTTACTTATTAATATCCCATTCCTTGAGTTCAAGAAGACATGTCATAAACACCACAATCACTTTATGCAAATTATATTTGACATGAACATTCCCTAACCACCACCAATTTGTGAAAAGACCCCTTTGCACGTTTTTAAAGGGAGTATTATGCAATTATGTGAATAACTATCAATCCAAATTAGCAAAATAACCAATCAAACTATATATCTTAAGTTCTCATACAATCCATGATTCATGATGAAATCATCTTGTATGTTGATGATCCTATATTGTTTATCAAAGTCAAAATTGATGATGTCCATGTCAAGTGAGCCTTCATTGAGGAAAACTCTAACATATGTGTTATTTTTTATACTTCATTAAGTCCCTTGTTATTCCAAAAATAACCTAAAGTCTACTCACAACACTTGTCAAGGACAAAACTAAAGATAAAAATGTCTAATGTGTTGTTCTCGAAGTTTGTCACTCATTTTTGGGACAACACATGAACTATTTTGGTCCTATATGCCAAAATTATCTCTTCCCTTATCAAAAATTGATCTAGGCATTCAAATTCTCCATTTTTCAAGCTTTTTCAACTAACAGACTATTTCAAAGCTCAAGAGACTTAGAGAAATCTACGGACTCTGCAGGCTGGGTTCTACAGACTTGTTTCTACGGACTTCACAGGCTCATTTCTACGGACTCTGTAGGCTAGTTTCTACGGATTCATTTCTACGGACTCCATAGGCTAGGTTCTACGGACTCATTTCTTGGTTCTATGGACTAGTTTCTACGGGCTCATTTCTACAGACTCCGCAAGCTCATTTCTACGGACTCTGCAGGTTCATTTCTATGAAATCCGTAGGCTCATTTCTATGGACTCCACAGGCTCATTTCTATGGAATTTGCAGGCTCATTTCTATGGACTCTGCAGGCTCATTTCTATGGAATCTACAGGCTAGTTTCTACGGACTCATTTTTACAAACTTTGCAGGTTGGGTTCTACGGACTCATTTCTTGGTTCTACAGACTAGTTTCTATGGACTTTGCAGGCTCGTTTCTACAGACTTTTTAGGCTCATTTCTATGGACTTTGCAGAAAATAAATGAGTTCCCAACACTTAGGCATTTTCAAGGTCAGTTCAATTGAACGTTTCAAAGGAGTTTTCCAAAAGCCCGAAGGACAAGTGCCCTTGCAGAGGGCACTTAGGGGCCCAAAGGATCTTTGTAACTTTTTTGAAAAGTAATTTTAGAGATCAAACATCCCTTGCAAAGGGCAGGTGATGAGCAAAATGGACTGTTGCAAAAATTTGAAGGGTATTTTTGGGCTTGATTTGCCCTTGCAGAGGGCAGAGTTCTCTTTCGGGAAAAGGACAAGGCAAAGATAGAAGAAAAGGCTAAGGTTGAATTTCTTCAGACAAAATATCTGAAGGAATTCCTTCGAACAATTCCTTCAGACATTTTGTCTGAAGAAATCCTTCCAGAAGAAAAACTAGTGGGAAAGAAACGTAAGGCAATTCCTTCAAACTTTTGTTTGAAGGAATTCACCTGAATAATAAAGCCTGAACGAAGGAAAAGCTGACCGAAAGCAAGCAGAAAGATTTCCTTCAGAAAAAATGTCTGAAGGAATTCCTTCAGACATTTTGTTTGAAGGAATTGAAGCCAAAGGACCACGAAGACCGCCCGAAGGCCACCCGAAGAACCCGAAAGGGTAGGTACCCTTGCGGGGGGCTCTCATCGACCAGAAAATGGGCCTTTCTCAAGACCTTGAAGGGATTCCTCCCTTTCAGGGAGGATCAAACAAAAAAGCCAAAGGAATTTCCAAGGAAGGAGATGGGCCCGAAGACGTCAAGATTAAGTGCCATGAACTAGCCGTTAGGATCTAGATGTCTAGTGACATCCCCGTAGCCATCAAATTCAGGGCAATAAACTAGCCGTTAGCTTTCAAATAGTGACATCCCCGAAGCTGTCAAATTCACAAAAATGAAATAGCCATTGATCTTTGAAGGCTTGAGCGTGGACCCAAATGCATTCAAAGGCCTTAAGGCCAAAAGGAAGAACCACTGAGAGAAGGAGTCGAAAGAGCCAGCAAAGCTAGGAATGTAGTCTCGAGAGCTCAAATTCTAGGAAAAGACAAAACTAGGAAGAGACAAAGCTGGAAAAAGACAAAAGTTAAAAACAAACTCAGTGCCCAGCTAAAGAGAGAGCTAAAAGAGCCAACAAAATGGGAATATAGCCTTGAGAGCTCAAATTATAGTAGGAAGGAGGGAAAAGACTAGAAATATCTGCGTAGGAGTTATTTCTAGTAGGTGGAATAGTCCACCAAGTAGTCGTATGAGCTCAGAAGCATTAAAAGATGCGGCATGTTTTTCTCCCTTGGAGTAAAGGCAAAGTGGACAGCTACATAGATATCAGGTGACCAACCAGATGATGCAGGCTCAGGAGAAGACATTTGAGATTAATTGACACGCCACAGTTAAGGTAGCCACCCTGTTCTAGCATGGTCCCTTGACAAAATTGAAAATGCATTCAAGGCATTAAATGCGGCATGAGTCTTTCCATGGAACAAAGTGCCAAGCCTTTCTTGGCTAATATATATTGTAAACTCCTATTTTATGCAAGGAAGATCTTGTTGGTTATAGAATCAAAACTCTGCTGAAATTGAGAGGTGATTACTGAGACTTTGAGCTCAGATTGTTGATCATATTTCTTTGTTTGAATGAGAAAGCAAGTTACTTTCAGACTTTGTGCTGTTATAGCTTGTGTCATTTTAGGAGATTGTTCTTATGTCTGTCTTCTGAATGCATTCTTGTCTAGTTAATGAAATAAGTAAAATCAGTATAAGTAATTAGGAAGGTGTCCTGAAGCCAACTATGGAGAGACTTTGTGCTACCACAATTGCCTTTAGTGTGTTTGTTTGTTTTCTATTTTCTGTGTAAAGGACCTTGGGATGACTTTGTGCCCTCATTGTCCTTCATATTTCACTCTTGGGCAGTCGAGGTGGAGACTTTGTGCTAAATCTCAGTCTACTGGTTACTGCACCCTATTACCAGTTATTTGTCACTACCTGAAAGAACTCTTGCTATTTTTTGTAAGACCACTTCTAAAAAAAGAGAAGTGCCTTCAGTGTTTTCACCTAGATTTCTCTTTTGTTTGTGAACATCATCTCTGAAAGAAGAGATATGGATGGTGTTATCCTACCTCTGAGTGTTATTTTCTACATATATATAGTATATATCCCCTTATATTTATAAGAAACCTCCCCTTGATGAGAGGAGAGATTTGTCCCCTTTTGATGTGGTAAACTTGCATGTTAGGCCAACCAATTTCTTTATGATGTGGTTGAAGAAACCTATTTTGCTCATTAATTAGCTGGTGACAAAGTATTCACCCAACAGTTTTTGGTGACTCCATTGGGGAAAAACAAGTAGTTTGAAGCCTCAAGCTTCAAGCTAAAGTAGGGCCAGTTCTTTTCCATTTTTATTCTACAATCTGGCAACTCCACGCTATACAAGAAGCCAGAGAGCCCAAGGTGTTGTTGACCCTATTTTTGAGTTAGTGTAGCAAGGAAATTTCAATTTATTTCCTCCATAACTTCAAGTTCAATGATCCAAGAGTGTTCTTCCTACCTATACCAGGTCACCAATACAAGGCAGAGCTTCTTTTTCTGCTGTTAGCAGAGCTTTGCCTATACATACTCCACCCAGATTTGTTATCCCCACTTTCCATAATCAAATCATGGCAGTTTAAGGCCCCTAGGGTAACTCTTTTGGCCCACTCAATTTAACTCCACCTCTACATGAGCTACCACACAGTTCAAGGAAGAATTTCCTCAAATTTTTTGGTGATGGGAGAGTTCATTCTGATGAACACATTGCAGCTTTCAGCATAGCCTGCGGTGTGATAGGCATGGAGTATGAGGACGTAGCAGTCAGGATGTTTGTGAAAACATTGCAAGGTGCCACTACAGACTGGTTCTATCATCTACAGGCCCAGACTGTGACTGATTAGAACACTTAAAGCTAAATTTGAAGCCAAGTTCAAGCCTGTAAAAGATGTGCATGCCCTGCTGGCCCAGCTCATGTAGATGAAGAAAGAACCCCATGAACCTATGAGGGATTTCATTACCAAATTTGACGAGCTGAGGAACAGGATTCCTACCATTGCTTAGCCAACACCTGAGAACCTTAAATGTTTCTTCATCAACTCACAGCTACCTGAAGTGAGTTTTTTGCTGAGACTTGATAGCTACATAAACCTTACTGCTGCTCAAGATTTGGCCATTGAGGTGGAAGATGACCTTATCTTGGTAGGAAAGATAAGGAGAGATCTTAACAGAGGTAAATCTTCTTCATCTTCTAAATATCCATCTACAAGCACCACTAATCTAATGGTGTAGAAGCTGGCAAATGAGTTGCTTGCTCTCAGAAAGCAAATGGCACAAGGAATGTCTTCTACTCCGTATAAAGATATACCAAGGAGGACATTCCCTAATCAGTCATACCAAGGCAATGCTGCCAAGAATCAAGGGCAGCCAAATCATCTTCCTCCCACACAGGGGAAACTTGTCATTAAAGCACCTCCAATCAATTCAACAGTTGGATATCTTGAAGCAAAATCAAATTTTTCCTTCCAGCCTGAGTTGAACCTAGAAGATGACGCTAATCTCTTCACAAAAGGAGAAAAAATTAACTAACAAATCCAACATTAGTTTCCTAAATTACCAGGATGAACCCAGAAGTAAAGGTAAAGCAGTTGAGGGATCATATGCTATTTTCACCCAATCCAAGAACCAGTCAGCCTAGCAAGCTGATAAGGACAAAATAGGAAAAGGATCTTAGCCTACAATTTTAATTGCTAAGCAAGGAAACACTCTGCCTTTTCAAGCAAAAGACCCAATGATCGCAAAAAAAGTAAGTACTTCAAATATGCCTTCACCTTCAGCTTCAATTTTACAGATCAATCCTTCCCCCTTAAAAACTAGAAGGATGAACTACCTTTTCCCATTCTTAATTCATTTCAGACATTTGACATAGTCAACCATGTCAAGAAAACTAAGATTCAAATGTCTAAATTTGAATTCCTGTAATCCAATCTTGAGCAGTTGGATAAGTTAGTGGAATGTGTGAGGAATAAAACCATCCCTGTAGGACCAGCTGTTCTAAAGGTGACTCCCACGTCCACCTAAAATAACCTTATCATTACTCCTCCTATTGCTCTCAGAAGGATTGAACCATTCTATGTCTCCCTACTGATAAATGGACATCAGCTGAATAATTGCATCATAGACATAGGTGTGTCAAACAATGTCATGCCTATCAAAGTAGCTAAATCTCTTGGTCTCACACTGACCAAGACATTTGGGAGATGTTTATCTATGGAGAACAAACAAGTGCCATTGTTGGGACAAATTAAGGATGCCCCATTTGCATTTGTAGCATACCAGAAAAGAGAATCAAGATGACAGTCTTGGTGGTCACTGTCCCCGCCTCATACGACATCCTTCTTGGGTGAAATTTTTGCAAGGATGTTGGTGGTGAGTTGAGCATGGACCTGTCTGAAGCAAAGATCCCAGTCAAAGGTGTTATGTAGAGATTGCTCCCTGAAAAGGAAGCAAAATATGTGGTCACTAAAACATCAGCATCTAAAGCTCAAATTTTATTTGAATCTTTAGGCATAGGTAATTATTTCTTGACCACAAAGGATGTTCATGTTTCAGCTGATGAAACTTTTGAAAATGATAGTTTGAAAATTGGTTCAGATGGAACAACAGAAGATAGGGTAAAGCACAGTGCAAGTGCAAAAGAATCTTCCCTTCCAAATGAAGAAAAATCTAAGGTAAGGTCAGCTTCTGATGATGTATGGATACTAAAATTTGATGGCAGCTATTCCTCTACCGGTTCAAGAGCTAGGATTATGTTGATATCTCCTTAAGGAGATATTTTCCTTCATCATACAAATTACAGTTTAGCAATACTAACAATACTACTGAGTACGAATCTCTATTGCTTGAATTAAAGGCCACTCAAGACAAGGTCATCAAACTCCTTCATGCCAAGGGAGATGCTGATTTGGTAGTTTGTAAGGTGAAAAACTTGTACCAAACTAAAAATGAGAAATTGTGCTATTACCACAATCTGGTTTGGGATCAAATTGAATGTTTTGATGCTTTCAACATCTCTGTAGTTCCCAGAGAATTCAATGACCAAGCTGATGCTTTGGTTGTTTCAACAACTCTTTTGGTTCTTCATCATGATTTTAAGGGAGACAAGTACACTATCAAACTAGTCTTTCGACTAAGTGTGCCTGACAATGCCAATCATTGGCAAGTATTTAATGGTGACAACCAAATAATTGTCTTCTTAGAATAAAAAGGCAGCTTCGAATAGCTCCACTTTGAAGGTAGTGAACCAGCCCCTAAATCAAATTCAGACACAAGTGAAGAATTCATGCAACTTAAAGGGAACAAAATTCCTAAAAGATTGGTTTCCCTTGAAAAGCTGTTCAATAAGCATGACAAGTTTGTCAAATAACAACAAATAGATTCAAGCTCTTCTCAGGAGTTTGATCAAATAAATTTGGGTACCAAGGAAAATCTCAAGATGGTGAACATTGGGAAGTGCTGCACTCAGGAAGAAAAATTCAAGTTCACTGCTCTGCTCAGCCAATACATGGATGTCTTAACATACTCCTATGATGATCTGAAGTCACTCAGGCCTGAGAAAATTTGCCATGAAATTCCTCTCAAGGATGATTCGACACCTTACAAGCAAAAATCTAGGTAGTACAATCCAAAGATATCAGGTACTATTCTATTTGAAATACAGAAAATATTGAATGCTAAGATAATTTTCTCAATTTATCATTCTACATGGATTGCTAACATAGTTCTTGTGAGGAAAAAGAATGGTGAAATTTGTCTTTGTGTGGACTTCAAAAATTTGAATCAGTCATCCTTAAAGGATAACTATCTTCTGCCCATCATGGACCAAGTTCTTCAGACAGTAACTAGTTCAGAGATGTTATCAATGTTAGACGACTTCTCAGGATACAATCAAGTTGAAGTTGGTGAAGCAGACCAACACAAGACTACCTTCACCACACTTTGGGGCACCTTTGCATATTGAAGAATGCCTTTTGGCCTGATAAATGTTGGTGCCACTTTCTAGAGAGTAATGGACCTTGCTTTCAAAGATGAAATGGGTAAGTTCATTGTAGTATATCTTGATGACTTGACCATCTTTTCCAAGCATTACCCTAATCATGTGTGCCATTTGCAATAAGTGCTGGAACACTGCCACCAGAATGAGATTTCTTTAAATCCCAAGAAGTCTATTTTTGGAGTAATAGAAGAGAAGATTCTCAAACACATTGTATCCAGAGAAGGCATAAAAATTGACCCAAAAAGAGTCAAGTCCATCCAAGAGCTCACTCTGCCCACAAGTAAGACTGCAGTTCACTCTTTCTTCAGAAAAGTGAATTTTTTATGAAGATTCATCCCTGAGTTCACTCAAAAGACTCACCATATAGTAAACATGATGAAGGAGAAGGCCACTTTAAGCTAGACTGAAGAAGGTAAATTGGCATTTTGAGACATCAAGACAACTACTGCCCAAGCCCTAATTTTGGTTTATCTAGATTATACCAAGGATTTCATAGTGTACAGTTATACTTCTAAGCACACACTTTCAGCTATTTTGGTTCAACAGAATGAAGAAGGTGTGGAATCTCCCATATCCTTCATGAGTTGTCTTCTTAAAGCTCATGAGTTAAAGTATTCAAACATGGAGAAGCATGCTTATGCAGTGGTCAAGGTAGTAAAGCATTTCCATTTTTACATCCTCAATTCACGCATTACTGCCCTGGTTTTTGATACCACAGTTAAATCCATATTAACTCAGTAGGAGTTTGAAACCAAAAGAGGCAATTAGATTGATAAAATCCAAGAGTTTGATCTTGTTATCAAACCAATAAAGATTGTATGAGGAAGGGGCCTTTGCCAATTGATTGTGGACAATAGACTTGAAGAAGCAGGGCATGAAGAAAAAAAAGTGGAAGACACACCAACAATCCTCTTTATCTCCACCACAAATGAGTGGTATTAAAGTATTGCTCATTTCCTTACTTATGATGAGTGTTTTGCTCACCTATCTCATAAATAAAGGAGGACTGTTAAATTGAAAGCTACCAATTTTGTCCTGTGGGACAATAGCTTGTACAAGAGGAGCCTTGATGGAGTGTTCCTTCGTTGCATGGATAAAGAATAACAAAACCAACTTTTAAAGTCCTTCCATAATCTGGCTTGTGGAGGACATTTTTATACTCTTTTGACTGCCCATAAGATTTTGCGAGCCAACTATTATTGACCTACTTTATTTTAGGATGCATACAAATGGGTACGAAGATGTGAACTATGCCAACAGTTCGTTGGAAGACCCAAGTTAGCTGCTCTACCTCTCAAGCTAGTGGTGATAGAAGAGCCATTTCAGCGATGAAAAATTGATTTCATTAGTGTTTTAAATTCATCTTCAAGTGCTGGACATGATTATGTCCTCACAGCCACAAATTACTTTACTAAATGGGTGGAAGCAATTCCAACCAAGCATGTTACTTCAGAAGTAGTATGCAATTTCCTCAAGGAAAACATCATTTCTAGGTTTGGGGTTCCAACCAAAATTATCACAGACAATGATACCTATTTTTATTCTCATGAGATCACTTAGTTCTATTTTTACTATGGGGTTACCCTCTCCCACTCTTCTGATTATTTTCTACAAGGGA
Source organism: Torreya grandis (assembly GCA_037957365.1). Taxonomy (NCBI): domain Eukaryota; kingdom Viridiplantae; phylum Streptophyta; class Pinopsida; order Cupressales; family Taxaceae; genus Torreya; species Torreya grandis. The sequence goes on along the minus strand of JARHVA010003378.1, from coordinate 587,611 downwards.
ATGGCCAAGCTGAATCAAGCAACAAGAACCTGGTGATCATCATCAGGAAGCTGGTGGATGACAACCAATGAACATGGCATAAAACATTGGTTGATGCTTTATGGGTAGATATAATTACACTCAAGAGGGTGATAGGTATGTCACCTTTCCCACTTTTGTATGGTCTCAATGCAGAGATACCGATCACCCTGGAATTGCTAGCACTGAAATTGGCAAATGCAGTCGAAGATTAGACATATGAAATCTCTATTAATAAAAGGATCATGTGCTTAATTGAGTTGGATGAGCAGTGAAATATGCTGGTGGACCGAATTGTTGTGCATCAAAATCTGGTGAAAAAACTCTTTAACCAGAAAGCAAAAAACTGTGAGTTCCAGATTGGAGACCAAGTCCTGTTATGGGACAAGAGAAGAGAACCAAAGGGAATGCATGGAAAATTTGATTCCCTATGAAGAGGCCCATTTACTATCCATGAGCTCAATGGTGAAAATAGTTTCTTATTGAAGTACCAAGATGGCACACCCTTTTCTCTGCCTCATAATGGGCAGCATATGAAGCACTTTAATTCTTGAAGTATCAAATAAGATCATCTGTACATATGTATATTTGTATAGTCTTTAGTTCTATTTTATGCTTTTTGTTTTCATTTTTGGCACCTTTATTTTTGGTTAGCATGACTTCGTAGCCCAATGGCACACTTCAAGGCACTGGAGATTCTGGTTTTTACTCCCCTCAGTTACTTCAAAATTTCAACTGAAGGAAGTTCCCCAACTGGAGCCAGCTGTTGTTCCCAAAGTTTGTCACTCATTTTTGGGACAACACATGAACTATTTTGGTCCTACAGGCCAAAATTTTCTCTTCCCTTCTCAAAAATTGATTTGGGCATTCAAATTCTCCATTTTTCAAGCTTTTCTGGCTAACAGACTCTTTCAAAGCTCAAGAGACTTAGAGAAATCTACGAACTCTGCAGGCTAGGTTCTACGGACTTGTTTCTACAAACTTCACAGGCTCATTTCTATGGACTCTATAGGCTAGTTTCTATGGACTCATTTCTATGGACTCTGTAGGCTGGGTTCTACAGACTCATTTCTTGGTTTTATGGACTAGTTTCTATGGGCTCATTTCTATGGACTTTGCAAGCTCATTTCTATGGACTCTATAGGATCATTTCTATGGAATCCGTAGGCTCATTTATACGGACTCTGTAGGCTCATTTCTATGGACTCTACAGGCTCATTTCTATGGACTCTATAGGCTGGGTTCTACGAACTCATTTCTTGGTTCTACAGACTAGTTTCTACGGACTCATTTATATGGACTCATTTATTGGTTCTACGTACTAGTTTCTATAGACTTTGTAGGCTCATTTCTACAAACTTTTTAGGCTCATTTCTATGGACTTCATAGGAAAGAAATGAGTTCCCAACACTTAGGCATTTTCAAGGTCAGTTCAATCGAACATTTCAAAGGAGTTTTCCAAAAGCTCGAAGGACAAGTGCCCTTACAGAGGGCACTTAGGTGCCCAAAGGATCTTTGTAACTTTTTCAAAAGGCAATTTTAGAGATCAAACAACCCTTGTGGAGGGCAGGTGATGAGCAAAATGGACCATTACAAAAATCCGAAGGGTAGTTTTGGGCTTGATTTGCCCTTACAGAGGGCAGAGTTCTCTTTCACAAAAAGGACAAGGCAAAGATAGAAGAAAAGGCGAAGGTTAAATTTCTTCAGACAAAATGTTTGAAGGAATTCCTTCAGACATTTTATCTGAAGAACTCCTTTCGAAAGAAAAACCAGCAGGAAAGAAATGTAAGGCAATTCCTTCGGACAAAAAGTCTGAAGGAATTCCTTCAAACTTTTGTCTGAAGGAATTAACCTAAATAATAAAGCCTGACCGAAGGGAAAGCTGACTGAAAGCAAGTGGAAAGATTTTCTTCTAACATTTTGTTCAAAGGAATTGAATCTAAAGGACCCTGAAGGCCACCTGAAGAACCCCGAAGGGCAGGTACCCTTGTAGGGGGCTCTCACTGACCAAAAAATGGGCCTTTCTCAAGACCTCAAAGGGATTCCTCCCCTTCGAGAAGGATCAAACAAGAAAGCCGAAGGAATTACCAAGGAAGGGGATGGGCCTGAAGACGTCAAGATTAAGCACCATGAACTAGCCATTGGGATCTAGACGTTAAGTTACGTCCCCACAACCATCAAATTCAGGGCAATAAACTGGCCGTTGGCTTTCAAATAGTGACGTCCCTAAAGCCATCAAATTTATGGCAATGAAATAATTGTTGATCTTTGAAGGCTTGAGCATGGACCCAAATGCATTCAAAGGCCTTAAGGCTAAAAGGAAGAACCACTGAGAGAAGGAGCCGAAAGAGCCAACAAAGCTAGGAATGTAGCCCTGTGAGCTCAAATTCTAGGAAAAGACAAAACCAGGAAGAGACAAAGCTAGAAAAAGATAAAAGTTAAAAACAAACTCAATGACTCGCTGAAGAGAGAGCTGAAAGAGCCAACAGAATGGGAATATAGCCCTAAGAGCTCAAATTGTATCAAGAAAGAGGGAAAAGACCAAAAATATCTGTGTAGGAGTTATTTCCAGTAGGTGGAATAGTCCACCAAATAGATGTCTGAGCTCACAAGCATTAAAAGATGCAGCCTATTTTTCTCCCTTGGAGTAAAGGTGAAGTGGATAGTTGCACAAATATCAAGTGATCGACCAGATGACCCAGGCCCAAGAGAAGACATTTGAGATGAATTGACACACCACAGTTAAGGCAGCTGCCCTATTCCAGCATGGTCCCTTGACAAAACTAAAATGCATTCGAGGCATTGAATGCGGCATGAGTTTTTCCATGGAAAAAAGTGCCAAGACTTTCTCAGCTACTATATATTGTAAACTCCTATTTTATGCAAGGGAGATCTTTTTAGTTTTAGAAGCAAAACTCTGCCAAAATTGAGAGGTGATTACTGAGACTTTGAGCTCAGATTATTGATCATATTTCTTTGTTTGAATGAGAAAGCAAGTTACTTTCAGACTTTGTGCTATTATAGCTTGTCATTTTAGGAGATTGTTCTTATGCCTGTCTTTTGAATGCATTCTTGTCTAGTTAATGAAATAAGCAGAATTAGTAGAAGTAATCAGGAAGGTGTTCTGAAGTGAATTGTGGAGAGACTTTGTGCTACCATAATTTCTTTTAGTGTGTTTGTCTATTTTTTGTTTTCTATGTAAAGGACCTTGGGATGACTTTGTGCCCTCATTGTCCTTCATATTTCACTCTTGGGCAGTTGAGGTGGAGACTTTGTGCTACATCTCAGTCTACTGGTTACTGCACCCTATTACCAGTTATTTGTCACTACTTGAAAGAACTCATGTTGTTTCCTATAAGACCACTTCTGAAAGAAGAGAAGTGCCTTCAGTGTTTTCACCTAGATTTCTCCTTTGTTTGTGAACATCATCTCTGAAAGAAGAGAGATGGATGGTGTTATCCTACCCCTGAGTGTTATTTTCTACATATATATATATATATATATATATATATATATATATATATATATATATATATATATATATAGTATATAGCCCCTTATATTTATATGGAACCTCCCCTTGATGAGAGGAGAGATTTGTCCCCTTTTGATGTGGTAAACTTGCACGCTAGGCCGACCAATTTCCTTATGCTGTGGTTGAAGAAACCTATTTTGTTCATCAGTTAGCTGGTGACAAAATATTCACCCAACATAATGGAATGTATTTGGATACCCATCACATTATCTTATATAATAATTAGAATGAAAGTCATGGTATTTAACTTCCCACTCTCTTATATAATCTTGATTTCCCTCCATTGGACTTCTTGAATGAACATTGTAGCTTCCTCCACATTCTAAAGTGTCAAATTTTCCCACTTATGAGGCACACACAAAGTCCAAGGTGACACCAATCCTTGGGACTTCACACAATTACAACAAAAAGGAGTCTACAATCTCCATGTCCTATAAGAACTATCTTGTGTACCTATCATCAAATACCAAAGATTAAACTATCCCATTGACCCCTTTAAAGGTTATATTGGTCATCTTAGGCTAGTTGGGAGAACACCACCAAATCTCCTAGATTCCAATGATGATGAACCCAATGATCTCAATCTCAAGATGAAAACTATTGATTTTACTCAAAGCATTATCTATTATTTTCCTCCCAATGAATTATTGACCAACTTCCTCTTAACTTGAAGTTTAGATACTTCAAGAAGTGAATTGATGAAATTTCATAAAATCATCCATTGATAATAATTCAAATAAAGATATTTTCAACCTATTGACATAGTGGTTGAATCGCTCAATGTCTATCTCATTATTCCAAATGATGAAGATGACTACACAATAGATAAACCATACTTGTTTAACTCTTCTTCAGATAATCACATAGATATTTTACAATGTAAATAATCCATTTGGAAAAAGCAAAAAAAAATCCATCCAAAGTATTAACATGGTTGATATTTCCTATTGTTTTGATGATAAAGATAATGACTTATTATCCAACATTACTATTCCTAGTGACACAACACTCCACGAGTATAATACTACCTTATTCCATACATTAACACTCCATCTATGGAGACTGTTCCATCCATTGTCACTCCATCCAAAGAGTCCCACCATGTACACACTCCTCAAAATGAGGTGTGTGTAAGCTTAAAATGGTCAACAATACAAGGATCATCTAAAATACTAAAAGATAGAAGACCATACTAACTCCAACACATATACAAGACATTAAGCCACAAAGCGGTATGAGCTATAGACAAGGGTTATGAGAAAAGGTGGTTGTAAAGGATCTCAGAGGGGAATATATAAATAAAATAATAATAATAATAAACTAACTATATTCAAGGTGGTAAAAATAAGAGATAAATGTGTAATCAAAGATAGTAAAATGTCATTAGGTGGTAATGATGAAGTATCTAGTCTAAGGGTTATATAAGTGTCATTAGTCAATAACCATGAGGTGTAAATAAATATCATGAAAAGGTATTAATGTATTAAAAATCATGCACTAATCTAAGCATATATAGACAAAAATAAACCAATCTAATATACTAACCAAAGTACAAAAGAAAGAGTATAGGGCTAGGATACTTACACTAGGTTGACTTGTTGGTGCATTAATCTCTCCTTTAGCTTGTAGAAGTTTGTCAGATATGGTCATAGGTGAAGTTAAGGTAGAAATAAGAATACCTAATAAGACAAAGTTTGGGGAATCCAAAGACTAGTTAATACACCCATGTAGATGTGTCTGCAAAGATAGTCCATTGATTGGGCTCACGAATTAGAAGTTGTGTTATACTGACCAACTTTTGGTATTTAAAGAAAGATTTTTTATACGAGATAAAATGTGCCACCATTTATTCCTCATCATGAATTGTATATAATCCTTTATGATGTTTGAAAGGACTTCCCTGTATAAGTATAGAAGTTGATGGTTTGTCTCTACCCCTCATGGTTTTCCAACAACACCTACCCAAAGTTCATCATGTCTTTCCCCTTAAGAACAAAAAGATTATATTAAGGTATGCATTTAGATGTTTGAAAATTTTGAATATGGGGGATGAAAGAGCACAAAACAATTTTGTTATTGTCTTTATATTCCCATTTAGATGTGTTCACAAAGACAATTCATTGATTAGGCTTGCAAGTCAAAGGTTGCATGTTACATTCACCAAATTTTGGTCCCTAAGATAAGATTTTGCTACTAGGGAAAACATGTCACCATAAATTACTCATAATGAGCGGGATATAATCCTTGAATAGGTGATTATAGGAGTTATCCATGCAATTTTATGAGCTTACAGTTCATCTATACTCCTCATAATTTACCTACAATAGCTACATAATGTTCATTTCATTTTTCTCCTTAAGAACTAGAACATTCTCTTCAGGGATGTGTTTGGTTGAATACAAGTTTTGAGTATTGGGGCTGATGGAGGGTATATGAAGGACATACCTACATTTTGTTGTGTTTTCAAAGATGGTTCATCATTTGGGCATACGAGTCAAAAGTTACACATTATACTAACCAACTTTTAGTCCCTAAGGAAGATTTCAAAATGAAAGAAAATATACTATCATTTCTTCCTCATCATGAAGTGGAATATAATCCTAAAATGGGTTATTAGAGGCCTCTCTTATGCAACTGTAGGAGCTGATGGTTAATATCTTCTCATTACATTTAGCTTGTAATGGTTGTACAAACTTTGTTCCATTTTTTCTCCTTTAGAATGACAAGACTCTCTCAAGAGATATGTCTAGATGAATTCAAGTGTTGAGTTTGGGGTTAGATGAAATCCATTCCTATATTTATATGCATATATATACATGTACATAAAGATAGTTCATCGATTGGGGGCGTAATATAAAATTTGTGCATTATATTGACCAAGTTTTGGTCCCTAAAGCAATATTTTACTACAAGATAAAATATGTTGTCATTTATTATTAGTCAAGAGTGAAATATAATTATATGGGAAGTGATTATATGACTCTCCCATGTAATTTTAGGAATTGATGGTTTGTCACTACCCCTAACGGTTTACCTGCAAGGGTTGTACAAAATTCATTTCATTTTTCTCCTTAAGAATAATAATACTCTCTTAAGGGATGCATCCTACCAAATGCAAGTTTTGAGTTATATTGTATAAAAAAGTTATTCCTATATTTATACTCCCATATGGACATGTCTGTGAAGATGGTTCATTAATCAATTATGTAGGTTAAAATTTGTGCATTATAGTGACCAACTTTTGGTCCCTAAAATAAAATATTTTTATGAGATAAAACGTGTCATTGTTTCTTCCTCATCAAGAGTGGAAGATAAAACTACAAGGGGTGATCAAAGGACTTCCCCTTGAAATTTTAGGTCTTGATGCTTTGTCTCTACCCCTCAAGGTTTCTATGTAATGGATACAAAAAGTTCTTTCCATTTTCCCCTTAAGAACAACAAGACTCTCTTAAGGGATATGTGTGGTCAAATGCAAGTTTCAAGTCCTAGTGTTGATAGAGGATTGATGAAGGCCATTCCTAAATTTATATGACCATATAGATGTGTTCATGAATATAGTTTTTCAATTGAGCATGCATGTCAAAAGTTACACATTATTCTAACCAATTTTTTATCCCTAAATAAAGATTTTACTATGAGAGAAATCATGTCACCATTTCTTCCTATAAATTATTAGAATATAATCATTTGAAGGGTGTTTAAAGAAATTCCTTGTGAATTTTTAGGCATTGATGGTTCATCTCTAGCCCTAACAGTTTGATTGAAAGAGCTACATAAATTTGATTATATTTTTCCCATTAAGAACAATAAGACTCTTTTAAGGGGTGTGTTTGGCTAAATGCAAGTTTCAAGTCCTAAGATGATATAAGGTGGATGAAAGACAAACCTACATTTATACACCCATCCAAATGTGTTTATGAAGATGGTTTTTCTCGAAGGCATGTAAGTCAAAAGTTGTGCATAATATTGACAAACATTTGGTCCTCAAAGCAAGATTTCACTATGAGAAAAGATGTGTCACCATTTATTATTTGTCAAAAGTGGAAGAGAATAATCTAGGGGGAGCATAAAGGACTCTCATATACAACTATATGAGCTGATGATTTGTATCTACCCCTCATGGTTTGCCTACAAGGGCTGCTCAAAGTTCGTTCCTTTTTTCCCCTTAAGAACAACATGACTCTCTTAAGGTATGTATCCATCTAGATGCAAGTTTTGAGTCTTAGGAGCAATGGAGGGTGGATTAAGGCCATGATTTTTTTTATATTCCCATATAGACATGTCTGTAACAAGGGTTCATCAAATGGGTGCACAAGTCAAAAGTTATGTATTATATTGACCAACTTTTGGTCCCTAAAGTAAGGTTTCATTGCAAGATAAAATATGAATTTTCTTCCTCATTGAGAGTGGAAGATAATTATTTGGAGGGTGCTTAAAGGACTCTCACATACAATTATAAGATATGATGTTTTATCTATGCTCCTCATGGTTTTCCTATAATGGCTATGTAAATTTCATTTTGTTTTCCCCTTAAGAATGAGAATACACTCTTAAGGGATGTGTTTGATTGAATGAAAGTTTATAATATAGGGGAAAATGTAGGGAATAAAAATGCCATTCTTGTAATTATACACCCATCCAAATGTGTCCATAAAGATGGTTCATTGATTGAGTGCATGATTCAAAAGTTGCACATTATACTGACTAAATTTTAGTCCCTAAAGAAAGATTTCACTACAAGAGATGTGTCATCATTTATTTATCCTCGATAATGGAAGAGAATCCTCTAGATAATACTTAGATTAATCTTCTATGTAACTATAGGAGTTGATAGTTTATCTCTATCCCTCATGATTTACCTACAATGGCTTCACAAAGTTTGTTTCATTTTCCCCTTAACAAGGAAAATACTCTCTTAAGGGATGCATTCAATCGAATGAAAGTTGAATTCCAATTGTCAATAAAGGTTAGATGGAGGCCATACTTGTGTTTACATGCCCATCTGTATATGTCCATAAAGAGGTTCATTGATTATGTGCATGATTTAAATGTTGCACGTTATACTGACCAACTTTTCATCGCTAAAGTAGGATATCACTGAGAGAGAAAAGATGTTGCTATTTCTTCCTCATCAAGAGTGGAAGAGAATCCTCCAAGGGGTGCTTGGAGGACTCTCCCATGGAATCGTAGGAGATAAAAATTCTTATCTATACCTCATGATTCACTTGTAATAACTACACAAAATTGGTTCTATTTTTACCCTTAAGAATGATAAGATTCTCTTAAGGTATGTATCAAGTTGAATGCAAGTTTCTAGTTCAGAGGCTGATAAGACATCGATGAAGGCCATACTTGATTTTATATGCTCATTTGAATGTCTCTGTAAAGATAAATGTTGATGCTGTGGATTGCACCCTTGAAAGAAGGTTGGGCTTCTCTTTTCCATGTAGCACAATGGAGATTCCCCTCTTGTTGTGGGTCTGGCAAAATTGAGGGGAGAATCTGACAAAAGGGGGTGAACATACACTTTATCTGACAAAAGGGGGTGAACATACACTTTATCTAACAAAAGACCATACTATAGGGAGCTTTAAAAGGGATGCTTAATGAAGACACATAGGAAAAGGAACTTACCATAGGCACTGTAGAAAACACACTATCTGATAGCTACTCTTCTATCTCTGCGCTCTAGGTGAAGCACTTTCAGTTAACTTGCAAAAATGGCTTTGGCTACACTAGGTGTGTTGGTGTCAATTTATGGAAACATCAAGCTAAAATGACTGAACACAAAATTGATATACAGACACACTCAAAAGCATAGCCAGTTAGATAGAGGTAAAAAACATTCTTATTGATCAAAGGTGAAATTTGCCAGGGCTTCACCTTACAAAATGAGAGATACCCTTCTCAACTTGAGAGGTTACAATATATAGCATGAAAAAGAAGACTATGGTGCCTCTTTGAACAAGTGGCCCATGCTACATTGAATACATTAGAAAGAGGAAGTCCGGTGAATGAACCATGTTGGGTCTGTCACAAGCCTTGACTTTGGCATTTAAATCATATTAAATGTCTCTTCAAAAGCATGGGTTGCTTGATCCTTTGAATGGCATGGCCACCCATCTTTTTGAAAGTTACACGATTGTCTACTCATCCATGCTCAAATGAAGAAAAATAGGTTGTGCCATTAAATGCTTATGCTCTTTGATAACCACTTAGTGGAGACTATTTCACTTGCAATAATAACTTCTCCTACCGACACCATTTTTTGCCACCTGGACTACTTAATTTGTGTCTGTGCTTGGCTAGGTGCATCTTTTATAACATTCCAAATGTTGTCATATGTGTGTGTGGCCATGTTCTAGATTATCTATTTTGTTCCCCTTTTCCTTATTATTTTTGTTGTTTTCTGGTAATTTGAGCTCTCTTGGGCTATTCTTTGGTCTTTTGCTAGCTCTTTGGGCTCCTTTCTCAGCGGTTAATGCATCCCATTAAAGTTGACATCTGTGGGCCTGTCGCCTATTTGAAAACTAATGACTATTTCACCACCTTGAATTTGACATTCGCACACCCATTACCAGACGTTTGAACCTCCAACGATTAGTGCACCGTGCTGAAATTGACATTCTCAAGCTCGTCACCCCTTTGGTAATTTCTTTAGCCTTTTGTATTTGAATCTTCCCAAAGGGAAGGTGTCCCTTCAGAGCTTATAAAGGGTCCCCTTTTGGGTCACTGGGAGTACCCTGCAAGGGCACTTGCCCTTCGGGTTCCTTTTGGTCATCTCAATTCCTTCAGACAAAATGTCTAAAAGAATTCCTTCAAACATTTTACCTGAAGGAAATCTCTCTTTCAAGGTCTCAGCTTTTTTATTTCAATCTTTCCATTTGAATTTCCTTTAGACAAAAGTTTGAAGGAATTCCTTCGAGCGTTTTATTTGAAGGAATTTTGCTTTGTTCTTTCTTCTTTGTGATTTCCTTCGGACAAAATGTTCAAAAGAATTCCTTCATAAATTTTGTCTGAAGGAATTCACCCTTTAATTAATTCTTCCTTAGATTTCCTTTGGAAATTTTTTTTGAAGGAATCCCTTTGCCTTTAGCCTTGTTATTTCTTCCGAAGGAAAACCTTGCCCCTTTTCTTTGACCTCTCTCAAATGTGTTCCCTGCCCTCCGCAAGGGCACCTACCCTTCAAAGTGTTTTGCAAACCTACTTCAAGCTATCAAAATGCCCACCAAAGGAAATATTTTGCCCTTTTGTGAACTTCTTAGACCATTTCAGGTTCTTTAATTGCTTCTACTTATAAAAGTAGACAAGTAATGTACCTGCACAAACCTGGTTTGCACTAGACTAAGCAAAATGTCAAGACACTTGGATTTTTCATGGAACAGGTGTGATAGGGGGTATTTTGCACAAGGAAACTAAGGGATGACCTAGCCAAATCATGGATGTGAAAGACTCTTTATAAAGAAAAAAAGGAGGGTGTGGCCAATTTTGGTCTGTAAGACCAAATATTGGTCAACATATTTGGCGACTCATAGGGGAAGTATACCTGCTATGCTTGGGAAAACTGGTAGCCTCTAAGTCCATTAGGCATGGAGTTAGGATGCATCTTGGAGAAGTTAACAACAACCTTGTAAGGACCTATGAACCAACAAAACTTTACTTCAAGCAACAAGGAAAAATGATACTCAACAAGTCTAAAAACACTACACACATGTGCAAGAGCACTTAGGAAAAATAGAAAAAAATAAGGAAAATATATACATGATGAGAGAAGGCTCAATGAGAGTGTTTAAGATATATCTCATTAATTGAGATATGCAGTTCTTCACCATCCAACCTAGAGAGTTGGAATGCATTGTGCTGCTTGCACTGAGTGATGACATACGGACCACTCCATAGGACATCAAACTTTATGTGCTTTCCAATCTTAGCTCAGTCCTCATCCCATTTTAAGATGATGTCACATTCAAAGAAGCCTTTTGATGAGGATTTCTTGTCAAAGTGTTTCTTCATTTGTTACTGACAACTGATCATAGAAACCATGGCTTGGTCCCTTGTCTCCTAAAGTTCCATCAATTCACACAACCTAACCTCCATGTTGTTGCCCTCTTCCAATTGTAGCTGATAAGCAAGATCCAAAGCTAACAATTCAAGTGAAATAGGAAGTCTAGCTTCCCTTCCATACACAAGCATGTATGGTGAATTGACAACTACCCTCTTTGGAATAACCCTGTCTGCCCATAGGGCTACTTTCAACTTGGCATGCCAAGTTCTCTGATTCTTCTCTATTGTCCTTCTAATAATTCTGATCATATTCTTGTTGGTAGACTTAGCCAACACATTCCCTTATGGGTAGTAGTTGGAAGAAGTGCTAAGATAGATGTTGTATCCCAATGCCCACTCACTCATTCTGGTTCCCAAGAAAGCTAATGCATTATCTGAGATGATGGTAGTTGGGACTCCAAACCTTATTACCAGGCCTTCATAAAAATCTAGGACTACACTTTCATTAGCCTTCTTCAAAGTGATAGCTTCTACCCATCTCGTGAAGTAGTCTGTAGTGGTCAAGACCCATTTGTGGCCAACACTAGAGGGAGGGTTGATCATCCCTATGAAGTATAGGCTCCATTACATGAATGGTTGTTCTACTTAAATAGGTTATAGAGGCATTACAACCAGTCGTTGTTTCCCATCAAAGAGTGCACACTTTTGGCACTTTCATATCCAAGCATGGGTGTCTCTGAATAAAGTGGGCCAAAAGTAACTAGCTCTCATAATCCTTGCAACTGTAGGCTTAGGAGCAAAGTGACCACTAGCTGGCCCGTCATGGAACTCGAACAACACCCTGTCAACCTGACCTGTGTCTATGCACCTCAAGAGTACTCCTGAGAAATCCCTTTTGAATAGCACCCCATCAATCAAAACATAAGGGAGAGATTGGAGTCTAAAATATCTCCTCTTGGTCCTATCAAGGCCCTACAGGCACTCACCAATGAGAAGGAAACGTTTCATGTCTGATGCCCAATCCTTCATGACTGTTAGTTCTCCTACTGTAGCTTCATCATGGATTAGCAAAAGGCATTCTTTCTACTATTTAAGGTCTGTAGCAAGGTGTTCACATATACCTTTCCCCTTACCAGCTTAGTGGTTTTGATATCCACATCATATTCCATTACTTTGGCGATCCATTCTACCCTTTTTTCATTTAGATCACAACTGATCATGAGATCTTTGATGCTGGGATGTGGCACCATGAGATGAACCTTGTTGTTGGATAGCATATGTCTAAATTTCTTTAGGCTTTGTATGACCACAAGGACTTGCTTCTCTACATATGTATACTTGATCTCAAAACCTTCTAGACCTTGGCTAAAAAATGCAAGCGGATGTTCAAAGTTCTCATCATTTGCTTGGGTAAGCATAGTAGAGATTACCTCTTCATTTTTGAAGGTGTAGAGGTTGAAATCATTGATGAAGTCAGGACTGATCAAAGTAGGAGCCTGGGCGATTGCCTACTTGATCCCTTCAAAACTATCCTTCCTTTGTGCTGTCCATGTGAATTTCTCATCTTTCTTCAACATGGAGGTTAGTGACTTGACTATCTTGGAAAAATTTGGGATAAATATCTTGATGAAATTTATTTTACCAAAGAAGCTTTGCAGACCTTTCTTATGCTTAGATAAGGACAATGTTAGGATGGAGTGAACTCTTTCTAGTTCAATGGTCAAGCCCTCTTTCAAAACAACATGGCCAAGGAGTTTACCTTCATGGACAATGAACATGCATTTCTTTGGGTTAAGAGAGATACTGAACTCTCTACACCTCTCAAAGATTTTCCTAAGGTGTTTCATATGTTGGCTTGCCTCCTTAAAAAATATTGTCACATCATCAAGATAGACTAGTACAACATTATTTATCAGACCTTAAAAAGTCATGTCTATGGCTCGTTGAAAAGTGGCTCCAACATTGGACAGTCTAAATGGAATTTTCTAGTAAGTAAATGTCCCCCACTTGGTAGTGAAGGTTGTCTTGTATTGATCATAGTCTTGCACTAAAATCTGATTTACCCTGAATACCCATCTAAGAGGGAGAAATGTTCGTTACTTGTCACCATTTGGAGGATCTGCTCCATACTTGGGAGAGGATAATGGTATTTCAATGAGACTCTATTGAGGTCTCTAAAATCTACACATAATCTGATCTCCCCATTCTTTTTTTTGATAGGAACTAGATTGGCCAACCAAGAAGAGTGTTTGATCAAAAATATGATCCTGGACTCAATCAGTTTGGTGAGTTCCTTTCGCATGAGAGGCTTAATCTTCAGGTTGACATGCCTTTGTTTTTATTTGATGGGCTTAGTGCCTTCTTCCAACTCAATGGTATGTTGGGCCAAACTTGGGTCAAAATCTTTCATGTCGCTATACTCCCAAGTCAATACATTAGCAAATTCTTGGCACAACAAGATGAAAGCCTGCCTGTCATGATCTGTAGATACCTTCCCAAGTGTAAGCAACCTATTCTTGAATATCTCAACCTTTTCATAGTTCTCTTTCTTTGTTATGATGCTTTCTTTGTCATTTTTCAATTGGTCATCCTTGTTGAAGATACTTTTAAGAGTGACTAAGCCTTTGGGAAGTTTGTTGTTCTTTCGCTAAATAATCTAGCTGCCATACTGCTGTTATAGCTTAACTTGATTTCTAGGGGCAAACTCAACCTCTTCTTGTAAGAAAAGCACTATCTATTGATCACTGTCAAACACCTACCAGTTGGTGATGTTATCAAGCACAAAGGGTCTGACTACCACTTTTAAATGGTGTGGACTGCTATCTCAACTTATCTCCTTGGGGATGTCAAACTGAGCACTAACTAATACTAGTCTATCAGCTTGCTTATTCCACTCTCTTAGAATGGAAGTAATATTGAAAGCAAGGAAACTCTCCACTAATTCCCACACCCTGTGCTTATAGGACTTAAGCAAGGAATTCTTTGTTAGATTTTAGCCACTCACCTAATTTATGATCAACTCATTGTCCCCAAAAACCTACAGCTATTTAATTCCTCTTTTCCTTACCCACTCCAAACCATGGATGAGAGATTCATAGTCTACAACATTGCAAGTGCAAAAAAATTGGAACCTGAAAGTCGAGAAGTATTTCTCCTATGAGGGGGAAATTAACACTACTCCACCACTAGCTCCCACTTTGCTTCTTGAGCCATCAAAGAAAAGCTGCCATAAACCTGAGCTCTCTTGGTTTGCTTTCATCAAATTGGGTAGAAGAGTACCCTCTTTATGCATGCAATAGATTCCAAGACCTGCCTCTTGTATGAATTTGTATGGGTCATGTTTAAATTTATCACTTCCCCATTCGTCTAAGAGTCGGTCAGCAACTCCTTCAAGAGAAGAGGGCAGAGATTGATCCACTTGGAATTCTTATTCATCAATAATGGTGTAGCTGACATTCACCACTTTGAGTGAGTATGGATCCAAATGATCTCTATGGATTGACTTTGACTCAATCTTGACCTTAGTCACATATTTGGTTCTAAAAACCATGTAAGACCAGTTTGTTGCTAGGTACCCACCTATTTTGGATGTAAAATCCCTAGATAAGCAAATGGAAAAGTAAGAAGGAACATCTGACACCATCATATCATGGGGAACTGAGAAATTTAGACAGGTGTGAAGCGTCAAGTTCAAACCTCTCACTACTCCTACTATCTTAGCTAGTGATCCATCTAGTTGCAGGACTCCCTTAGTCATTTCTTCATATTTGAGTCCCAACTTATCCACTATACATTTTGGCATTACTGAGGTGCTTGCCCCACTATCAATAATGTAATTGTGCACTAGGAAATATCCTATGACTAAGTATATACAGAAGGGGGAACCTTTTTTTCTTTCTTTACTTGGCCTACTGTGGAGGGGTGCCCATTCATGATCAAAACATTATCATCTCTTATTGGGACAGCTGGTTTGTATAGCTCTTGCAACTCCTTTTGGAGTATGTCTTTTTGTCCTGGCATTGCCAATGAATCCCACAAAGAGATATTCACGTGCAACTTCTTCATATGGTCCACCACGTTGATCTGAGGATTGCTGCTCTTTAAGTTTTCTTTGGAGGTGCTTGCAACCTAAGGTGTAGGCCGAGGAGCTGAGGGTGCAACTAATAGCCTATCATTTGGAAATTTTTGGTTCATATGTGATGAGGAAGATGTTGTGGATGTCTGGGCAGAGGCCTGAGCTTCTTTCATAGCTCTCCTTTTGGACCTTATGTTGGCTGCAACATAATCACCTTGGTTGTTCATACTGTCCACGTAGTTGACTGCACAAAATTCACCTTCCATGTGATTCATGAGAGTGGGATCAGGCTGAGCCTGACTGCTACCCATTCTGAGTTGTATTGATGTCTCAAAGCTTGGGAATTCGGTAGCTTGATTGTCTTGTGCATTCATATATTGACTTGATGTCTCATTTGTATAAGTAGCTTGATCTTGACCATATCCTAGGGGTGAGCAATTTGGCTGTTCTTGTACCAAATTATTTTGAGTAGGCACAAGAGCCTTGGATAATGAAGGAGCACCTATATTATATCCTTGATATGGTCTGGCTTGTGCAAATTGACCCTGTCCTTGATTATAATTCTAAAAAGGGGGTTTACTTGCTTATGCAAACTACTAATATCCCTAATTTGGTTGATAGTTTTGAGCTTGTTGCCTTTTGAGAGCCATCAATTCATTGGGCACGCTTTGCAACAAGCTCTTAACTTCATGAAGGTTATTGGGTGAAGTAGCAGTTGGCTTTCCTATGCCAGGTAGAAGAGCTAAGGTGGGTACAACTGTCTAAATTAGAGGTGGTAATTTAAGAAAGAGAGGCATATAGGGTCTAGGGTCTATCTTTTCTGCTTGCACTAAGCAATTTTTAGTGACTATGGCTATTTCATAGGCAGTTGACAACACTTGTTCTCCCATGGACTATATCATGATAGCAATGTCACTATTTAAAGCTTTTAAATAATAGAGGAAGGCATAGCTTGGGGTCGATCTCACCAAAATGGAGATTATATTCCAGGTCTTTTGAAACCTGGTATTGAAATCCTACATGAATTCATGTGGAGCTCTTTTCATGGTGATTAGCTGCTCAACAAGTGAGAGGTGGTCACTCTTCTCCCTGAATCTATTTGTCAAGAGAGTGCCTAGTTTGTTCCATGTGCCGACTAAATTCATAGGCAAAGTTCCATACCAGTCTAGAACCTTACCCTTGAAGGACAGTGCCAACAGCTTGATAGCAATATTATCTTCAGTGACATTATGAATATTACAGATGTTGGCAATATTTTTGATGTGCTTAATGGTAGTAATAGGCCCTTCCCCATTAAAAAGAGGAACACTCTTAAGAGCTGTCCCTGGGATTAGGTCATAATGTAGAAGGTTTAACGGGCTTTGACCATGAAAGGCTATGAAAGATAAAGCCATGGTGATAATAGGGCTCTGTCGGGGTCTTCTTGCATAAGTATATTTTGTAGCAGGAATGGGAAAATAACTTGTTGTATAGGGATGGGTCCTCACAAATCTTAGTCATCTTGCTGAGTTTAATGGTAGTTCAATGAATTCAAAAGGGACACCCTTGGCAGAAGATCTTGTGGTGACCTTAGGCATGGAATGTCAGACTGATATTTAACTAGAGATCGATGTTCTTGAAAATAGAGTCACTAGATGCTAGATTAGTGGCTCATTCTTGCTGTAACAGGATCAACACCAATCCTGGAACTTTTTTGAGTATTAAAATTGGTCCCACTGGGTGTGCTAAAAACTGTTGATGCTGTGGATTGCACCCTTGAAAGAAGGTTGGGCTTCTCTCTTCCACGCGGCACAATGGAGACTCCCCTCTTACTGTGGGTCTGAAAAAACTATGGGGAGAATCTCTAGATAAGGGCTAGCTCCCTTTGATGCATCTATATTGTCTTTTGATACTACTACTAATACTGGGGGGGAAAAGGGAGAAGGAATAACTAGAATATAAAACTGCTCTAAGTGGTGATGCACCAAATGATGTTGATCTACTCAGCTATTCACACTTCAAACTAGAAAGGGGGTGAACATACACTTTATTTGGTAAAATACCAGACTGTAGGGAGATTTAAAAGGTAGGCTTAATGAAGACACACAGGAAAAGGAACTTACCATAGGCACTGTAGAAAACATACTATTTGATAGCTACTCTTTTGTCTCTATGCTCCAGGTGAAGCACTTCTAGTTAACCTGTAGAAATGGCTTTGGCTACATTAGGTGTGTTGGTGTCAATTTGTGGAAACATCAAGCTAAAATGACTGAACACAAAATTGATATATAGACACACTCAAAAGCATAGCCAGTTAGATAGAGGTAAAAAAATTCTTATTGATCAAAGGTGAAATTTGGCAGGGCTTCACCTTACAAAATGAGAGATACCCTTCTCAACTTGAGAGGTTACAATATATAGCATGAAAAAGAAGACTATGGAACCTCTTTGAACAAGTGGCCTATGCTGCGTTGAATACATTGGAAAGAGGAAGTCTGGTGAAGGAACCATGCTAGGGCAGTCATAAGCCTTGACTTTGGCATTTAAATCATATTAAATGTCTCTTCAAAAGTATGGGTTGCTTGATCTTTTGAATGGAAAGGCCACCCCTCTTTATGAAACTTATGTGATTATCCACTCATCCATGCTCAAATGAATAAAAACAAGCCATGCCATTGAATGCTTGCACTCTTTGATAACCACTTGGTAGAGACTATTTTACCTGTAATAATAACTTCTCCTGCCGGCACCTTATTTTGCCACTTGGATTACTTAATTCATGTCTATGCTTGGTTGGGTGCATCTTTTAGAACATTCCAAATGTTGTCGTATGTGTGTGTGGCCGTGTTTTAGATTTTCTATTTTGTTCCCCTTTTCCTTGCTATTTTTGTCACTTTTTGGCAATTTTAGCTCTCTCAAGCTATTCTTTAGTCTTTTGCTGGCTCCTTGGGCTCCTTTCTCAACAACTAATGCATCCCATTAATGTTGATGTCTATGGGCCTATCACCTATTTGAAAACTAATGGCTATTTCACCACCTTGAATTTGACATTCACACGCCTATCACCAGATGTTTGAACCTCCAACGGCTAGTTCACCATGCTGAAATTGATGTTCTCGAGCTTGTCACCCCTTTGGTAATTTCTTTGGCCTTTTGTATTTGAATCTTTCCAAAGGGAAGGTGTCCCTTCAGAGCTTGGAAAAGGTCCCCTTTTGGGTCGCTAGGAGTCCCCCGCAAGGGCACTTGCCCTTCGGGATCCTATTGGTCATCTCAATTCCTTCAAACATTTTGCCCAAAGGAAATCTCTCTTTCAAGGTCTCAAATTTTTTCTTTCGATCTTTCCCTTTGAATTTCCTTCAGACAAAAGTTTTAAGGAATTCCTTCAGGATTTTTGTCTGAAGGAATTTTGCCTTGTTCTTTCTTTTTTGTGATTTCCTTCAGACAAAATGTCTGAAGGAATTCCTTCAGACATTTTGTCCAAAGGAATTCAACCTTTGATTAATTCTTCCTTGGATTTCCTTTAGACAAAAAATTTGAAGGAATCCCTTTGCCTTTAGCCTTGTTCTTTCTTCTGAAGGAGAACCCTGCCCCTTTTCTTTGACGTCTCTCAAATGTGTTCCCTGCCCTCCACAACATCACCTGCCCTTTAGAGTGTTTTGAAAACATCCTTCAAGCTGTCAAAATGCCCTCTGAAGGTAATTTGTTGCCCTTTTTCAAACTGCTTAGACCATTTTGAGTTCTTCAATCGCTTCTACTTATAAAAGTAGACAAGTAATGTACCTACACAAACCTGATTTGCACTAGACTAAGGAAAATGTCAAGACACTTGGTTTTTTCATGGAATAGGTGTGACAGGGGGTATTTTGCACAAGGTAGCTAAGGGATGACCTAGCCAAATCATGGATGTGAAAGACTCTTTGTAAAGAAAAAAAGGAGGGGGTGGCCAATTTTGGTCTACAAGACCAAAAATTGGTCAACAATAAATTCCATGTGGGACTTAAGGAGCTTATCATTTGTCTATATGGTTTTAACTAACATTCCAAAGTTCTTTGGTTTTTAATATACATGTTACAAATACTGTCACAACCCACTTCTCAAGTTTATTGATGTATGGTATAATTATATTCTTTTTCTAGATGTAGTCTCTAAACAATAATCATGAAAGCTAAATATATACTTATGTATTCATTGACACAACTATTCTATGAAAAAAAATTCTTTTATGAAGAATTACAAGAAGAATAATGTACAATAACAATAACAACAACAGAGAATAATGACATATACAAACTAAATTGTATACCCAAATTATAACAATGTATGATTCATATAGATATGTCAGATTATATGTACGTGTATCCAAATTATGTCATAATGACATATAAAATGGGCCATATTGGCATACAATATAGACCATAGATATATATACAAAATGGACCATATAATCATACAAAGTGGGCCATATAATCATACAATATGGACCATACAAGTGTACAAAACTATTCATACTAGTATACAAAATAAATTATGCCTATGACTACCCCTTACACTACAACTAGATCTCCTATTGCTCAATGGCTAGGGCTATGTGACCTTAAATATATTAGTGATAGATAATACTATAGAGCATACATACAAGGTTAGATCTATGTTCTTAAAATTATAAATATTACATAGATTATCATTACTTGAAGTTATAAAAGATAATTTAACTATGTGTTCTCACTAGTCTATATTTCTAAATTAGGTGGTATTAAGGAGATACTAGATTATAGGACACAAATCCAGTGTTAGTTGTAGGTTGTTGTGAACCAAGTAGGGTAACCACAACATCTCTCATCATCTATATAAACAAAAAATGAAATAGGCAAATTATGAATCAATTAAAAACAAACCTATTTTAAGATAAATTTAAATTATTCCTTCTCAATAAAGAGAGATAGACAATAATAGGGAATTGTAATGCTAATTACAGAGTTATCATAATTTTTTTTTAATCTATAAGGGGTATTAATAGAGTCTAACATAATCTATAAAAATGAACAATGAAAGATAAAAATTACAAAACCTATTTAAGATAAATAAAAATTAGTTCTTCTACATAAAGATAGAGTGATAGAGGGATAGAAAGAGACAAAATAGTGATAACGAGAGGGAGTGAGAGAGAGGGAGAGGGAGAGAAAGAGATAGAGAGAGGGAGGGAGAGGGAGAAAGAGATAGAGATAGAGGGATAATACAACATTCTCTCTTTATCTCCCTCTTTCTTCTTATGTATCTATCTCTCACAAGAGGATGGGAAGGCCAAACAAGCAAACACATTAAAAGTATAGTGTATACAAAATATTAAAATAATATATTAACACAAAGATTTCCTTTCACAATCTGAGTGTAAGCTACTCTAGTGCTAATCACAACCTCAACAACAAAATCCAAACTAGGTGAGGTACCCAAAATATTGGTCATTATCTATAAAAACAACTATATACATCTAATTTTGCTCATCAAATTAACTCGTTAAATTATGCCTAATCTCATCTAATATCAACAATTAATCCCTATATCTTGTATTAACATAACCTCTTCATGCCCTTAAGTCAATTAATTAATTAATCCTAACTACATGAAATACCTTACTCTCCACATATTCATATTTTCCTAATATTCTAATTCCTAATTTACACCACTTTCCACATAATTCCTAATATTCTCATTCTTTATTCACCCACTTTCCAATCCCATGTTCCCCCCAAATGAAAGTGTAAAGGTTTCCAACCTATATAACTTCCTCCCTTCTCAAATTTGAAATTTGGGAGGGAAATTTTCTTAGGGAAGATCAGAGCTACATAGAGAAAGTGGAACACCATACAATCAGAGAAACAATTAATCACATAATAATATTATACTGCACTCTATTTTTTATTTCATATGGGCAATAAATTTATATAGGAAAAATCTTTCTTATAATTGGGAAGATCATATCTCCACCACAATCTCCACATCTCCATATAATAACTCAATCTAACAACCAACCCACTATATCAAATCACCCTGTATATTATTGTTATTATTCATAACAATAATATATCACACAAAAAAGTATTAACATATTATTATTTTTCTAAAAATAATTATGTTATTACAAACTGATAATGTGAACATACCTCAATATTCACTCCATTGTGAACATTACTAACCCCTAGTCTACACCCCCCTTAATGTGAACACGGGGAGAATATACATCTTCACGAACTTGTCCAAATAGAATCATATGCCAATGCATACAATTAGGTGTACATATTACTATCTAAATCTTATTGCACATGACCACTATTATGTGAAGAATGCATCCTGTATTTACTCCATGTGAACGCAACAAACGTTTCACTAACTAATCATCTTCATCAAGAAGTACAACAGTTAAAGGATATCTATAGTTAGAGGATTTCTACAATTAACTACCCTCTTATATAACCATTGCCACATTCCATTATATTTACACTCTCCCTTTTCTCCAATCCAGTAGGGGAATGAAAACACACACAATATTAGAAAATGAAATATCATGAGTTATAAATCCTCGTTATCATATTATAAAGCCTTTGTTAATGTTTTTTACTACCCAAGTAAAAATAATATAGACAAATTCCAATGTCATTGAAATACTATCCTTGGCATTAGCTGATTTGGTGCAAAACACACCACATTGAAAAATATAAAAAACACACCACAAAAGATGTCACCAAATCATCTGGGCCTCATCGTTGGTGACTGACGAGAGGATCTAAAACCTCTAGCCTCTATTTCCTCTGTCCTCTAGTAAGTGAAGTTGTTTACTCATCACATTTATTGATGAAGCTCAATTGTATTAATATTTTGAGGAGAAACCCTTCCCACAACCTGGATGAAGCATACAAGCAAAAATGCATCCGTGAGGCAATTTTTTTTTACATTTTTGATGATAATTTGATGATGGACCCAAAAGGACTATTTTGATAATTTTAATATACAAATGACCTTAAACTTGAATAAACCTAAAAACATTAAAATACTAAAGACTCAATATAATTGACACACCTTACATTAAACTCAACGACACTCATAAAGAATATTTTGATGACCCAAGAATCAAATAAAAAAGACCACTTTTGAATTTGACAATTTAAACAGACAACTAATTAAAAGGTTTATATTAATCAATTGATCTATTAATATAAAACTGACTAGATTATTGAATGACTCATAATAATAAACTATTAACTTATAAACTAAGACTTCAAACTTAAAGCTTAAATAAAACTTTTTACAGAATACTTGAAGAAACTCTTTAACTTTGAAACATAAAAAACTAAATATTTTAAAAAATATATATAAACTCACTATGATCTAAAAAATATTTACCTAAATGATAAAAAACATTATGGTTTGACCAACCATAATACGATACCTATTTAAACTAAATTTACATGGACTGAATAACAACCTTTGACCTTATAAACTCACACTTCATGTATTTTGCTGAAACCATGAGCAGGCCCTTTATGAGTTTTGAGGTGATGATCTAGTAAGAAGTCATGCCAAGTTGACTGGTATGATCTTAGATCAGATTAGATGTGACAAAGAGAATGGGTTATGTTCAAATTTGTGTAAATGCGTGAATACATTAGGCAAGTTGAACTTTTCAATGCAAGCATGAAGTCTAAGAGTAATAATGTAGCATGGGATGCATATCTGAATTGGTGAAGGTCTATTAAATTCAAGTCGAGCAGTTGATCTAACAAGCTCATGAAATTGTGTGCAATGTAAATTCTGAAGGCAAAATTGAAAGGAGACACACTAGTATAGGTGTGGCTACGCTTTTATTTTATGGATGAATACACAAAATAGCTCACCTATCATGTTATAATTATAGAATAGATCTGTGCATTGATTATTAATGCTATAATAAATGATTTTATTTGCTTCTTCACTACCTATATCACTTATTCAGCCACTACAAAATAACACATTTGTTTAACACATCAGGTGGAAAAGGTTTTATGAATGAATATGACACTCAAAGGGATGCGTATATGGATGCAGAGCATATAAAATATTTATAGTATCACCATTAATAGCTATGATAATAAACAACATGAATCTATTCTTCAATCATCCAAACCTAAATGCTGAAAGCAAATCCTTATCTCATACTTTGGGGTGAAGCATAGTTCAACAACCCCCTCACATGCTATTAATAATACATAACTTCTCTGATACTAGATCTTGGGGAAGATCAGAGCTACACAGAGAAAGCTGAACACTAGACAATCAGAGAAATAATTAATCACACAATAATATTATATTGCACTCTATTTTTTATTTCATATGGGCAATACATTTAAATAGGAAAATTATTTCCTATAATTGGGGAGATCATATCTCCACCACAATCTCCATATCTCCCTATAATAACTTAATCTAACAACTAACTCTGTATATTATTGTTATTATTCATAACTATACCACAAAAAGAACTATTAACGTATTATTATTTATCTAACAACAATTACGTTATTACCAATTAATAATGTGAACACACTTCAACAAATTTCCCCTCCACTTCCTTCCAAAAACCTCTTCAAATGTAAAGGGCATCCCCAAACATTGAAAACACAAGGAATGAACCTAAGCTTGTGCTACCTTCATCACTCTCCTCAATTGATCTAGAATCAGAAAAAGCCTTGTAAGCCACACTTGCATCTATATACCATATCTCATACCCGCTTACATCCATTATAACATCCAAGCATCCAAAGAAGCTATTAAACTATCCATCTTGAAGCCATTGTCAAACAATCCATAATCATGATAAGTAGTATTGGACAATCAGTTAGAAAATCTTGGAGGGAAGCCAAAGAGGAGCGAGGTGATGGTAAGAATCCATTGATATTTATGATTGTTCCTTACATTCTCTCTTATTAATTTTCTTTGTAAACTTTGAGTTAGATTTGATATTATTTTATATATTTAGATCTATTACTCAAATTTTACGAGGATTCATTTGGCGACCACATTGGGAGCCTCCTCTTGATTATGACCTATTAGAGTTATTAGTGTATGTAAACAAAATTGCATGTCTGAAAGAAGGAGAATAAGCAGCCACAAAACATGAATTTTTTTTATCTACAGTTAGTTCTAGGTGATCAACAATTTTGAACTGATATTTACAACTTTGTACTAACTTGCCTTTTGCTAGATATCTTTTCAAGGTTATGAGTTGCAGTTAAACAAAATGTATGACTTTGTAGGAGAGCAGTGATTTTGCATATTGATAAATTCATTCTTGACAATGATTTTCCAACAAGATCTAATTTACACTCCTTAGAGATAAGTGACTTCATGGTTTTCATAGCAATTTTACATTTAATCCATTGTCTGAGCTATTTTTAATCCATTGTCACATGATCCTTATTTAGTTTTTCTCTATTATATTTCATAACAAGATGTTAACCCAATTATTAACTCATCTATAAATCTGTTTATAACTAAAATCTAATTAGTGTATAAGTCATCTAGTTATTAAACCATTTTTTTCATCTAGCTATGTTATAAAAACATTGATGCTAGTAATTTCTGATTCTAAAATATCTCCGTGTTATCCTTGGTTGATTAACAATATATTTTTGCCTCTACTCAATTACTAATTTGTGTGTAGGGTCACTATTGCCATTTGGGATCCATGATAATATCAACTACACTGATAGTTTTTGTCGACTGTTATAATATGTTTTGGATCAGTTTACATCAAGCTCTTGCTAATTAGTTGTTACAGGTTTCTGATGTAATCATGATTTGTTTTTGAGCTTATCAAACCACTACATTTTGTCTAGTTGTTTAACCCTTTTCTACATCACTTATTTATTATTATTATTATATTATTCTATGACTTGCAAAATAATTTTCTATTTTACTTTTTGTATATATACATTATAATCATGTTAAAAGCATTTCATGTTGATTTGAAAACATGGATAGCTAAAAGCATTTAGATTTGAAAGAAAAATAAAGAATTCCTTGATTTTCAAAGGTAAATATCTTGTTAAAGACATCTAGAATTTTCTAAAGTGCAAATTCAAATAGGGACCTCAAAAATTTGATAATAACATATCGACCTAGTCATACATGTTATTAATTTGCACAATTAAATAAAATCTATAGCTAAGCATCACACTTCTTGGGCCGTGTACCATCTTTATTCTTGTCCTTTGATAGTGGAGTATGCATGTTCTTGAGTCCCTGACATTCATTATAAGTCAACATCTCTTGTAGCATTTTGTCACGTCGTGTCATCACCATCTATAATAAATATTGCTTATTAAAAAAAGAAAAGAAAAGAAAAGAAAGAGTGGAACTTTCAATTCTATGTATTCAAGGATGTCAAAAGAATTAAACTTGTCCAAAATACTAATAACTATTAACTTGTATGCTCCACATAATGATTAGTCGAAGGTTAAAATTCATCAAACTACTAATCATTTATTTTATAGGTTGATCGATCTCTGAAATAGATAAAACATTATTTCTAATCACTTGTCTGATTTTGCTTATACACTAAATTGACATGTGCTTGTAGGTCTAATTGGTGCAAGGAAAAATATTTAAAACTACTAATGACATTTGTATAGGGTCAATTGTCAAAGTTGTTGATTAAAAAACTACTAAACCATTTGTTGGCAGGATGAACGATCGAAGATCACTTATCCTAAAACTACTAATGACATTTGTATAGGGTCAATTGTCAAAGTTGTTGATTAAAAAACTACTAAACCATTTGTTGGCAGGATGAACGATCGAAGATCGCTTATCCTAAAACTACTAATCTTTTATTTTGTATGTCAACTAGTTCTAGAATCGACTAAAACATTTTTTTATCACTTGATTGGTTCTTAATTAGACTAGAATAGTAAACACACTAAATTAATTGGGTTAAAGAGCTTTTTGCTTGCCTGAGTGTCAACTAGGGGCTATAATGGTGTATGCTCTCCTCCTTGCATACTTGTGATGATTCTTGGAGGATAACAAACCACCAATAAACCCTCCCCATTTTTATTTCTAGGGTGCAACATGATTGTGAAAGTGACATGCACGTACTAGCCATTAGTCCTTAGGATTCAGTGACATGGATTCCATCACCATGCATTAGACCACACTCTATGTTTTGATGGAGTATAAATATCAACATAATTATTGTTAAGTGCTAAAGTAGAATTCCCCATAAAGGGTTTCCTGGAGTTAGGGGCATTTTAGCTCTAATACATAAAGTGGTTAGCCAACATCCCACATAAATTTGAGCCCCACCATATCTAGTGTATATCAAATATTCCCCTAGTGAGCCTATATAAACCTATAATATGATCTTCAACCATAATAGGTGCTCTACTATTAGAGTCAAGATCAGTTCCCAAGTGACCATCAAGTGTAGGCAAGGTTGAGAGGGTTCGGTAGATCCATAATGGGTCACCAACCTACATCCTCACCCATAAAGCCATTAGACAATACAGGCATCAAGTTACACACCCATTTGGTTGACTAAAATTAGGGCTTGTGATTGGGTGTGTTATCTTAAGGCCCATACTATTTGTGAGACAAGTCAGCCTATCTTATTTTATTAAAAACACCTAGAGACCTTGGGACATATCCCATCTTAAAATAAAAAACCATCATTCCATATCACTATTCACACCTTTTAGATAATAAATCTTTGTCTTAAAAAAAAAAAATTTAGTGGTCACTCATCATTCTCTATCTTAGTCATCACTCATCCTTAACTTAACATTATCAACATTCACAACCTTATTTGGTTTTAGTCTAGCACCCATTGTCTCATCATCCTACCTCTTCATGCCTAACACCCATCTAATCGTCACTTTGCTAATGTAAAGAGTATCTAGTCATCTTATCCACTTTGTCTCTTTGCTAGATTGAATCTTCATAGGGTGTTTCTTTTGGTAATATTTGGTCACTCTAGTCTCTTTATGCTCAAAAACATCTAATTGCCTCTTGACCACTTTTAGTCTTGGGTTTGACACAAAATTAGTATCCAAAGTCACCTTCTCTCCCATCATCCTATATCAAAGTCACACTTAATCACTACTCATGTGTCACCTTCACCATCCACCATGCTCTTAGAACCCATGCTCAAATCTTAAAAACATGTAAGGATCCAATCAATAAAATGATATCCTTGGGAATCTAGGTGAACAAAGTTAGGATAATGAAAAAATACATAGCAACATGCACACCCTTGGAGAGGAAGGCCAATTTACAAATGATTTATTTAATAATGATGAGGTTAGGACTCAATTTGACCAATACATTTATGAGAACTGTGATCAAATTCTTTCCCATGTCATTGGAATGGGGGGCACACTACCCTCTACCTTTGATCCAAACCTTTTACAACATCTCATCGGTTCATCCACTAGACCTTCCACTCTACCCCTTTAAATTAATGTCAATTAAAAACAAGAAGAAGATAATCTTGTGGATCATGAACAAGAACTTGATGAAGCACAATAACCCCATAACATAATCATGTTGAGGTTGATAGGAGAAAAACTACCTTGGAGGATTTCTTAGACCAATTGACTCAACAGATTAATTCCCTTGCCTCACAATTTCATGCTCAAAACCAAAGACCCACTTCACCAATACAACATGTTAGAAATAGATATCTTGATCACTCAAGGCCTAGAACAAGCCAAACACAAGTCTCTAATTCCCTGATGGACCCTTCATTCGCTCAAGAGTGGAGGATGATGAAAGTGACTCTTCAATAAATCCATCCTTGTGCCCAAACAATGAGATATAAATATGAAGACTACTGTACATACCCCTTGGACATGAGTATCTTGCAAGTACCTTTTTTGGCACACTTTGAGATTCTAAAATTTGATAAGTATAAAGGGAAAGGGGATCTATGAGACCATGTGCAAGAATTCTATGTAACATGTAACGAGGTTGCCTATGATTATGATTACCTTCTTAGACTCTTCCATAAAATTCTCATAGGCCTGCACTAGAATGTTTTATGCATCTACCTAAAGGGTCCATATCTAGTTTCAGGGAGTTAACAGAAAAGTTTGTGTGACACTTATCCTTCAACATTAAACATGGCATCTCCATCATAGATCTTTACAATACTAAGCAAAGAAATGGGGAGGGCTTGGATTCATTCTCAAATGTTAGAGAAGCCTCGCCATTTGATTCCATTACATGGTTCTTGAGAAGGAGTTGGCCAAAATATTCATTGACAATCTCAGTGATGAATTGAAATATCAACTAAAGCTACAATGTGCCAAATAGTTTTATGAAATCATAGAAAAGGGGATTCAAATTGAAAGGGCCCTCATTGATAAAGAGATGATTAAACTATATACGTGAAACAAATAGAGTCAAAATCAAGATAATAATTTTTTGGGTAAGCTAAAGATCCTCAACAAAAACAAAAATGTTGTAGGGGATGGGGTAACAGCTCCTAAACATGTGCAAACAATGTAGAAAGCTTCCCCTATTAACAAACAACAAAATTTCTCCACTATAAGGGTACCACGGGGAAAACCAAAACCCCAAATGGGAAAGAGGGCTCTAACTAATGTTGGTGTACTTGCATAAACAATCCTACAAAAATTAATCATTGTTAATATGATTACTCTCCCTAAAATCCAACCATTGGATGATAGTAAGCCACATCTAGATTGATATCGTAAAGATGAATTTTGTTGATATCACAAAGTCAAGGGACATGATACCAAGAAATGCATGTAGTTAAGGCACTACATTCAAGATATAATTGAGAAAGGAGATATAAAAGTAGAAGGGGAGAGTCCAACTAGTCAATCCAATAATCAACAGCTAGGAATATATCAGGACCCCTTACTTAAGCATGACTAGAGGTAAAAGAAACCACTTAAGGATTAGGGTCAAGCCTCCACTTCCAACATAATT
The DNA here is from genome assembly GCA_037957365.1 of Torreya grandis. Taxonomy (NCBI): domain Eukaryota; kingdom Viridiplantae; phylum Streptophyta; class Pinopsida; order Cupressales; family Taxaceae; genus Torreya; species Torreya grandis. The sequence continues at coordinate 558,014 of JARHVA010003378.1, read as the reverse complement.
GATTATCTTTCCATTCCATACCACTAAAATTTGAGGCCCCAAAAAGTCCACACAACCACCATCCACCATCCTTAAGATTAACAGGGCAACAATTAACTATGTAATAACTACATGGTGTGGCAAAATTATAGTTCCTAAAACACCACCAAAAGACCCATCCACTTCCACATCACAAAAAGTCAATATCTCTAGAAAAGTCTCGAGCTCTTCTAACAAACCATATGACATCATCCAATAACTTGCTAAGACTCCAACCCAAATCTCTCTTATGGATCTTCTTAAGACGCCATCAGTACATTGGGAGATTTTCAATCAAGTCCTAAATGAACTCAAAGTTTCCAAGGATATTAACACAAGCCAATTTTAGGCATTGGTGGGTCATTTATCTCCTTCCCAATAGATCACTTTTAGTGCATAGGATATGCCACTTATAAGCCCACACCATAACTATCCATTGTTCATTGAGATTTCCATTTCCAATCATAAGATCCCATAGGTGTTCATAGATAGAGGGTCAGCCTTGAATTTGTGTAATCTTGATTTTCTCAAAAAGTTAGGGTACTCTAAGTCTTCATTAGGGCCTACTTTAATAATGATCAAAGTATACAATGATAATGAAAGGCCATCTACAGGCACTATTTATCTTCCTATAGTTTTGGGACCCAAGACTAATTCATGTAGTGGATGTTAATCACCCATATAATTTACTTTTAGGACACCCATGGATTCATGCAATGATAGTAGTACCCTCCAACCTCCATCAATGTTTTAAATTCCCTCATTTAGGAATAGAGGTTACCATCCCTAGAGAGATAGATAAATTTCATAGCTGTCAAATGGAGCAATGTACTCCTACTTGTTATTGCCCCAACACTCATAGTTACACTTATAATTTCAAAGCTATGAAATACATCTACCCTGATGAACTACCGTTTGCTTTAAATAAATCCACATATATCACACATCTCAAGATTACCTCCAAAGGTTGTGGAGAGTATGAATTCAAAACCCTTTGTGTTGGAAACCTACCACTCTCCCCACACAATTATGGATCCTTGACCATGAGGAAAGATAAACCCGTTATTTATCAATTTGGGTACATAGCCTTTACTAGTGAAAACATGATTTCAATAGCCTTTACCAGTGCAAACATGCTTTCAAAAGAATATATTGATGATCCTAATGATTCATGGCTCATTCTTGAAGATGAGGCCTTAGAATTTCATAAACAAAAGTATCCCTAGCTTCAAAAGATGTTTCAAAATATGAATTACAAGGGGAAAGGACTAGGAAGAGAGGAACAAGGCAACCTTTAACTGATAGGGGTTTCAGAACACCCAAAACATCTTGGTTTTGGGTACAAACCTTTGGGCATCGACCTAAACACTATCATCCTAGACACTTCTTCAGTTCTTGAGGAGTCTACCTTTGATGAAGAAATCAAAACATGTTCTGTTTATAGTATCTATAAAGATTTAGCTACCACCAATCTCTTTCATGACACCACCATCTTCACTATCAACATCTCCCTTCGTTACCCCATCCTTAGAGATTGGGATCAAAATAATGAGCCTTCTTTTGATATGTTTTAGAATGATGAATCCATTATAGAGTATCTAGGGGCATGAGATTTTATGCGATCGAGAGACCATAAAAAAGGGTTCTATCAGTTTAAATAGGTCTGCATATTTTGGAGAGCAATAAACATCTCTAAATCAAATCAATGAATTAGAGTATGAAGATCAAGATCCCTCTTGGAATCCAGGAGACATTCAACCCACTCCTGAAGAGTCAAAATCCTATCCAAAATTATATATGGAGCTCCCACATGAAATTGCTTCATGTTTTAGAATAATTACCATTACCCCCAACATATTTATAGGACCAATTTTCTTCCCTCATTGAGGAGGTTATAAAGGTAAATCTTGGAACAAAATAAAATCCTAAAATCATCAAACTGGGGGCAAATCTTACATCTGAAGAGCAATAAGTCTTCATTGAGCTTCTCAAAGAATATTTAGATGTGTTCACATGGAGTTATTTATACATGCCATAGCCAAATCCAACCTTAGTAGTGCATCATTTTTTGGTTCATCCAAATTCAAAAATAATTCCATAAAAAGTTCACAACATGCACCCCAAGGTGGCCCTCTTGGTCAAAGAGGAGTTGTAAAAATTCTTAGAAGTTAGGTTTATCCATCCAATTGACTATTTTATGTAGATATCTAATATTATCCCCATGGCAAAACCACAAGGGGAATTCAAATCTGTATTGACTTCCAAGACATAAATAAAACATGCCCTAAGATGAATTTTCCTCACCTAATATAGACATGATCATGGACTCTACTACAGACTATGATATACTATCCCTCATGGATGGTTCCTCTGGTTACAATCAAATTAAAATCACTCTCAAAGATCAACATAAAATAACATTTATTACTCCATGGGGGACTTTTTGCTATCAAGTGATGTATTTTGGTCTTAAGAAGGTAGGAACTACTTACGAATGGGCTATGATAGTAATATTCCATGACATGATGCATGACATTGTAGAAGATTGCATGGATGATATATTGGGAAAGTCAAAACTTTGATTCAAGCATCCTATAGTCCTAAGGTGAATATTTGAGAGGCTCAGGGAATATAAGGTTAGACTTAACCCCAAGAAATGTGTGTTTAGAGTCACCTCAAGTAAATGATTGGGGTTTATAGTCTCCAAAAGAGGTATTGAAGTAGATCCCATAAAAGTAAAAGTTATTATTGAAATGCCTCCTCCCAAAAATCTAAAATAGTTGAGAAGCCTTTAAGGTAAACTACAAGATATTCATCAGTTTATATCTCATTTGGCAAATAAGTGTCACCCCTTCACCCATATCTTGAAGAAGGGAACTCATTTCAATTAGAACTCAAAATGTCAACATGCTTTTAAAAATGTAAAGCAATACCTGGTTAAGCCTCTAGTTTTATCACCACCCATCTCAAGAAGGTCATTACTTTTATATATCTGTATAATACCTTGTGCTATAAGGGCCTCACTAGCTCAACATAATGATGAAGGTAAATATAGATCTATTCATTATCTAAGCAGGACCCTAATCTCATATGAGCTTACTACACCCCTATTGAGAAGGCTTGCTTGGCCATAATCTTTACCTCTTAGAAACTCAAGAATTATATGATGAATAACCAAACTCAAGCTCATAGCCAAGGTTGATCCCCTCAAGTACATGCTATCTAAATCAACTTTAACTCATAGAATGGCTAAATGGATTATGTTATTAAGCAAATTTGATATAGAATATGTAAATCAAAATACCAAGAAAGGATAAGTCATTACAGATCAACTTGTAGCAACACCCATTGTAGACACTAAGCCTCTCATCATGACCTTCTCAAATGAGCCCATATTGGCCACTGAAGAATCAACTGGTTCAAAGTTGTATTTTGATGGCCCTTTCACCACACATGGTTTGGGGGTGGGAATCCTTTTGGTAACCCCATTATGTGACCTATTCCCTAAAGCCTTCTAAATTGTTTTCTCATCCACCAATAATATTATTGAATATGAGGCACTGGTTGTCGGGCTACAACTCACCATCTAATGGAATATCCAACATCTTCAAGTCTTTAGTGACTCTCAATTGATTATCAAGTAGGTGAATGATGAGTTTTAGACAAAAGATGAGAAATTACTTCCTTATAAGCAACTAATGGATTAGTTGTGTTGGTTGAATATTTTGTCGATCAACGTACTGATAAACAAAATAGGTCTGATCAGCCAAAGTAGGAAGATTAGTCGTCCAAATGTGTAGTTTTACCACATCAGAAAGACACTGATCTCTCCTCTCATCAAGGGGAGGTTCCCTGTAGGTATGCTATATATATATATATATATATATATATATATATATATATATATATATATATATATATATATAAAACAGAAAATAATACTCATGGGTGGGACAAACCATCCATCTCTCTTCTTTTAGAGATGATGCACTCAGATCAAAGGAAAAACTTAGGGGAAATGACAGACAATACTCCTCTTCTTTCAAAAATACTATTCATCAAACCACAAGAATACTCATGGCAGTAACAATAAAATGTAGCAAAGGATGCAATAACTAGCAAATCAAGATGCAGCTCAAAGTCTTCCCCTGGATTGCTCAAGAGTAAGATACGAAGGACAATGAGGGCACAAAGTCACCTCAAGGTCCTTTACACAGAAATGAAAAGAAAACAAATTAAAGGCAATTATGGGGGCACAAAGTCTCTCCACAGTCAACTCTTTAGGACACCTTTTTTAATTGCTGTCACTAATTCTACTTGTTGAATTAAAGGAACAAAAGATATATTGAAGAAAAAGACAGAACGATTTCCTCAATAACAAAGATATTACAGTATAAAGTCTAAAAAACCACTTGCTTTCTTATTCCAATAACAAAATATGGTCAGCAATCTGAGCTCAAAGTCTCAATAATGCCTTACAATTTGGGTAGAGTTTCATTCTAATTGTCCAAAAAAGATCTCCTTATTACAATAGAAGAAACTCCCTTCTATAGCCTCTTCAAGAAGGACTTGGGAACAATCAATACATCATTTTGGCATTGGAATCTATTAAGGAGACATGCCAAAACTTAGGGGCGCTTTACCCATTTGATTTTATCAATGCAAGGAAATAAGTCACGCTTATTGAAAGTTGCAACTTTCAATGTTCACCTGGCGATCTGATCTTATCTTCATCGTTCCTCCTTGTCCGATTAATTGAATCAAGTCCTGGATTTAATTTACTATTTTGTTCCTTCTCTGCTTTCTGCTGGTCTTGGCTTTGAGATCTGTGAATGTATTCTAGTCTGTATGTTTAAAGGATCAATGGCTAATTCACTGTGTTAAATTTGACGTTTCCAAGCACGTCATTCCTTTGTCTTCTTTCGGCTTTTCTATTTGGCTCTTTTCTGAATTATACTTGCCTTTTTGGGCCTTAAGAAATGACCCATTTTGAGTCAGGAAGAGCCTTCCGCAAGGGTATCTACCCTTTAGGCAGTCTTTGAATGGCCTTCAAGCTTCTTTGAACTTAGGCTATGAACCATTCCATTAAATCAAGACATTGAACCAATCGATTGAACCCAAAATGGTTCAAGCCGATGGTTCAATTTGAGTGAACTGAACCGATGAACTAAGCATTGAACCAAATGTTAAACTTAGACGTTGAACCAAATTTTGGTTCAACGGTTCAAACAAAGCTTTGAACCGATTGACGAACTGCTTGATTAAACCAAAGAATGAATCAAAGTGCTAAAGCTGAGTGAATGAACCAAATGTTGAAACAAAGCATTGAACCGCTTGATTAAACCTGCTGCTGATGCTTACCGATGGAAATTTTAGTTTGAACCAAGGCGATGAACCAATTTTGAAAATGACCAATTGTTAGAAACTGATTCTTTTAATTGAACACACTTGTAAAAGTTATGAAACCCGTTGAACTTGTAGAAATGAGCCTATTTACAATCCGTATATTTTTGAAAAGCTTGAAAAATGAGGAATTTGAATACCCAAGACAAAATGTGGAAAGGGAAGAGATAATTTTGGTCTGTAAGACCAAAATAATTCAAATGTTGTCCCAAAAATGAGTGATATTTTTGGGGGACAACAGCTGGCTCCAGTTGGGGAACTTCTATCAATTGCAAAATGAATTAAAAGGAGTAAAATCCAGAATCTCCAGTGTCTTCATGTATACCATTGGGTTATAGAGTCATGCTACCCAAAAATGAAAGGCATAAAAAATGGAAACAAAAAAAACAAAATAGAATTAAAAACTATACAAATATACATATGCAATGATTTGATACTTCAAGAATTAAAGTATTTTAGATGCTGCTTCTTGAGAGATAGTGAAAATGATGTGCCATCTTGGTAAACCGGCAAGAAGACATTTTGTCCCCAGAAACGGTGAAGGGCGAATGGAGCTCTCCACCAGGAAACCAATTTTCTGTGTCTTCCTCTTGGTCTTTCTTTCTTTTTGCTCTGTGGTAGGACGTGGTCTTCAAATTGAAAACCATAACTCCTTGTTCGCCCTGTAAAGGGTTCCTTTGCCTAATTTTGATTTGCAGCAACATGGTCCATTACCATAATTGGTTGTTCTTCTGGTTTAGTCCAGCATATGATTGGATTGTCCATATCAAACTCCTGACAAACTATCAGATTAACACCTCCTTTGATGTGAAGGAGTTTGACTTCTTCATCTTGAGCAATCTTCAATTTAAGCAACAAAGATTCACATCTAGCTGTGTTGTTGGTGTTGCTGACTTGCAAATTGCATGAAGGAAGAATATCTCTTTGAGGAGATATCAACATAGTTTCAACTTCATCATTGGTGGAAGAATTGATGTCATCATCAAAAGCTGATCTCGTATCAGATTTCTCTTCATTAGAGATATAAGTTCCTTCCTTGTTTATACTGCATCCTACCAATTCCCCTAAAGTCTTGTTTGGATCAATTCCTGGATTGTCAGCTACAGGACTTTCATCTACAGAAACATGAACATCCTCTATGGTAAAGAAATAATTACCCCTGCCTGAAGACTTAGACAAAATTTGTGCTATAGGGGCTGATGTTTGGGTGACCACGTATTTTGTCTCAGACAGGTCCGCATTTGGTTCTCCATCAATGTCCAATTGCTCAGGATTGACTTGCAGGAATTCAAACTCAGTCATTTGAATTTTGGATTCCTTGACATGATCAATCATGTCAAATGACTAGAATGGATTTGGAAGAGAGGATGGGAGTTCATCCTTTTGATTTCTAGGAGGGGAAGGATTGGTTTGCAAAGCTAAAGTAGAAGGTACAGAGATGTTTGATGTACTTACTTCTTTGATAATCACCGGGTCCTTTGATTGAAAAGGAAGAGGGGTTCTCTACTCAGCAATTGAAATTACTGGTTGGGGTCGCTCCTCTGTCTTCTCTTTGTCAGCCTGCTAGGCTGACTGATTTTAGGACTGGGTGAATACTGTGTGTGATCCTTTGATTGCTTCACCTTCACTTTTGGATTCATCCTAGTAATTCAGGAAACCAATGTGGGAGTCACCAGCTGATTCTTATATATTTTCCCTGAAGAGATCAACACCATTTTCTTGCTCTAACTCAAGTTGGAAATAGGAAACATGCTCTATTTCCAAATATCCAACTACCGAGTTTGTTGGAGGTGCTTCAAGGGTAGGATTCCTCTATGGAGGAAGAAGACGATTTTGTTGCCCTTGACTTCTGATGGCATTGCCTTGATATGGCTAATTAGGGAATGTCCTTCTTGGTATATCTTTATATAGAGGAGCAGAAGACATACTTTGTGCCATTTGCCTTTTCAAGGCTAACAATTCATTTGCCAGCTTTTATACCATTGGATCAGTGGTGATTGTGGGTGAGTATTCAGGAGATGAAGAGAGTTTAGCTCTGTTAGGATCTCTCCTTATCTTTCCTACCAAGATAAGGTCATCTTCTCACTCACCAGCCAAGTCTTGAGCAGCCTCAAGGTCTATGTGTCTAGCCCATCTCAACAGAAAACTCACTTTAGGCAGCTGTGAGTTGATGAAGAAACACATGAGATTTTGAGGTGTCAACTGGGTGATCATGGGAATCTTGTGCCTCAGCTTTTTGAACCTTGTAATGAAGTCTCTCATAGGTTCATGGGGCTCCTTCTTCATCTGTGTGAACTAGGCCAGCAAGGCATGTGCATCTTCTGTGGGCTTGAATCTTGCTTCGGACTTGGCTTTAAGTGTATCCCAGTCAGTCACTGATCTAGCCTGCAGATGGTAAAACCAATTTGTAGCAATACCTTGTAATGTTTCTATGAAAAGCCTGACTGCGACATCTTCAAATTCCACCCCTATCACACCACAGGCTATGGTGAAGGCTGCAATGTGTTCATCATGGTGGACTCTTCCATCACCATATAATTTGGGGAAATTCTTCCTTGAACTGAGTGGTAGCTCATGCAGGGATGGAGTTAGATTAAGTGGGCCAAATGAGTTACCCCAGGGGCCTCAAACTACCATGATAATATTATGAACAATAGGGATAACACATTTGAGTGGAGTTGCCAGATTATAGGACAAAAATGGAAAAGAAACTAGCCCTACTTTAGCGTAAAGCTTGAGGCTTCAAACTGTGCTTTCTTTCCCAGTAGCTCTGGTTTTGCAGACCAGATAATATAATGGAGATGGATGAAAAATGGTAAGGCTATAAATGGATAATGGGTAAGACCCAGATGGGAGTCGCCAGACTGTATAATGGATAAGGTGATAATGATAATGGGTAAGACACAGGTGATGTTTCAATCTGAAACTTGAGGTTCCAAATTGCAGAAAATTACTGTCCCCAGTGGAGTCACCAAAAACTGTTGGTTGAATATTTTGTCGATTAGCGTACTGATAAACAAAATAGGTTTGATCAGCCATATTAGGAAGATTAGTCATCCAAATGTGTAGTTTTACCACATCAGAAAGACACTGATCTCTCCTCTCATCAAGGGGAGGTTCCCTGTAGGTATGCTATATATATATAAATAGAAAATAATACTCATGGGTGGGACAAACCATCCATCTCTCTTCTTTTAGAGATGATGCACTTGGATCAAAGGAAAAACTCAGGGGAAATGACAGACAATACTCCTCTTCTTTCAAAAATACTATTCAGTAAACCACAAGAATACTCTTAGCAGTAACAACAAAATGTAGCAAAGGATACAATAACAGGCAAATCAAGATGCAGCTCAAAGTCTTCACCTGGATTGCTCAAGAGTAAGATACGAAGGACAATGAGGGCACAAAGTTGCCTCAAGGTCCTTTACAAAGAAATGAAAAGAAAACAAATTAAAGGTGATTATGGGGGCATAAAGTCTCTCCACAGTTGACTCTTTAGGACACCTTTTTTAACTGCTGTCACTAATTCTGCTTGTTGAATTAAAGGAACAAAAGATATATTGAAGAAAAAGACATAAGAACAATTTCCTCAATAACAAAGATATTACAACACAAAGTCTGAAAAACCACTTGCTTTCTTATTCCAATAACAAAATATGGTCAGCAATCTGAGCTCAAAGTCTTAGCAATGCCTTACAATTTGGGTAGAGTTTCATTCTAATTGTCCAAAAAAGAGCTCCTTATTACAATATAAGAAAGTCCCTTATATAGCCTCTTTAAGAAGGACTTGGGAACAATCAATACATCATTTTGGCATTGGAATCTGTTAAGGAGACACGTCAAAACTTAGGGGCGCTTTACCCATTTGATTTTATCAATGCAAGGAAATAAGTCGCGCTTATTGAAAGTTGTAACTTTCAATGTTCACCTGGCGATCTGATTTTATCTTCATCGTTCCTCCTTGTTTGGTTAATTGAATCGAGTCCTGGATTTAATTTACTGTTTTGTTCCTTCTTCGCTTTTTACTGGTCTTGGCTTTGAGATCTATGAATGTATTCTGGTCTATATGTTTAAAGGATCAATGGCTAATTCATTGTGTTGAATTTGATGTTTTCGGGCACGTCATTCCTTTGTCTTCTTTCCAATATTCTATTTGGCTCTTTTTCGAATTATACTTGCCTTTTTGGGCCTTAAGAAATGACTCATTTTGAGTCAGGAAGAGCCTTCCGCAAGGGTATCTACCCTTCGGGCAGTCTTTAAATGGCCTTCAGGCTTCTTTGAAGTTAGGCTATGAACCATTCTTTTAAATCAAGACATTGAACCAATCAGTTGAACCAAAAATGGTTCAAGCTGATGGTTCAATTTGAGTGAACCGAACCGATGAACTAAGCATTGAATCGAACGTTGAACTTAGACGTTGAACTAAATTTTGGTTCAACGGTTCAAATAAAGCTTTGAACCAACTGATGAACTGCTTGATTGAACCAAATAATGAATCAAAGCATTAAAGCTGAGTGAATGAACCAAATGTTGAAACAAAGCGTTGAACTGCTTGATTGAACCTACTGCTGATGCTTGTCGATGGAAATTTCAGTTTGAACCAAGGCGATGAACCAATTTTGAAAATGACCAATTGTTAGAAACTGATTCTTTTGATTGAACACACTTGTAGAAGTCACGAAACCCGTTGAACTTGTATAAATGAGCCTATTTGCAGTTCATAGATTTCTGAAAAGCTTGAAAAATGAGGAATTTGAATACCCAAGACAAAATGTGGAAAGGGAAGAGATAATTTTGGTCTGTAAGACCAAAATAATTCAAATGTTGTCCCAAAAATGAGTGATATTTTTGGGGGACAACAAGTTGAAACAAAATTTCTAGTCAATAACTTTTGAGCAAGTTCCTAGAGGAGTAATAAAGCTATTGATTCAATGACCATTATTGGTTACTTGATATATCTTCTAGAAGATGTACTTGAAGGCAAATTTTTAATTGAACAACTATCATTACCGACTCATCAATCAATGGCTCATTATCAAATATATGTTATACCTGATCCCAGTCTACCCTAGTACCATGACATTCATACTTACCTCCATGACAATATTCTACCACTAGACATCAATCACCACCAATGTAAAGCCTTCATCCATCGTACATACCATTATACCATCCTTGGAAACATGCTCTATTAGTGAGGCTATGGACCTATAGAGATGCTTGACATCAAAGGAGGCTACTATTGTAATCAAGGAGGTCCACGACAATATCTATGGTAGTCATGTCAGTGGGATGACCCTAACCAAGAAGTTACTCTAGACTAGATACTATTGGCACACAATGGATCATGATATATGCCAGTATGTGCATAAATGTGTTGCCTATCGAAAGCATCATAATCTCATTCATGCCCTTGCATAAGAATTATAGCCTATAATAAGTTTGTGGCCATTTCCATACAAGCACTAGGCCTAATTGGCAAGATCAATTCTACATCCTCTAATGGACATAAGTTTATAATTATAGCTACAGAGTATTTTACCAAATGGGTCAAAGTAATGCCATTAATCTATACCACATGCCTCCAAATAAAAGAAATTATTTTGAATCAGATTATTTACTGCTTTGGAATCCCAACCAAAATCATATCAGATAATGGTAAATCTTTCAAAAATCAAGAGGTCAAAGATTTGTGTAACTATTATCACATTGAGCAATATTTCTCCACACCCTATTATCGCTAGGCTAATAGTCAAGCAAAAGTAACTAATAAAATGCTTCTCAAAATTCTCAAGAAAATTGTCAATGATGCTGGTAAAAATTGTCATTTACAACTATATCCAGCTCTTTGGTCTTATAGAACCAGTGTCAAAACATCTACTGGGACCATTCTATATTCCCTAGTCTATGACATAGAAGCAATATTGTCCATTGAAGTGGAGTTACCCTCCTTACGAATATCTTTATGGGGCATAATTACTGATCATATTTATAGACAAGAATGGCTACAAGAGCTCGAGCTATTAGATGAAAAATGTTAAAATGCCTTGGATCACCTTTGAGCATATCAAAATAAGCTTAAGGGCCAATATCACAAAAAGATCTAGTCTAGAAAATTTGACATTGGTGACCTAATCCTAAATGAAAATTATAAAAACACCAATGTATAGTGAGAAAAGAATGGTAAATTTGAATCAAATTGGCTTGGGCCCTATGTTATCATTGTAAAAGTTGGGTCAGGCACCTATAAATTGGCCACATTAGATGGTGATGAGCTAGTTGAGCCCATGAATATTATGCATCTGAAGCATTTTTATACTTAAAAGGCTCTAAATAACCTTTGTCTATGAGTCCCCACTCTTGGGGGCACATCCATTGCTAGTCCACTTCTTTCATCCTTTCACTCCATTCCCTCACTTCTATATGACCCTGGTCCTAATAGTGGGTATATAATACATGCTTAGGGAAAGCCAAGAGATGTGAGTTTTAATTTGGGGAAAATCGTTGGTGAAAGTGTAATGAGGATATCTATTGAGGAGTCATCTAGAACATAATTTTTAAAATCTATTCATTCCATTTTGGGCATCCTAATACATATCTCAATCATATTCTCCTTGATGGCTCTTCTTCCTTTCAGCCTTAATTGCATACAAATTAATCCATTTCCCATTCATCCCCTAAGCAGACATTCACATGAAGCCACTAACCTCATCACTAATAAAAGGTCATCTAATGTTCTTACTCCAGGATCTAAACATGTTTTGTAATCGAATCCTAATCATCCATTTTAGACCCTAAGAATTATTGTTATAATTGGTCTTTGATCCTTATCTCACTTATCATTTAAAAAAAAAATTAGCTCACAATTTACCCTTGTAGATATCCATTTATTATTTTCTCTTAGAACATCTTGTACATAGTTATCTTTCACCTTTAGTAATCTTTTAGGTTCTATTGTTAAAACATATAAATCATTTGTAACTTCCTCTTAAGTCTTTTGATAATTGTCCTTATGTTTTGAAATCATGTAAATCACTTTTCTTAGATTATCTTAATAAGAGTCAATATGTATATCGTTAGTATTCATTATGAATGTGTTTATTTTCTATATCATTATATCATAACATTATTGAGTGATAATTTTGTCTTATTAATAATTATTGAGTTGTGTAAGTATTTTCTCTTGTGTTATTGATTTATTGAGTTTTTAAGTGTTAAATTTTTGTCTTTTTTACTAAAGGGAAAAAGGATGGCCTTGAGTGACTACCCAACATATAAATTGGGAATGTCACTAAATGGAGTTCTTGCTCCAAGTCCCCCATGCACTTTGCATCAAATGTGACCTCGACTATCCTCATGTCTTGGTACACTTATACTCATAAGTGCAAAAGCACCATTGGATTGCATAATCTACATGGATCAAGACATTCTCATTCCATCACTACTTATACTACCAACAACATCCCTTGGTAAAGAGGATTACACTTAGCCATATCATGAAAACCAAACACCTTTACTACTTATTCACGATTATAGAAAAACCACACACCATACCATTATCTAAACATATATAAACATTCACAATATGAATATCTAGTTGATATATTAACATGTAAAACATAGCCCAATCAAGCCCCTATATAATTATATCATGGATTGGAAGGTACCCCACTCAATCCTAAGGTACCCACAAGCCAACCACCTCACTTGTATTCCACAGAACCTGCATCTGCCAACTCTCTTTGGGGATAATACTGACTTGAATGGCCAACTTGTCTATAATAACAACACATGATAAATGGGGATGATCCCAAAAACACCTCCCTCATTTCATTGGTTAAATCATTCTATTTCCCTCATGTAGGTTTTGATCCCTCTCGATCCCCTTACAGGGCCCCCTACAAAATAAAGGGATGCCTCTAGGTCTTGCAGAGCCTTGGGTGCATCTTTTCACTCGACACCTTGTGAAGCAAAATTGATGAATTCTACATTACGGTTGGGGCCTTACCTCCTCTAGTTTTTTTTTACATACTGTTACTTCCAATAGGTCCATCACTTAATGTAGTGTGTGTAATACCAACACATTCACTTCATAGATCTGCTATAGTTGTGATATTGGCCTACCTTACGACATTATTAGATTATCTAACTACTTACACTTACATAAACTACACAGATGATTGTAAAAGCCTATATTGTGATAACAATCATCAACTCCTCATGTGTTATATAACACCCACAACCCCATAATTATCGATATTACTTTCCTGAACCTACCAAAATGATAGGTCCAAACAATGGTCATTGCTCTTGCACCACATTGTCCTGATTCATCAAGTGCCATCACATCATATTTTGGCTACTTTCCAATATTTTTTTCCCATACTCATGACCCTAGATAGACATCATAACCATTCCCATTATTATCTTATCAGCTATCAATATCATTCCACACCATATCATCACATTCTAATCATTACCTAACATAATCAAACAATCACATTTTTCTTTATTATAATATCATATTTATACTAGGCATCTACATGTTTTCTAGCCATCATAAACTCCCCATCATCTTTCATGCATCTACATAAACATTTTCACATCATTTATTCTATAATTACATACATTTTTTACATATGAGTTCATATATACTCCACTAATACATCATGACCTACATCCCACCTTGTGGGGGTGACCTTGATGATGGATGAACTGACTAGCTCAATGACTTAGAACCTGGTGTCCTCTCAAATTGACTGATTACCCTATATGATGGAGCCCTTTTCCCTACTAACACCATGTGCTTATATAAATCTCTTCACTATTATGTCTCTTGATCCATCCTCGTCACCTAGGTTGTCACATCTCCAATAGTATCTGATCCATATTTCTCTCCATCCCCATGACTCATGCCTGTACCTCTTAATACTCTAATCATCCATGTAGCTACATATGGTTAGGTTGCATTCACTCCACATATTCTTATAGCACCCCAATCTTCACCTCCCATTAGTTGACCTAATCTAGCAATGATGTTACATAATACATCCACCATTTGTTTATCTCTTTAAACAATTTGACCTTGTAAGCATGAAACCTAGTATTACAAACCTATCATCTCCCTTCTTGTAGTGGATAATAATATCAAACACTCATTAATGTCCCTATTAATTCCATTTCTTCTCCCATGCCTCTATGATTGGTATACATTCCTTAACCATTTTCCCCATCACCATATTCACAACCATCTCGATGCACTTCCTAACACCATCATCCTCTCTAGTGCTTGTTCCCCCTGCAACATAAAAAATTACCGGTCAAATAGTTCCATTACATTTTATGACTTACACAACATCCCAAACCCTTCCCAAAAATTAAATTTTCTACATCCCATGGCCCATATTCCCCTGATGTATTTTTTTCCTAAAAACTTCTAACCATGGCCTCCTATAATGCCACCCTTAACATGTAAACAACCCCTTTCTATGGCTTCCCCCTCCCCATACCCAATGGCACGTACCACTCCTATAGCTATTATACCTTACCCTACAACCACCCTCACCTTGTGACATGGCCATTAAAACCTTTCCTCACTCGAGTAACTACCCTAACCCTTAAACTTGCTTATTCTTACCTGCACGATCTCTACACTATCCCCTCAACTTCTCCCCACATGCTAACCTGCAATCTCCCACATCATGAAATTCAAAACCATAGTTTACCATGCACCTATTAATACACACATACATACATAATAAACAACCCATAATAAAATCCATACCTAGTTTTGGCTCCCACTTCGGTGTCGATCCTCTTGCTCTTCTTCCTCATGATTTCATGTACCCATATTTTCTACCATTTGTCTAATCCACAACCTCCCTCTCATAACATGTTACATTAATTTAGATTTTTTATTTTCTTTCCATACCCTACATCTAACTTACACCTTTTATTCTCTTTTGATCTTTTTATTAACCACATCTGATGTGTCTTAAGTGGTGGTTGAGCTTTCCCTATCTTCTTCACTAATAACCTTGTCTTCTTCCTTTAGGTCACTGAGCTCAACACTGATGATGCTATCCTCAATGATTTAAAAATATTATTGGTATAAAAGTATGTGAACAGATGATGCATAAACCTACCTATGAAGAGCTTGAACAAGCTTTTCAAACCCTACCACCCATCTTGGTTATCCTCCTAGGCACCTACCAATGACAAACACCTATTTCACATTCTCTACAACCAGTAAAATTTGGCTCATAATGATGATGGCCTTTTTCCAAAAAGCCTATGTAGATATTGATAAAGGTCCCCTCTTAAAACTTGGATCATAATGATAATCACTACCACTCCACTCCTACTTCCCCATTCTGCAACCTCGCATTGGCAACCTGATAACATTCTTCACCTCTTCATCTAAAACCACCTTCTTTGTATCACCTCTATTTTTTTGATGCCTCTCTATTTTTTTTGCTTCCTATTCATCCAATTTTATCACTCCAAATCTATTATTCCCAATACATATGTGATCATTCTACTCATCCCACTCCATTAACCTTTGGTCTTCTTCACACTCTACTAGCACATCAGTCACCTAATCTGCTTGACCATCATCATGGCATCATCATGACCCCCATCCTTCATCAAACACCTCTCTAAAATAACATAACACTCATCTATCTTCTATTTGAGCCCTATAGTTCTCCTCAGCATGTGTCCTTACTTGGGATATGTCTAAATATCATGGCTCTCTTTGTCACTCTTTAATTATAGTTGATTCCCCCTTGGGATGTGTCGATAATCATGACACCATCCTTCCAGCTTCATGTGTATATGTCTTTACCATGGGCATTTTTGATATCAATCATGTCGTAACTCATCCATATTGTCATTCTTTCACTCCTCTTCAAATTTAACCCATTTATTTTATCCTCATGTTTGTTGTTCCTCCCATCATCCTTTCCCATTTAGGGAGAATTACATTAGCCTAAGGTCTCTTGAGACTATGTAGGTAGTGCTTGGTCACCCATGGTGCCCAAGGATATCTTGATTACACTATTGTTGTAGCTCATCCATATTGTCATTCCTTCACTCCTCTTCAAATTTAACCCATCTATTTTATCCTCATGTTTGTTGTTCCTCCCATCATCCTTTCCCATTTAAGGAGAATTACATTAGCCTAAGGTCTCTTGAGACTATGTAGGTAGTGCTTGGTCACCCATGGTGCCAAAGGATAGCTTGATTACACTAACCAATCCTTCCTTTTCCTCCCTTGGTCCCTCAATCACATTATTTTCCTCTATCCACTACTTATTATTCTCGCTTGACATATGCTATGAGCTACACCCATCATTAAAATTATCAAATCCTTATATTTTTGGCATGGTTCTCTCAAAACATGTGTCCTTGCTTGGGATATGTTAAAATATCATAGCATTTATGATTTTAGGTTCATAGCTCTCCTTGGCATGCATCCTTGCCTAGGATATGTTAAACAAACTTGCGGCCTATTCATCAAATTTAGGATTGCAGCTCTCCCTTGCATGCATCCTTTATTGGGATACATCAAAATCTTAAAACCTCTTATTTTATCACTCTTTATTATAGTTTATTCCCCTTGGGATGTATCAATAAACATGACATTATCATCCTCACTCCCTGTGCATATGTCTCTACTAGGGGGATTGTCAATTTATAGCTCACTACTCATGTCAATTTCATCTTCTTTATCATCGATCTCACCTCTATCATTCCCTTATCTATTCACCTTGCTCATATTTATTCCTTTTGAGTGGCCATCTATATCATTCTTTTCTGCATGTCCCCTTGAGGGGGCATCCTATATCCACTAATATGCTAACACCCATCCATGATCGTCTTTCTTCTTTGAAAGACCATTACTCCTTCTAGTCATAATGCCCTTTCAAAGAGGGGAAAAATGTATAATTCTAATTATGCTCACAAAATTAACTTGTTAAATTATTCCTAATATCATCTAATATCAACAATTAATCCCTATATCCCATATTAACATCACCTCTTCGTGTCCTTAAGTCAATTAATTAATTAATCCTAACTACATGAAATACCCCCCTCTCCACATATTCATATTTTTTTGATATTCTAATTCCTAATTTACCCCGCTTTCCACATAATTCCTAATATTCTAATTCTTTATTCACCCACTTTCTAATCACATGTTCCCCTCAAAAGAAATTCTAGAGGTTTCCAACCTCTATAAATTTCTCCCTTCTCAAATTTGAAATTTGGGAGGTAAATTTCCCCTCCATTTCCTTCCAAAAACCTCTTTAAATGCAAGGGGCATCCCCAAACATTGAAAACATAAGGAATGAACCCAAGCTTATGTTGCCTTCATCACTCTCCTTAATTGATATAGAATTAGAAAAAGCCTTATAAGCCACCCTTGCATCTATATACTAGTTTTCATACCTTCTTACATCCATTATAGCATCCAAGCATCCAAAGAAGCCATTAAACTATCCATCTTGAAGCCATTGTTAAGCAATCCATAATCAATCCAAGTAGCATCGAAGAATCAGTTGGAAAATGTTAGAGGGAAGCCAAAGAGGAGTGAGGTGATGGTAAGAATCCATTGATATTTTTGATTATTCCTTACAGTCTCTCCTATTGATGTTCTTTGTAAACTTTGAGTTAGATTTACTATTATTTTATATATTTAGATCCATTACTCAAATTTTATGAGGATTCAACAACCAATGAAGTAATTCAAATATTAATCAATTAACCAAACATATTAAAAGATAAAATTAATAGTCCTTTACATAAATAAACAAAATAGAATTAATTACCTATGTGAATACATATGGTGAATTTGTAGACACTCCTTTTCAAAAAATTCTATGTCTAAGTAGACTTCAGACTGATTTCTTCCAAACTATGCAAATTAAACCTAGAAATTACTAAACATCCCAAATTCATCCACATATTGGATGTAAGTGCCTAAAATTGCATCAAAGCATCCTTATTTGGGGCATTAACCTATATGAATTGATAACCTCTCACAGATTTATCCTTAGTTAGCTTGGGACCAAGTAAATTGACATTTTTGACCAATTAAATGGGGCACTTAACCCAATTCTTGAAATGACCAAAAGACTAAGTAGAATTAATTGACCAATCAAATCAAATTAAATGCTTAAGTTAAAAGTCCATGTTGAATTAGTGAGTATATAATTTCTAAAAATATTTTTTCTATAAAATATGAGGTCATGATGGTGTCATGTAATGTCTCCTTCTGAATGAGACATTTGCAGAAGACTGTTAGCCTATTTAATTATCATAGGCTAAATCGGGTGATATAAGGGAATAATTCATTAATTACATTTTAAATAGTCTTATGTTTCTAAGGATTATTTATATTTAATTAATTAAAAGGTTGAACCTTGACATTTTAATAAAGTGACTTTATTTTATGTCAATGAAAAATTATAAAGTGGGTCACTTTATGGGAGAGGGAAAATGAAATAAATTAAAAGAAATAATTTAATTCTCTCAAAGAAGGATATAAAAGGATGAGAGCCAAAAGTAATTCATTCTCACTTGTTATTTCTTTGAAGAGTTTCTTTGAGAGCTTATGCTTTCGGTTCAACAAACCCTAGGATAAAACCCCTTGGGTTCTTAGTTGATTGGATGAAAACCCATCTCAACTAACCTCAGTGAATTCACTCAAGATTCACAGATGCTTCTATTTGGTTTAGATTTCAGAGAGATTGAGCATGGAAATATATGTCATATTCATAGAGGGATTCCTCAAATATTGGTGCATCATGTTGAGGATTGTGTGTATGCAAGTAAGAGTCAACTTCTTCCTACAATTTAGTGTGAACCCTTTCCTTTAACTAATAGCACTCCCAACATCAGCCACAATCAATAAAGAGAGATTCCTGATTGATATGCCTTCATTGAAGATCATTTATGTATAGATTAAGGTGTTTGGAGCATAAAAAAGGACATGGGGAACTTAGAAAGATTGGCACTGCCATTTGGGTAGATTTGTCATAACTATATCATCCGCCTTGAAGAAGATATTAGTTGCACATAGCTATACACTTCCTCCATCAACAATATAGCATTGTATGTGATCATCACAATGTTAGAATTTGATGGTATATAATTTTATTGTACTTTTATTTTATGGCAGCAATATAATGTTCATCATACTCTATTATAGTGACAATGGTACAACAATAAATTATTTGATATAATTTTTATACTATATGTTTGAGATTTATGAGGATTGTTGAATGTCTTGAACTCCAAAACTATAAAGAATTTATTTTATAACAACCTCTTCTTTGATCATCCTTGGAATGGGTGAAATATAAAATGTTTAATGAAATGTCTACACTATAAAATCAAAGATTTTAAGAAAATTTTGGATAAAATCTATAAGGGGTTCTTACAGTGGTATCAAATCTAGTGATCTTTCTAGACTTTATGAAAATTGGTTCATATGCATCCCAGAGAAGGTAATACCATATATTATTTGAGAAAAAAGACATAGTGATCCACTAGAAGTCCTTGAGGGGCTTGATCCTTTTGCTAGAGTTGAGAGGTTAAAAGTGAACATGGTGAAATGGATCATGGGGATCCTAGCACTAGGGATATTCTCAATGATATTGATAGAGGGAAGTGAGGGATGGTACAACTTTTAACCCAATTAATGTAGCATAATGTGGTAAATAATAATGCCAATCAAAATAATAATAGGAATAAAAATCATAATGGTGGAAACAATGGGAACAACGGTGAAATGAGTAACTTGGGAAATAATGTACATGCTCATAATCACACTAGAACCACTCAGGCTTCCACAGTTAGGACTCTTATGCCTAATTTCTTAGATCAACAAGGTGGCGGACACATGGATGTAGGAGAGAGTTTTGTAGTTTATATACCAGAGTGTTAGTCTTTAGGTGATGAATTTTAGGCCACCATGTCATTATAGGATTTTTTTAAGTTGAAATATAGGAACAATCCTAGAGGAGATAGACAGCAAAACTAAGAATTACAATAGAAGTTGGGCAAGGTGTTTCTTTCATCTTTTGATGGTTTGGGTAAATGCACTGCATGTGCATGGATACATAAGTTGGACAACTATCTCAGCTTTTACCCCATGCTTGAGAGGGAGACCATCCAATTTGTTGCTTTGCATTTGGAGAGTGATGTACATGATTGGTGGTACTATGGGATGGTTACATAGGGTCATAGCCTAGTTACTTCATATGCTAATTTTACTCAGAGGTTGATAGATCACTTTGACACAACAAATCCCAAATAGTATTTCAGAGAGTTATCCCAAATAAAATAAAAGGGTTCAATAAATACTTATATTTTTGATTTTCAAAGGCTTGTTGTCATGGTCTTGAATGTTTTAGAGGAGAGATTATCATATCTCTTCATTGAGGTCTTAGAGGAGCCACTCTAAGGTTGGGTGAAAGCATTAGACCCACATTCTTTGTAAGATGCCATAAAAAGAGCTAGGAACATGGAGTATTTAGCACCTCCCAAAAAAAAATTTTAGAACAAATCATTTTATTCTTCTAAGAAAGATAATAAGAAAAACTTTTAGAAAGATTGGGCTAAGAGGATAAATTTGGATACAGAGGCAAAAAATGAACTCAGGAGGAAGAATATTTAATTTTCATTTAGAGAACCTTGGGAACCTAGAAACATATGCCTTGGGAAAGGAAAGATTAATTATATCAATGTCACTTTTAATCATGAGGAGGAGGAGGAGGTGAAGGCAGATTCTAGCTCAGATAGTGATCGGGAGGAGGCCAATACAGAGCATGAGGAGAGGACTACAAGAGAACCTGTGGGAGGCATTATTACTTCTATTTCAGGTACCCATAGATATAACTCTTTTAGGGTGAGAGGATTCCTACATGGATAGGTGTGAAAGTTTTGATTGATAGTGGGGCAACCCATAATTTCATAGATAAAGGCTTGGTGATGAAAGAGGTCTTCAGGTAGAGGAATTTCTTGGATTTAATGTTATGGTTACTGATGGCTTCACTCTGAGCTACAAGAAGAAGATTTCATAGTATAACATTACTTTGGGTGACCATCAGGTGATTAATGATTTTTATGTTGTCAAAATTGGGGAGACTGACATGGTTCTTGGCATTCAATGGTTGCACTCCCTTGGAAAATATTCATAGAACTTTTAGACTATGGAGATCAAATTCAGACACAAGGGCAAAAAGGTTATTTTTTGAGTGGTGTTGAATGGAGCACCTA
Organism: Torreya grandis; assembly: GCA_037957365.1. Taxonomy (NCBI): domain Eukaryota; kingdom Viridiplantae; phylum Streptophyta; class Pinopsida; order Cupressales; family Taxaceae; genus Torreya; species Torreya grandis. The sequence goes on along the minus strand of JARHVA010003378.1, from coordinate 536,303 downwards.
GAGTGGTTACCATGAAAAGGATGGAGGCACTATTCTAACATGGAGAGGTTGCTTGGGCAACCCAATGTTTTATTTCTTCTAAAACCCCTTTTGATGGAGATGGTCAGTAGCATGCGGATATCCAATTTATATGGGATAAGCATAGTGTTGTTTTTAATGAGATTCCTTCTGGTAGACCACCTGATAGAGGTTTTTGGCATGTGATAGAGCTATAAGAGGGCTCTAATCCTATTATCATGACTCCTTATCAGTACCTGAAGAGATTAAAAGAGGAAATTGAGAAAATAATTAAGGAGTTATTGGATATGGGTTACATCAGGCCTAGCTTGAGTCCCTTTGCTTCTTCAATTATTATGGTGAATAAGGGTAGAACCATGTGTATATGCATTTAATATCATGTACTCAACAAGAAAACTATAAATAATAGGTACACAATCTTTAGGATCGATAAGTTATTGGATGAGTTGCATGGTGTTGTGAATTTTTGAAGATTGATCTTCATTCTGGGTACTATTAGATCATAGTCCATGAGCAGGACATACATATGATGACCTTCAAATTTCATTATGGCCACTATGAGTTTTTGGTCATGCCTTTTGGTTTGACCAATGCTCTTACTACCTTTTAGTCTTGCATGAACCATATCTTCAACAAGCAACTATAAAAGTTTTTATTGGTATTCTTTGATGATTTATTGATATATAATAGGACATGGGAGGATGACCTCAAGAATTTTGATGAGGTGTTGGGTATTATGGAGGCACAATATTTATATATAAAAGCTTCCAAGTGTGAGTTTGGCATGACCAATATTCTTTACTTGGGGCATGAAATCAATGTTGATGGAGTGAAAGTCTATCAGGGGAAAATTCAAGCCATCCTAGACTAGCCATCATTGAAGACATTATCAAATTTGAGGGGGATTCTTTGACCTTTATAATTACTATAGGAGGTTTGTTAAAGGGTTTTCTTAATTGGGTGCACCTCTTATCGTTCTCACTAAGAAAGGATCTTTCAAATGGACATGTGAGGCTCAATGTCCGTTCGACAATCTCAAGGAGGTAATGAGCACTTGTCCCATTTTAACATTACTTGATTTTTCTTAGCCCTTTATTTTGGAGTGTGATGCTTCAGGTGAGGGGATAAACACTGTGCTTGTGATGAAAAGGCACTCCATTGCTTATGAGAGTAGGAAGCTCTATGATGTGGAGATATTGTATTCCACCTATGATAAGGAGATGTTTGCCATCATGCATGCATTGACAAAGTTTAGGCAATATTTGGTAGGTAGAAAATTTATTTTTAGAACATATCATAATAGCTTGAAATATTTCTTAGAGCATAAGGATCTAAAGAAGAGGTAACAAAATTGGGTAAGCAAAATTTAGGCTTATGGTTTTGACATTAAGTATGTAAAGGGGAAGAGGAATGTTGTAGTAGATGCCCTTTCTAAGAAACCCACTTTGTGCTTTATGACATATATTTTAGCTAATTAGAAGGCTCACCTCTTGGTTGAGTATTCCAAAAATAATTTTGCATGTGAGCTTATGGATAGCAGGATTTAGGATGACATGTTTAGAGTGGTAGATGATGTCATATACAAGGATAAGATTTATTTGGTGCCTGAATCAAAATTGAAGGAGAAAATTTTGAGGGCCATTCATGACACACCTCTTGCATGTCATCTAGGTTATTTAAAAACGTACAAGCAAATTAGAGAGAGATTATCATGGAAAGGTCTCAAATATGATGTTTTGCACCATGTCAGAGAGTATATGACTTGTCAATAGAACTAGTCTGAGCATATGAATTGTTCATATTCCATGTATTACCGAAGAATATTGTTAGTGATCGAGATAACATGTTTCTCAATGTATTTTGGCAAGAGATATTTAGACTAGTTGATACGAATTTGACCTCAAACACTAGTTAACACCCCCATATAAAGGGTTAGATAGGGATTGTGAAAAAATGGGTGGAAAGTTATCTGCAAAATTATGTTACGGGGTAACAAAAGGCTTAGATTAGTGGTTATATATGGGTGAGCATTGTTACAATACCACCTATCACATGTCAATTGGCATGAATCCTTTCCAAGCATTGTATGGGTATGATGCTATGTATTTGTAGACTTAGCATTTGATGATAACAGGGATCCTAAGGCAAAGGATTGGATTTAGGAGAGTTAGGACACCCTTAAGTCACTTAAAGATAATATTAATCATGCCCAGAATTAGCAAAATATTTATGCAGATAGGCATAGATTTGTGAGGAGATTTGAACTTAGAAACTTAGTTTTCTTATGCCAATAGCTATATAAATAGTTTACATTGAAGAAGAGTGGTGTAGAGAAGCTTAAGCCTCACTTATATAGCCCTTATATGATTGTTTAGAGAGTTGGTTAGGTGGCATATTAATTGGAGTTACCTGAGATTATCATAATTCATAATGTCTTTCATGTTTCTTGCCTTAAAATGCACTTGGGAAACATATCACTACATATCATCAACTTTCACCGTTAGATGAGGAGGGAATATTGTATTGGTTCCTAATGTTATCCTAGATGTCGAAGAAAAGAGGTTGAGAAGTAGAGTGATCAAGGAGTAATTGATCAGATTGGAAGGACTTGCCCTTAGAGGATGCTACTTGGGAGGGAGAGCATATTATTTAGCATCTAAATTTGCAATTGCTTGTGGGCAAGTATATTCAAGAAGGGAGGACTGTAATTTCCCCTTCTTCCAAATGAGGCATTTTTAGAAGACTGTTAGCCTATTTAATTATTGTAGGCTGAGTCAGGTGATATATGAGAATAATTAATTAATTAAATATTAAATAGTCCTACATTCCTAAGGATTATCTATATTTAATTAATTAAAAGGATATAAAAGTTATGGGAGCCAAAAGCAATTCATTCTCACTTGTTATGTCTTTGAGAGCTTGTGATTTTGGTTTAACAAACCCTAGGATGAAAACCCTTGAGTTCTTGGTTGATTGGATGAAAATCCATCTCAACCAACCTTGGTGAATTCACTTAGGATTCACATATGCTTCTATTTGGTTTAAATTTTATAAAGATTGAACATGGAAAGATATACCATCTTCACAGAGGGCTTCTTTGAAGATTAGTGCCTCATGGTGAGGATTATGTGTATGAAAGGAAGGGTAGGCTTCCTCCTATATCATAGCGTAGTCCCTTTCATTTAAGTTATATCACTCCCAACATCAACCACAACTAATAAGGAGAGATTCCTAACTGATACACCTTCATTGAGGATCGTTTGTGTATAGATTAAGATGTTTTGAGCATAAACAAGGATGTGAGGAACTTGGAAATATTGGTGCTGCCATTTGGGAAGATTTGTCATAACTATATCATCCACCTTTAAGAATATATTATTTGCACATAACTGTACACTTCCTTTATCAAAAATATAACATTGTAAGTAATCATCATGAGGTCAGAATTTGTTGGTATTTAATATTATTATACTTCTATTTTATGACATCAATATAATGTTCATCATACTCTATTATAGTGATAATGGTGTAACATCAAAATATTTGATATAATGTTTATACTATATGTTTGAGATTTATGTGGATTGTTGAATGACTTGAGCTCCAAAATTGCAAACAAATTATTCTATAACAACCTCTTCTTTGATCATCCTTGGAATGGGCAGAATACAAAATGTTTGATGAAATGTCTACACTATAAAATCAGAGATTTTGTAAATTTTTTTGATAGAATCTAGAAGGGGTTCTTACATGTCATCATCCTCAAAGTCAATAATTGTAAAATATCAACATAAATGCCATAAAAATCTGAAATATTGAGCCATGGCTCCATAAATACATAACTAAAGCCATCATTAATTACATTTGGAGTCCCAACCTTAACCCTAGCCTAACTGCACCTGGATTAGAGTTAGTTGAAAACCTATAAATACAAGGGCCATGACCTTTCCTAAACAAGTTTTTTTGTGCACACTTACTATGTAAAATTTGTGAGACAAGTATCATTGCCAACACCAAACTAAGAGCCAACTTTCAATGGGATGAGAGGAGGTGCTGCCCACAAGGCATCAAACATCGATAAAGACTATTTATCCACCATACTAAGCATAAACCACTCTCATGCCAACAAGCCATTCGAATTGTCAAGGAAGGTAAAAATGTCATTTTGTCTTCTTATTGCCTTTTTATCTTGTTTTTACTTACTCACCCTAGGTCTTAGGCTTGGAATGCTAGTTTCCATTGAGTTGTTTTTGTTTATTGCACTAACAAGAGAAACTAACATCTTCCTCATAATCCTATGGTACAAATTAGCATGCTTGGTGGGACTAACACCCCATAATGCATTCTAGGAGCATCTTGAGATCCTTCAAAATCAAGAAAATCTCACTAATGACCTTGTTTTTAGCTTTTTTGTCTAACTTTGTCATGTTTGTGATTGACTACAGATTTATGAAAATGTCCCCTATGTATTTGTGGATTCAAATCTCTATTTAGTGAAAATGTTACAGGCAGCTGCGAAATCATCTAAAAAATCACAAAATTACTTCTATTTAGACCATGCACTATGTATTTATGAATTTAAAGATTTTTTTTTGTGAAATCATTAGGGTGATTATGAATTCACTCTATAGTTTTTTATTTCTTGGTATTTTTTGCATATTTACAAATTTGAAACATCTAACAATGAAATCATTACTTATATTTATGAAATCATTTTATTCTGTTGAGATTGTGAAATTGAAAAGGAAAGTTGTGAAATTAGTAACTAAAATCATGAAAGTATATGAAATTACAACTATGAAATTGTTTACTTGTGAAATAACAACTGTGAAATCATTTGTATGATTCGTAAAATCATAAAAGTAGTTATGAAATCATTTAAGGTAGTTACATAAATGTTGAGTAATTATAAAATTGCACTGTAAGACTTTTTGTGTTTTCCTACTTTCTATGTTTTTCATTGACTAACAATTTCATAGTTTACACTTGATTGTGTAATTATGAAATAATTCTAGAGAGAATATTTTCATAGTTTTTGGAGATAATTTATAGGTTTCCTTACTATATTGGCTTAAAAAAATTTCTAATAAGTGTTTGCAGGTTTTCTCAAGCAAGGAGAAACCATATTACATCCCAGAAAGCCATTTCACATTGTCTTTTGGCATTTAATAAACTTTTACAAATAAATTTCCTTTTTATCATTTCAAAGTTTCAAACAAATGCCAAATTTCAATTACATTTCCAATAGGTGCTTAAAAAGAACATTCACATTTAGACTTAGAGTTCTTAAGATCACTTTCCTTTTTGTTCTTTATCTAACACTAGTTTAGTTTCATTTTTAGTAAGACATTGCACCTATGCTCCCCCCTTGTCCCCTTTAGGGAAATTAGGTGACCAAACATGCATTGTTTTGCTTGTTTGTTTGAGTCTATGTGAAGAAATGTCATGTATGCTCTCTCCTTGTTCTTAGGGACTTGGACGACTTATAAATGACCAAGTTCTTTTTATTTTTCTTTTTTTGGCTTGTGAGTGGGAGTTCATCACCTCCTTGCAAGTTCTTTAGGCAGGTGTTGACTTGGGGTTTTGCCTCCTTGCATTGTTTCAACCCCACTTGTCTAGTTGGGTATACAAATTAAGCATACTATTTATTGGGACAGTGGTTGACTAGTTAACCTGACTAGCCATATAGGGTCTCTAATCATTGAATAGTTTAGACATCAAACTTCACTAAGTTGTACACAAATAAAGTGGTTGTGAAAGGGACAATACCCTTTCATGAAAATATAGATGGTCTAAATCCAAATGATAGATATTTTCTGTGCCCAAGTGTTTTTAGGCACTTGTGGAGCATCTAGAAAATCCAATCAAAATTTTTAGATTAACTGACCCCACTTACCATAGAATATCTCAGGAATGCCAAGTTGCTTCAATGCTCTAAGTTCCATGACACATACAAGTTCTTGATTGATAGGGGGGATTAAAAAACTTTACCTACATACGCTCTTTATTTATTGGATTAATAATTAATTCCTTTCAATACCTGGTATGTCGAATAAGTTTGGAAGATACTATGCACACCTTATGTCAATTTAACATAAGAGCATGCACTTAGGTTCTTATTCTTATTTACTTGAAATTTGAGTATAAAATTACTTTTTTCAAAATCAAGAAAAGTCCAAAATGTCAAACAAGCACATGTTACATACATCGTTTATATAAAGAAGTGTTACCCTGCCAAAATCACCCAAACCATTTACCTTGGCCAAAGACACTCAAAAACCAATTCATGCCATTTATTTATTAAATATGTTGTTATGATATCCAAATTATTTCTACCATTTACCTTAATTCAAACCAAGATCAAAACCAATTTGAGCCTTTGTTTCTAAAGAACATTGTTATGCCGCCCATTTTGGTCTAAATTATTTGAAGTTAATTCACGACCAAGTTTTTTGAGAGTCAAAAATGTGGATCCAAATTCAAACCTCTCATCATTATGATATTCACATAAGACCAAGACCCTTTTCCATGAGCCATTTTTCCATCTAAAACCAAATCTAAAATCCACTTTCAAGTATATATCTAAACACAATTAGTTTACACTTTAGTCTTGCCTATAAGTTGGGCTTGAGTGTTTTACTCTTTGTATTTAGTTTGTGTTAGTTGAATTGGCTTTCTCATTGGTTTAAGATATTTTCCTATAATAATTTTAGACCTTCATTTTCAGATTTAAAGTTCCCTTTTTATACCAAGTTCACATTTGACCTAGTTTCCAAGTATTTACCTCAACCAAGCATGCCTTTTGTTTCAAGCCAATTGCCTTAGACTTAAATTAATTTTGAATTTGTGCCTTGATAAAATTTCATTTCCAAGCCTAGATTTTAGGACTTTTTCCAAATACCTAACTCAATTTAATTTTCATTCTTAGACCTAGACTTAGTTCGTTTGGCCTTTAGTTTAGTTAAGACCTTTGTCAAGACAATATTCAAGCTTTCATTCTAATTTTCTTAGACTTAGACTTAGTGTAGAGATTTGCCAAAGACCAAGTTTATGTTTCTCTTTTAGACATATTTCCAAGAGCTAAATATATTTTCATGATACTATTAGACCACAAACAAGTTTTCAAGAATCCTTTTAGGCCAAGTTCTAAATGTTTACAACACTAGACCAACTTCTCGTGATACATTTAACCATTAGGTCAACCATGCCTCGATATACATGTAATAGAGATATGTATAATCCTTCATATGAGGAAATTATCATGAGTGACCCATTTATTCAAGATCCTTATGAAGATGATGTAGCCTATGAGATGAATCTGTACCCTATGTATACTACCCATTATATAGAATAGGGGCAAGACCCATTAACACACTATCATGCCAACACACTTTCTTATCTAGGACAAGAGCAAGATCAAACTACCCAATACCTTGATAATGTACCACCTAACATGGAAAAATTCCAACAATAACAACCTTATTATGTAATTAAACCAACCAATACTAATTATGATCCCTACTTATTTGATTGCCATTGCTTAGAGCATCAAGACAAAATTCTTGTTAGAGTAGTAGAGGTAGGTGATAATTTTCCATTAGAGTTCCCACATGAAAGTATACCTAGCTTGGTTATATCACCTAGTATGTTCCTCTCATCAAACCATTTGAACAAACTTCATCTAGCCAAAATTATTCCCTTATACAAATGTATAACCAAGAGCTTGCAACACTCACAAAAGGAAAAGGTCAAATTGTTGACCAATTAACATAAATCAAACAAACATATCTTAACTTAGCCATAAATCTAAATATCATGGCCATTTCCAATATGCCACTCATAGATTTAGCTCTCTCAACTGGGGTATAAATTGACTCATCAGGTTATGCCAATCCAAATACATACCCATTTGTTCAAACTATATGTGATGTAAACATGTTCAATGTCTATGTAATTGAGAAAGAATTTGTAGCTCCATTAGAAGACCCTTCTCAAAACATAGTAGGTAACACACAAGTGTATCCTGATCTAAACCAAGTTTAGTTAAATATTTAAAAGAACAATTCACAATAGGTTCTTCCTACAAACACTATGTGTAGTTCACAATAATATGGGGTAGGAACGTCTAGTTCACAAATGTAACATATGGCTACTCCCCCTTCACCAACCACTTCCTCAAACACACATTAGGGGTAAAGTAACCAAACACAAACCAATACTCCACCCCAATAGGTGGTGAACACTTCTCCACCCCAAAAGGTGGTGACCAACATTCCACAATAATAAATACATACTAATGTGCCACCACAAGTGGTAAATCCTTTTTCACAAACATTATCTAATAAATAACATATATTTATTAGTCAATAATAGCTAGCTGCTTGTCAACAATAGCTAGTGGCTATTCAGCAACAAGTTCCTAACATTCAACAAGTGCCTAATATTCCACAATGAGGAACTAACATGCAACACCTTCAATAACCAAACTTTAGCCAATAATGGGTGGCTTATATATAGTAGTGTTTGACTAACCAATAATAAGTTCCCTTCCAAACCCATGCCACATTATTTATTCCCCAACACCAAATATCTCCATTAGGCCCCAATTCCCTCCAAATCAAAGTTGAAAATTAATCCTAACCCCAATATGTACTAACAAAAAATACCACACCAATATAATAACCCTAACTAGTGAATGCGTATTCTTAGTTAGGTGACCAACCAAGTAAATGTCCCTCAATCATTCATTCCTCCATTACATCCTAGTAAAGGTAATTCACCTTGGACCACCCAACCAAAACTAGCTATACCATCTGTACCATCCACATTTTTTAGCCCAAAAACTACAACAAATGAAGGATGCAATTATAACTATTCAGACTGGAAAGTAGGTAAAGAAGTTTAAACTGAAGGAGATATGATCATACCCTTTTAACATGGATTATCTTCAGATACCATTTCCTCTAGGTTTTGAAAGTTTAATAAAAACAAAGGCAAAGGTAACTCAAATAAACATTTGGAGTTTTATGTTACTTGCCAGCTAGTGGCATTTAGGGATATTTACCTGCTTCTTTTTTTTCCATGTAGTCTAGTGAGTCAAGCCTTGGAATGGTTAATCCAAATTCTAAATAAATCTATGCTATAATTTGATGACCTCTCAAAAAAAATTGTGCAACATTTCTCTTATAATCTCAAGCATGAGATTACGATGGTGGATTTAGGCCAAGCACAATAGAGACCTGGTGAGAGCTTCTTAAGCTATTTATAATGATGGAGGGAATTTAATAGTTTCTTCATGCATAATTTAGTAGATAAACAATTGGCCACAATGTTTACTCATAATCTACAAAGTGATATATCCTATCACTTGGAGCTTCAGTGTGCCCACACCTTTGAGGAAATTATCGATAAAGGCCTATAAATTACACATGTAATATAGATATTACATATGTAATATAGTCAACCATCCATTGAGAAATCCCTTATCAACAAATGGGTAATAAAGTTATACACTCCTATCCAAAACCACTACCAAGGCCTAAACCAAATCCATAACTAGTACCAAGGCCAAAACTAGAATCAAAGCCTAATTTAAATACAAGCTCTTATGTCAGCCCAACTTAATACTTCCAAGAAGCCTAAATTTTATAATCATAACAAGAACATTTTGGGTAATGGAGTTATTGAATCATGCCATGTCTAAATGGTGTAAACATTGTCTACTCAACCTACTCTACATATGCAGTTAATTCCATAAATGCAGACATTCCCACCTCCTCCTTTATGAATTCCTCAATCAAGAGTAAGGCCACTTGTAAAGATAATTTTTAGTGACCTAGGATATCCCTTTGAATATGTGTTTCAAAAACTAGCTAATTCCAATCTGACTAGTTGGGCCCTTTGTAAACCATTCCTCGAGAGTGTTCATTTCCTTGATTATTATAAAGAACACAAATTTTATGACTACCATTGAGTCAAAGGCCATTACATACATCAATGTGTGCAATTATGACATCTCATTCAGAACATGCTTGAAAATGGAGAAATCAAGTTGGATAACAAGGTTCCTACTTCTAATCAGAACTTGGGCATTTATCAAAACCCTTTTCCATAACATAATGCCAACAAATAGAATCAATAATAACATAAACCACCACTACAACTGCAACAATAGTAACAACAACAACAATAATAACAATGATGATTAAAAAATCTATAGAATGGATGGAACCAAGGTCCAAAAGATGACCAAGGGGCTTACCATGCCATTGCACATGATTATAACAAGGTTATAGGACATATCATGGATAGTCACATAGCCACTATTACCATTGACCCAAGACCAATAGCCAATCACCAATGATCCATACCATATAATTTCCAAATATATCCTTATGCCATTAATCCTCTTATGATTAACATGGGTAGCCAAGCTCACCAGTTACCAAGAGTTACCATCCCAGGACCCTCTTCAGTTGTAATGGTCCATTACCCAATCCATATTTCATAATCGCAACTCAGTGGATGAAATTTACCCTTAGAGGACTAAAACCTCCTTTTACCCATGAGCCTATTCAAGCACCTATGCCAATTAGAAATAAGCTAATTATGTATGCCAAGGAGAAGACATATGATACTATGGATCAATTGCAAAAGATGCCTACTCAAATCTCTATTTTGGATTTGTTGCATACCTTTACTATCCACAAGAGTATCCTTATTGAACTTTTGAGATAATCCCAAGTGTCAAATGACATTGAACTTTTGAGCTAATCCCAAGTGTCAAATGACATTAAGTTTTGGCAGAACACTTAGCTTCTGGACAATAATTAACCTTTGACCAAAGTGATGTGTCATCCCTTGACCCTCTCCACAATAACCCATTATATATTAAAGTTATCATAACTTAACACAAGCTTAAATGTGTCCTCATAGACAATGGTTTAGGCCTTAATATTATGTCTCTAAGGTTTGTTAAGCATATTGGATACATGACATCTGACCTTCAGCCAAATACCATCACCATCAAGGCCTATGATAATGAGGAAAGGGAATCATAGGGAATATTTTATTTACCAGTGGTTATTGGGCCCTTGACCCATGATATGCTTTGGCATGTTTTGGATCTTGATTTATCATACAATTTGCTTCTGGACCAACTATGGATACACAAAATTTAGGCCATACGTTCCACATTATACCAATGCACCAAATTCCCCAATTCTAGGATGGAGGTGATGATTTATGTAGACTTATAACCATATCAGTTTTACAATCATTTATAAACTAAATATAAAAGCTATAATTACCACTTCAGCCTAGACCTTGTGCCAAAGAAGGACAAGGATGTACTTATTAAATTGGTAGATTCTAATTATATTGACATAGATAGCCTTGCCTCTACTTCATTTGTGCCCCCTCCTAAGATATCCAATCATTTTTCCATCTCTAAAAAAGGTTTAGGAGAGTACCTCATGCACAATGCCTTCCAAGTAACTAAACTTCCACATGCCCCTAAATCCTATGGAAGACCCAAAGCCAAGGATGTTCACATGAAATGGTGATAAAAAAGAAAGTTTAATGCCCAAAGCCAAAACCAATTGCTTATTATTTTCACACCAGTCACTAGCCAAGAGCAAGACCCCATAGATGAAGATGAATCCTAGCTTTATAATGATGATCTAATTGATTATTACCAAAGTAAAAGTATCCCATTCTTAATTAGATCATGGATAATCAAAATTATGAAGGTAGAGGTCTAGGGGTAAATCAATAAGGTACTATTTAACCCATCTCTATAACCAAGCAAAAAATAACTTATGGTATTAGATTTGAACCGCCTGGGGGTAACCTTATGTATCTTCTCTGTGATCCTACACCAATGACTAGCAATGATCATGCCAATAATAATGCAAAGTCTAATTACAGTGTATACAAAGACTTAACCACTACCAACCTATTTAACCCTCATGTTGTAAGTACCATTACACATGTCATTCATCATTCCCCACTTTTCCTCTGTCACCCTCAAATCATCAATTGGGACCAATAAGAATCCACATTATCACTCACTGAGTTTGAAAATGATGAGGCTATTTGTGACCCTCTTGGCCTAAGAGGCCATATTCTATTCAAAGATCATAAACAAGGTTTTTCTATCAAATTGGATATTACTACCTATTTTGGAGAGTGGTTAGAATTCCTCTACCAAAAATAAAAACAAAATCAAACATTAAGGTCCCAAAGTGAAAACCTCTTTGAGGCACTTTGAAACAAAGAAAAAAGTAAATAAAAAGGCCAGTCTCTTAGTGAAAACCTATTTCAGGTGCCATTAGATGGGGATGTTCACCCTTCCTCAAATGAAGCTCAAGATGCCACCAAGGCCATAATCATCTTCAGGTTTGATGTCAATGAAGAACAATAGCGTGCCTTTGAACAAATTATCCAAGAATGTCCACAAGTATTTGTTACATGGCCCTTGCCACCATTAGGTGATTTTGATTCATTGTGTTTGGGAGAATTTTGATGAACCTATCTAATTAGAGGACTTTGATATTACCAACTAATTCATGTCTTTGCCAACTCTCCTAGAAGATGGTTCTACACTCCTTGTGGAGGACACTTCTGACGTCAACATTAGAACACCACCAGATCCAAAGTGGATCAAACTAGGCATGTCTCTCACTGAGGAGGAACATGATGTGCTTACTACTCTCTTGAGGGATTTCATTGGTATCTTTGCATGGGCCTATTTTGATATTGTAGGCTCTGACCCTTCATTGGTTGTACATCATCTCATTGTACATCTTGATGCCAAGTCAATCAAGTAGAATCTAAGGAAAATTCATATTGAATTGTTGTATTAGTTAAGAAAGAACTAAAAAAACTCCTAGAGGTAGGATGCATTCATCCCATTGACTATTCAGAGTGGATCTCCAAAATTATGCTAACTATCAAGAAGCTAGAGGGTATTAGACTATGTACTAATTTCTGCAACATCAAAAAGGCCTACCCAAATGATGACTTTCCTCTACCAAATATTGACATGATTGTGGACTCTATGGCCAGGTATGAGATGCTTTCTCTTATGGATGGTTTTTCAAGATATAATCAAATCAAGATCGCACTAGAAGACCAACACAAGATAGTGTTCACTACTCCTTGGGGAACATTCTGTTATTAGGTAATGCCTTTTAGCCTAAAAAATACTAGTGCCACATACTAGCGTGCAATGCACACAATTCACTCTATAATACATTGGAGGTTGTTTACAATAAAGTGGGAAATGTCACTTCCCAACTCTATGCAATGTTGCATAAAATAGAGGTATTGAGATAATATTATTATGATAAATTATCATATGAGGATACTAAAAATAAAAATATTAAAAAATGAGAATTATGTGCTTTATTTCATATGTTTAGAAAACCAAAATCACCACCAACAAGTCACAAACACATTACATTTATTGATGTGTTCATGTAGAGATTAAAAAAAACTTTTGGGATAGGTGGTGGATGGTGTTTGATGAGCCTCCATGCAATAACAATGAGGACCCATTGTATATTTTTAAGAAATATTTATTATCAACTTATTCTCCAAGAAATCCCAAATAACATGAAGGTGTCCCAAGGTAAGGGAGGTAGTTCCTCTTTTAATAGACCTAGTGCCAAGCAGGACCAAAAACACTCACAAATAAATACATGGATAATAAAACATACTTCCATCCCTAAAATCTTGTATCATATTACACGCATATGGACACCCTTGAGGTAGTTATTAGTCTCATATAGGTCATGATTGGCCATGGGATGCATACATTGAGGACTTGTTTATAGGCTATAGGTGGTGGCACATCTAATAGTGTCTCTCCTACTATTGAAGCTTCGCGTGGTGGCATAATTAGTAGGCAACATACATTTATTATACATCATTTCACATCATGTGCAAGGAAGTGTATTGTACCACTTGTTCATGTTAGACATTTATGGGTTACATCTACAAATACAATAAGCACATTCATAGAGACTATAAACACATATATATAAGAAACTAGTACACAACATTATATATCATCTATAGTTGCTTTAACACCTTCAAACACCAATACACAACAATATATTCCATCTGTAGTTGATTCAACACATTAGGACACTAGAATGAAATAATATATTCCATCTTCAATTACTTCCCCACCTCAAGTCAACACACAACTAAATATGTAAAATTTATCTACTTCTGTATCATAGGCTTATGAGTAAGATGTTAGTTTCTCTTATTAGTGTAATTAAAAAAATGACTCAATGGAAACTAGCATTCTAAGCCTAAGACCTAGGGTGAATAAGTAACAAACAAGATAAAAAGGCAACAAAAAGATAAAATAACACTTTTACCTTCTTTGACGATCTAAATGAAGTATTGGCATGAGAGTCATTTATGCTTGGTATGGTGGACAAATGGTCTTTATCCATGATTAATGATTTTTGGACAACACCTCCTCTTGTCCCCTTGGAATTTGAATCTTAGCTTGGTGTTGGCAATGAAGCTTGTCTCATAAATTGTGCATAGTAAGTGTGCACAAAAAAGTTGATTAGGAATGGTCATAACACTTGTATTTATAGGTTTTCAACTAACACTAACCCAAGTGTAGTTAGGATAGGGTTAAGTTTTGGACTCCAAATGTAATTAATAATGATTTTAATTATACATTTATGAAGGCATGGCATAACATTTCTAATTTTTATGGCATTTTTGTTGATATTTTGCAATTCTTGACATTGAGGATGATGACATCATCATAACCTCATATTTGATTGAAAAATCCTTTTTAGAAATACATATTCACTAATTAAATGTGGAATTTTCACTTAAGCATTTAATTTGATTTTTTTGGTTAATTAATTTTTCTTAGTCTTTTGGTAATTTCAAGATTGGGTTAAGTGCCTCACTTAATTGGTTGAAAATGTCAATATGCTTGTTTGTAAGTTGAATGGGGATGAATATGCATCAGGTTATCATTTCATACAGGTTAATACCCCAAATAGGTATGTTTTGATGTAATTATAGGCACTTATGTCTAATGTATGAATGAATTTGGGATGTTCAATGATTTCTAGGTTTAATTTGCATAGTTTGGTAGAAATCAATCTGAAGTCTGCTTAGACACAAATGTGGATGAAAAAGAGTATCTAAATTTTGCCCTTATTTGAGTTGGCATTGAAATACATAGGTAGAGTAACATTTTCTCAAATAATGAAAAGGTCATTATATTGAAATTTTTAATGTTTGGAAAGTGATGTGTTGACAACTGTAGGTTGTTACGAGCCAATATTCATAGGCTGATGCCCTGAAGGGTGGTTGATGAGCCCTAAATACGCCCTCAAGGGAATAGGTGGAAAATAGTGTCATCAAATGGGCTATCAAAAGGAGGAAAATGACGTAGTCTATCAGTAACAGAGGTTAAAATAATTATTTGCTCAAAGGCAGTTATAATCATTGACATAGTGAAGATGCTTCAGTAGGGCATATGTAAACATGATACAATTCTAATTTTTCCCTAGTATGGTGGTTGTGATTAATGATTAGCATAAATAATGAACTCATAATCATAGATTAATGGTGAGCTAACATAGAGGCCAAGTATGAATTTAGGCTACCTATTAATACATATATGTAGTGATTACTATTTATTTAGTGATTCAATTACTATGTTGGGGTGGTGTTTGGGTAGGTCTATTAGGAACAAGAGGAAATGCCATTGGCACCATCACTTAATAAATCATTTGGTATGATTCTTGTTGTAGCATGTGACATTAGGAATCATACTTATAAACAAATCATAATAATAATGTGTATCATATGCATGGAAAAAAATTAATTCAAACACAAATATAATCAACTTAGGTGTAAGATATGATAAATCAAATCCTAAGAGAAAAGATAATGTGGTAAACTAAGTGTACGAGTAAATACAAATAATCACAACTTAATTACAAGATAAAACAAATTAAGACTCAAGTGTAAACATAATGCAATAAAACTACGACAACTGAGGGGAAGGGAGGCACAAAAACACAATCTAAATTCAAAAAATAAATAACTCAAGCCCAATTTTTAAGCAATAATCAAGTGTAAACTAATTTTTATTTTACATACAACACTTAAAATGAACAAATATAAAACTAATAAAAAAATCAATCTAAAGTGCATGAAATAATAACCTCTAAGGCATATAAAACCAATAATTCATATAATGCAAATCAAAGAAATAAATAGAATACATAAAAACAATGAACTAACTACTTACTGACACTATTCATGCATGTGTAATATAAGTGTTATTATTGGCCAAAAGGTTTATGTAGGCTATAGGGAATAATGACAAATGTATGATGGCATGGGATGGGGGGATAGAAGAATAAGGAAGGGGTGGCTGAGCTAACTCCAAATGTGCTAGGTAATTGGATGTTGCCTACATAGTCTCATGGGCACGAGTTCCAATATGGACTTCAAGCGAATGTAATTATCCAAATATTTGGGAATAAAAGAAAATTGATGACAAGAAAAAGAGATTGATCATAGAGGAAAATAGGAACGGGCATGTAAAATAGCAAGAATGTGAAACAAAAGGGGTGGCGCTCATGATTGTGAGAATGTCAAGCAGATAAACTTGCAAAACTTGTTAGAGTTTGATTTAGTCTAAAACCACACTAAAAGATAAAAGTCAAGTGTTCACAAATGAAAAAGGTTAATAATTTATAGTGTTTACCATGTCTAAAGTTTAGAACAAGAGTAAGCTTGTTATGGCAAGAGCATAAGATGATATGACTTTTAAAATGGTGAGAGCATTACTTAAATTGCTCATAAAATGATGAGAGCATGGCTCATATTGTTCATAAAATGGTGAGACAGTTACTTAAATTACTTGTAAAATGATGAGAGCATGGCTTAGGTTGCTCATAAAATGATGACAACATTAGAAATAAGGGTGGTAGAGTTGACCTTAGAAAACATTAAGTGCTACCTACATAGTCCAAATGGACCTCGAGCCACTATAGTTCTCCCTACAATGAAGAATCCGACTAAGTAACAACAAGATTTGGAATAGTAAAATGGCATAATGGTATAATATAGTATGACAAGGTATAATGGTATAAAACTGGCAAAAGTGAAGGATGTAATTTCTAAGCCCACTATCGTAATGCTAAAAAATATGACCACTTCAAAGATTAAAATCTATAATAGTCTCTTACCTAAATCACCTGCTGATAAATACATTTGAACCCAACCACTAACATTATCTAAAGTACCAATGGAGTGGAACCAAGTTCAAAAGAGAGATAGGAGACTAAAACCCAAGGCAAATAAAAAGGCATATGGTATGGTATAATATCAATGAATGGTTGTGACATAAAGGAAGCAATCTTCATATACAATACTTCAGGTCATTTAATCAAAAAAGTACTTTAGGTGCATTATGTTCATTGGTTCATCAATTTTATCTCCTTCTATGTATCCAACCTATATGCCCCAAAACCATAGTTAGTAGTAATGATATAAGGTCCTAACTAGTTAGGTTTAAAATTGCCTTTTTTTTTGCATTCAACATTGGTGTTTTTTTATTTTTTTAAAGTACAAGATCACCAAGCTCGAATTATATGTGCCAAGCTCACCTATTGTATTGGCCATGCAACTGATTTTGTTATGATTGAAGGCTATTCAAGGACACTATGTGTTTTTCATCTTATAATTCCATCTCTTGCAAATAAGCTACTCTATAATCCTCATCATCAAACATATGCTTCATTAAAATGCGTAGAGAAGGAAAATCGACCTCGAGAGGAAGAATGGCCTTAGTAACATAAACTAGGGAATAGGGTGTGGATCTTAATGGAGTGTGAAAATTGGTTCAATAAGCCCAGACGTGTGGGAAATTTGTAGGTGCCAATCATAGCCAACATTATTGATAATTTTCTTAAGGATCTTGGCAATGGTTTTGTTAGATGCCTCTGCTTGGCCATTGACTTGCAGGTAATATTGAGTAGAAAAATGTTGGGTAATATTATATTAGACATAAATGGATTTGACATATTTTTTATCGAATGAAATATCATTATCAAATATAATGTTGGAGGGGATACCATAGTGGCAAATGAGGTGATTGAAAATGAATTTGGATATTTGTTTGCATGTCATGTAAGTTAGGGGAATGGATTCCACCCACTTAGTGAAGTATTAGGTGGTGGTTAATATATGTTTATGGCCATATGAGAAAGTAGGGTTGATTTTTTATATGATATCGAGTCCCCATATTGAAAATAACCATGACATGGTCAGTGGTTTGAGTGTTTAAGTTAGATCATGTATCAAATTGGCATGTTTCTAACATTTTTTACACATTATAACATAAGCAACTACATATAATTCTATGTTCAACTAATAATAAATAGTATGTAGTAATTTTTTGACAAAGATGACCCCATTTGTGTGGGCCCCGTAAACCACCTCATGAACTTCCCTCAACACTAGCCCAGATTCTATCTAGGTTAAACAATGATGTAGAGTTCCATCAAAGCTTCTATGATAGAGTGTATATCAAAGTAATGTATAATGGGAGGCTTGGTGGATGAAGTCTTTTTGTATTTTTTAAGACAGGTTAGGTGGAATGACTTGGTCATGAAGGTAATTATATAGTTTAGTATACCAAGTAGAATTGGGACCAACAATATCACAAATCATCTCGATGGTTGAAGGTTTATGGGCTAGTGAGAGAAGATGTTTAATGAAGGAATGATAATCTCTGGCCTTGTCTATAATTTAAATCATAGAGCTAATCATGGCCATGGCATTTTTTGTTTTGTGATTGGCCTGAGGTATCTGCTCAAAATGAAGATGAATAATTTATTGTTTGAGGGCATCCACCATGTCTTTGTAAGGTAAGAACTTCTCATCCTTTTTATGGAATTGGTTTTTAACCTAATCGATGATAAATTAAAAATCTCCATAACTCAGAAGATGTTGAATATTCTAATGTACTACTAGATGAAGCCCTGAAATGATTGTTTCATATTTGACCATGTTATTGGTATAAGGAAAGCTGATACAAAAGGACTTGGGAATGATATCCCCTTGAGGTGTGATGAAAAAAATCCTACCCTCAATCCATGAGACATGAAGGAACCATAAAAATAAAGTTTCCACTATTTCTTTTTAGGAGGTGATTCTACCATAGTCATGATGGACTCATTTGGAAACCCAAATGTGAGTGGCTGAGTGTCAACAATGGGAGCTTTGACAAGCTGGTCTATAATTTCCTCTCCTTTTATGGCCTTTTTATTAACATAATAAAAAATTCACTTATAAACATGATCCATTTATCCATGTGACCCTATAAAGCTATTTTTGAGAGTAGATACTTGAGTGAATCTACTTTGGCAATGATAATGGTCTTTTTGTTAACCATGTAGTATCGTAACTTCTAGGTTGTAAAGACTATGTTTAAACAATCTTTCTCAATTGGCATATAATTATGTTCATACATTAATAATTTATGACTCAAGTAGTATACAACATGTTATTTTTCATGTTCATCATGCTGGGCCAAAAGTGCCCTTAGGGCATGTTCTATTGCAAAGAGGTAGAGTAGTAATGGCTTTTTCAACATAAGTGGTAATAAAATAGGTAGATTCACCAAGCATTATTTCAAGTGGTAAAAAAACTTATATCATAATCATTACATGAAAATGTGATTCCCTTTTACTATAAGTGAGTAAACATATGGCATTTGTTAGCCAGTTGATAAATGAAGCATCTGATAGACTGTATCTTGACCTGTAAACTATGGAGTTGCTTCAAATTAGATGGCAGTGGCATCTAAATAATGGCCTTAACCTTGGATAGATTGAATTCAATGACCCTAAGAGATACAATGAAGCCTATAAATTTACCTAAAGTGATGCCCAAGACATACTTTTTACGGTTAATCCATACTTTATACTCATAGAGGCACTCAAATATTCTGCACAACACCTCTGGATGGTCTACTCTAATCTTAGATTTTCTCAAGATATCATCAACATAATCTTTAATAATATCATGCATCATGTCATGAAAAATGACATGCACTATGAATAATCATGCAAACTAATAATGATAATTTCCAACAGTTTTTATTTTGTATTATATTATGGATATAATTCTACTTCTTTTGTGAACTTAAAATTTTGGAGATTTTCATCAAGGTTTTGTTGAAGGTTTTCTTCAGGAAATGGGTCCATCCAATCAAGAATTTAAAACCATTAAAATAAACATTTATATTATGTAGTTGAAGGCTTTCATGAGAGAAATGTAGTTTTAATTTAAATGTCCCCTTACCTCATGATTATTATAAAAAATGCATCACAAAAAATATCATTACAAACCCTAAGCATACCCTACGGAAAAATATATATACTTGGGACCATGATGTAAGTGTGGAATCTTGGTGTGGATGTTTGGAGATGAATAAATCACAATCCCTCTATTTTCCTCTCTCAAATTACGAGCAAACATTTAAAAATGAACGAAAATGCATAGTTGTGTAGTTTTGTGTTTTTTGGAGGTTTATATAGGGTGTATGCCCTTTGGGGAAAATAACCTATAAATTTTAAGGTTGTCATCAACCCATGTGTTCCTAGTTTTTTTTAAAGGGCATGCACCCTTTGTAAAAATTGAAAATTTTTCTTAGAAATGAACCCTTTTTTGTCCCCAAACTTTATGCATTCATCTGAATATTCTATTCTAGATCACATCCACCTATCTATGGAGTGGCATATTTATTTTTTCATCCTCAATTATTATTTTTCTAACATAGATCTAACCTCATTAAATCTATCTTCTCCTTTCTTAGGTGAATGTAATTTGTCAAAATCTCCTCCAATAATTTTAATCTTCACATATTTTACTTCCATATGATTTCCTTGTTGAACGTATGTGCTTATGACTTGGAGTTATATTAAAACATATTATTCATGCATGCATGCAATATTATCATTGTACATTGCAATTATCAAAGTTTATAGCTTTTCTCACTCACATATCAAGCCTTATATTTTTAGTAGTACCTTAGTATAATTTTAGGTTTAACATTCCCCTACACTAAACATCTTGTTTGTCCTTCAACAAACAATCACTTTACTCTGCTATGCCTAGTTCATCTTCTTGTGTAAACAACACTTTAGGCAATTTATATTTTAACAACTCAATTTGATCCCATTGATTTGTTGTTGACTGAATTTTGTGTACTATTTCTTACACCTTATCCCATAATCTAGTTAATATTTCTTCATCATCCTTGATGCTCTTATACATCAACAATATGGTTTTAATTGATTTTTTTTCCATTGATAAATTGTGAGCACAATATATTATTCCCATAACACCTTCTCCTAAATATCTATAAATAACATGCTAAAATCCAAGCACATTTTCCATATTTCTACCTTAAACTTTTGTAATTAAACTTTTATTCTCTTTCTACTTGGTCATATACTTCTTGCATGCACTTCATTATATACTCATGTGTGTCTAATTATCATTTTAAGCTTGCCTTCAAATATTTCCATACACACATAAATTTAAAAAAAATATATTTGGCTTACTTCACTTTCAAACAAATTTCATTGGTTTTCTTAGTCATTGCCTCTGTTAGATATTTAAACTTTAATTTCAACATTGTAACTCTATCAACACAGAGTCATTATTATTCAATAAATTAGTATGGATTTGGTTTTGTGTGCAATAAATAATCAATATAAATACCTAATTTTTATAAGGTTCACTTCTAATATACTTCCAAATCCGCATAAACTTATGGGTGCTCTACTTCCGCTAACATACCAATCTCTAAAATTTCTTTTCATATTTATTTAGAGAATATTAATCCCTCTTCATCTCTTTTTTAAATTATTATACATTATGATATCCTATCATATCAATATTTTTTATGTCATAAATAGCTTCACCAATGCTAGCCTTGCAACTTCTATTTTCATTCTTCGAGGATCAACCACCTTTACATTTCCTTGCTCATTGTCTTTGAGCTCCTCCCCTTATTCCTTCACCTTTAGAAATGTCTTCATGACAAATTTGAACTCCAAAATGTGAATTTGGATATCAAACATAACATCTAATTTATTTGGGGTTATCTTCATCAAATTATCATTCTAAATTATTCCCATAACAAAACATGATAAGTTGATCTCAATCATAGAAATTCCTTTCCATGTAGAATGTGTTTCTCCAATCTCCATCACATCATCAAACTCTTGTTGCTCATCATGTGAAATTTTTTTAACATATTCCATCCCACGTTGTGTATCATATCCTTCCCCATTTTTATTTGGTTCATATATTATTTATTATTATTATTGGGCCTCTTACCATGGCTCATAACTTGCTCCTTTTATTTTTTTTGTGCATCCACTTCCCACATCATGTCTCATTTATATTAAAATATTATGATTCATTAGTTTATGTAATATATTTATGTGTATCTACTTATTGAACCTATTTTTACATCTTCACCTCTGTAATATTTTATGCATCATCCATTTTTCCTTATTGGTCTTGAGTCTTGACTAGCAAGCTTGCATATAGAATCCTTAGATCAACTATAATAGTTACACTATGAGTTTAAATTTTTTAATCACTCAAATTTGGTCATGAATACTTGATAATGTTAGTTTTGTCCCACTTTCACTTATCTAGACCTATTTCACTACCTCACTCTATCCTAAGTACCCATATGGACGTTTCCCCTTCTAAATTATCATCTTACACCTACATAATTTTTTTTAATCACTAAAAATCCCTTTAAACATCTATATAGACATTATAGATTCTAAATTTCACACATTTTATTATAGGAAAAGATCAAAAAGTATGCATCAATAGTGTTGGTTGATTTTAACCCCTATGGGTCGATCTTAACCTTTACCCTAAGCAAAATATACTATTCAAATTTAGGCCCACCATTACAGGTTGGTCTATATTTTTGGGATAGGTCGAGTGAGGTTTTAACCTTTTGGATTGTTATAAAGGAACATATAAGTCACCTATTCTATCACTTATAAATTTAAATATTGATGCACACTTACACTATTACAAACTGAACAAAGCTTCCATATTCTTCCCACATTTCATTCCAATCATTTGTAGTAGTTCTTAACTAAGTCAAGAGCCTATTTTATCCTAGTCAATAAAAGCATATAAAGTATTTAAGACATGTCTAGATGCATTCATGTATCAAAAGGAACACAATTGTAGAAAACACTCTAAGTAGAAGAACTAATGGGATTGATTTCCCTCTTCGAAGTATTGGCTATGTAGGCAACAATCAGTCATCATGGGGGTGATTAGGGTCAGCTCAACCCATTGCACTACCTCTTTTTATTTATATGTTCTCAACTATTATAAAAACCTATTAGGGTTTCAAAATAAGTTATTTGTAGGTCTTTCACACACATTCTAAGGTTGAATTTCTACACATAGGGGTGTCCCTAGTAGCCACATATGAATGTGCCCTAATTTCTCTGTTTTTAAATAGAAGGCATTTTCAATCAATAGAGGAGAGTAGTGTTGATCGATCATGTCCCCTTTCTATTGATCTTGACCCTAAATAATCACACTTCTAGTTTCAATTTTCACTATCATCCTTAGATATGCTGACCAGTTCCGATCACTTTTCATTTTCACACAAGTAGAGTATAGATAACAAATAACTAAGTCTTTTATATTATTCATGGTTTGTCTTTTTTCATTCAATCATCCTTTGTATATTTTGTTACTTTAATTTCATTCTATTTATTGAAAATTATCTTACAACATTTTATTTATTCTAATTATTTTATCTTAATTAGGGTTAATGCATCTATTAATTCCAAATTCTGATGAAATATATTGGTGAACTCACTTTATATTTGAGTATTACTTCAAAAAATTTATCCTAGGGTTTAGATAAATTTCCAAGTGTTCAACACTAAATTAATTTTTTTTGACCTTGGATATAATATCTAACACTAAAATAACTTGATTTTAGTGTTAAAATAAAAACACCACTTATTTAACTTATGATTTCAATTACATGTTGCTAACTAAGTTATTCCTAGGAAGCCTAAAAGGTTACACCTAGTGTTTGTTTTATGATCTACCTATCCAATCAATCAAAGCATTCAATCCACCAATAGATAAATTTCTCAAGCATTTTGGTATCGACATTGATCAACATATTTCTTATAAGAAAATTATTAAGCTTAAGTAAGGAACTAATGAACCTATTAATGATTATGTACTTCATTATAAGACTGTGCTTGAAAAAATGACTAATACCTTTGTAGAGAATGAATTACAAGATATTTTCAAAAAAAGTTTAATTGCACCTTTACATGAGTTAATTAATTTCAATAAATTTATATCATTTAGGAACTTTGTCACACAATAAGAGAAAGAGACTTCAGACTCCTTGCATTAAATAAACTCAAATATACACCTGCATCCACTTTAACTTCCATAATGAAGTTTCAAATCAAAAGATATTACAAATTTAAGATAAAAAATACTAAATTTTATGCAAATATCACAATTAATGTTATTTATTAACCTTATAAAAAGATTTTTATATTATATCAACCAAAGAGGGAATTCTTTAGATTACCACAAATACCTTATAAATTGCTAAAAACATTGTTTGAATGTAATCTCACTACTCTACCTCCACCATTAGAGGTTGATATGAGTATACCTCAAGGGAAATCATTTGATAACAATGCATATTGTGATTACCATATATGCAATGGTCATTCTAATCATAGATGTTTCAAGCTTAAGCACCTTATTCAATATCTTATCAATAATAATTTCATTGAGCTAGGTACTCCTACATAGGAAACTAAGCTTCAACAAAATTAAAATGCTAATTAAAAAATGTTCAATGAACTATTTCCCAAGTATGATAAAAACATAGATAATTTAACAATGGATCATACTTATAATGCATATCCACCTCCTAAGTGGTATGATCATCCATTAAATGGAATCATTGGTATAATTTTTCAAACTACTCAACCACATCCTATGATCACCTTTGTAGTGGATGATAATTTTTATTTTCATGCCTTATGTATAGGAGTATATATTGAGCAACAACCTATTCATAGTGTCCAAGTTGATGATGGATCAAATGAGAATGAAAGTGAAATAACATTATTCCATTCATTGGGTTACCCATAACATGGCATACAAACAACATCTAAAAGTGTTGAGACATTCAATGGGAAATAACAAACTACTTTAGAACACATTAGGTTATCTATTTAGGTGGGCCCTACTATTTTTTAAGTTTTACCATAGAATGAGGTCTGTGATATGATATTAGGACACCCTTGGTTACATAATCTCCATGTTTTACCTTCTATAATACATATATGCCTAAAGTACCTTCATTGTAATCAAGAGGTTAGAGTTTCAAGAATCAGATATGAATATCATATATAATCAATGGCACCTCTTCCTTCCCATCCACCACCAAAGCTCATTGATATATATATGCAAGAACAAGGCACATTTACAATTGTTTCATCTATGCAAAAAATTTATACTCAACCAATTCATAAAAAAGTGCAAAAATCTCAAAAGCAAATAATGGAAAAACAACAGTATCGAAAAAGGTGTCAAGTTCACATAAAACATCAACAAATACATCATCTTATCTTTTGGTGATACATATAGATAAACATGTTTCAAAGAGATCATAATATTTGGTATAATATTCTACTAATCCTCATCATAATCCAAATCATTCAACATATCCTTGAGCTTTTCTTCCCACACACGATTACATGAGTAGTGATCTAGATAGTTTCATTACAACACCTAATGCATTTTTTGATTCTGAGTCATGCACATCTAACACTTTTCATCAATGAAATGTGATCCTTCCATAACTTATTATAAACTCTCATCATGATTCTCATCATGATGGGATCATTGGTTAGCATGGTGCAATTTTAAATATTTTAAAAAATTAAAAAATAGTCAAATAATAAAAATGCAAAAATCTAATTGTACATAGATTCTTGATTTGTTTCATCATGTTATTCTTCTACTTTTACATGTGATCAATTTGATCAATTTTATTATAGCCCTTAGAATTTATTGAATTTTTGGGATCTTATATATTCTTTTACAAATCTAAATCTGAACAATACAAAACTTGTGTAAGCACAAAGAGGGTATCCACTTAAGGACAACCTCTATCTTTGCGATGTTTAGTTGGGCACACACACATATACAAGGAATAATTCATAATTATACTTTTATACATTCACCATAAATAATACACAACACATTTATCCGTTGAAAAAATATTTCAAAATGAAATTACAAATAACCCTAAAGGGGTTTGTCACAACATGTTAAACATTACCTTTTATATTAGTCTCTTAACCTCAGTCCACTAACAACTTCACATTCTGCCATCTTTCTCCCCTAAATTCTGTAAATAAATATGTCTAGATTCACCTAACCTCTTTTTGTCTGCCTCTTATTCAACTCATCGTTGTATCCTCTTCACCTTTATGTTATAGTTTGTTTTTGACCCAATAAAAAACATCTTCCCAAGCTGTTTTATGTCTTCTAGTTCTCCCTTCCCATACTTTGAGAAAACATCCCCATTTTACAAATCTGACTTGGGTCATAACATGCTTGCCACATGCACATTCATAAAAATTTATGTCACGTGACAATATGCTTGCCACATGGACATTTCATAAAAATATGCCAAACATAAGCCTAAACAAAGTTGTATTATTGCATCAATGCACCCATAAATAAATGTGTGCAAGTTCATGTAAATGCCATGATCTAAGCTAGTCATTAAGTAACCATGCCAAAATGACAAACACAAAAATAAGACTACATAAATACATGTCACTCTATTTTTTTTGGGTTGATGCAAGATTTCACGTACCCTTAGATGTTTCTACATCAAACACACAAGGTTCTTAAAATGTGAGCTCTTTCTCACATAAATGGAATAAGTGGTAAGACCACTCTTTTGATCATGAAGCTCAATGTCCATGGCATTCCCTTCGAACACACCAAATATGTCAGCTGAATGTCTCTATTTTTATTCCATTTATACATTCTTTTTGTTTGTTTTAATTTCATCCTCTTCTTGGTATCTTTCCTTACTCATTCTCTTATGGTATTAGACCTAACATAGTACGTCCTCCTCTACAAAAGGCTTATCTTCCTCTCTCTCCATCTTCTTATGGGTTGAAACCCACCTTTGTTTGACCACCTCCATAAAGATGCTTTTTTTTACATCTTACTTTATATTTTGGGCTTAAACCCATCACTAACTAATCACTTATTCCTAAAGCCTTCTTGGCTCTATTTACTCATTATCCAACTTGATGTTGGATTCTTCCTTGTATCATTCTTCACTATTTGTAGCTCCTCTTCTCTCATGGATATATCTCCTCTCTATTTTTATTCTTGAAACTACCACCTCACTTGTGTCTTATTCATTTATAAGAGTCTTACAAGACTTTTCTTCTTTTATCACTTATTCTTTAAATGTTCTGCGTGATATACAAATTAGTTGTTCCTCCTTGATTTCTTTCTTGAGTGCATGATTTTTCACTTCTCATTTCACCTTTTCACCTTAGAAGACCTCTTTAGATTCCCCATTTCTCTCCATATCTTCACCTACACACTGGATACACACACAAATTAGTTTATAGACATGAGACTTAATAGTCCCCATAGGTGTGCTTCTTCCATACTCACAACTTCAGTAGTTGATATAATAATCAACTATTGCTTCTTCCATCTCTACTACTATCATTTATAACTTACCTTATTGTTCATATTTTGAATTGAGCAAAACTACATTTCACATAAAATACAATATCAACCAATATGGTTCAGAATCAACTACTAGTACTGTCCTGAGTTGGTTGATCCTATCCAAGACCATTTTTTACAATCAAATCAAAATATGAGAAAATAGAGCATTAATATATCTAATTCTTAAATATTTCATGTAAGTCAAGTTTACACAACAATACTTGTCCATGAAAAATATTTATTTTGTGTGTTATTTTGCTCATATATGCATGCTACATACCTTGACAAATTAACATTCAATGAGATGTAGATGTACAATCCTTCCTTTACATACCTATTCCATCCCCTGATATGTTTTTCAAAGTTATAATTCATATATATAATGGGGGCATCTTGAACATACATGGACATACTATCATTTTCAATGCATACTTCACATTGACACATGTTGTAGACTATTTAGTTCCCTTTCTTTTCTTCTAATTTTGAACCCTTGGTTTAATCTATGAATCTCTATTGTTCTAGTTGTAAAATTCAAAAAGTAAAATAACAATTCAAATATTTCAAAAAAAAAAAAAAACATTCTAAATATTCTAAAAATCCAAAATTAGGATCTGAGCATGATTAGACATCTATTTTATATCATTGGCATAAATTATTTATCCTATGATTGGTAGATAGAATAATATTTTTCTATCACACATGAATTTTACTGGTATTTATGAGGGTTATGTATGACATACAAATTTCACATGGACTAAGATGTTGGACTTGCGTATACCTAGTGGATATGCTAAAATGGGTGCAACTTATCTATAGTTTACAATATTTAAGTGTTAATATTATATAATTCCTATAATTTTGAGTTATATAATTTTTAAAATGTCTTGCTAACATCTCTGTATTACATTGTGTACATAGATATGCTATTTCATAGGATATGATCACATTACATATACATGGTGTAGACCATCTTTTTGGTTATATGATCCATTGATATTATTATTTGAACATAGTAGATTATACTTTGTGTGACTATTGTGTGTGGCCCTTGGCCTTTGTGTACAATTTCTTGAGCATCTCTATGAGATCATTACTTAGTTTGTGTGAAATTTGAACATGTCCATTGCTTGTGGCTCTTGACCCTTTATTTTGTGTGACATTTAAATATGTCCCTTATTTGAAACATTATTAATGTCATTTTCATGTGGCCCTTGGTATTATATGTGTAATTTTTTCTTATGCAACATTTAAATAGGTCCTTTATATGTAACCCTTTACCTTATTGTATGGCATTGCACTTGTTATGTTTTTTTATTGATGAGCTTGTTAAGTTTGATGAGTTGCATGATTCATATCATGCACTGCCTATTTTTTATGCTTATATTACATTTATTACTAAGAGTTTCATCGATACATCTATATAGGCCTTGCCTCATATGTTACATACATGATTCTAATAGGACATATCTTACTATGTTGACATAATTTTCACATATGCTATGATATTAAATTATTACCTTTTAGTATGTATGATACAATTAAATTTTGTTTTGAGATGAGTGACTTTTAGGATATACAATTTCCTCACCTCAAAAGGAGGGCATTTTAATGGGATTTTCATATATGAGATAAGTCTCTTTGAGAAAAATCAACTTTTTGGTTCATGCACAAGCTTTAAATATAATATACAATTTTTCATATACATTTAATTAGAGATTCTATATTTATCACATGTGGGCATAATATAGATCCATGCCATGACTTCAATACTATTTTCTATCCTCAATCATGGTAGGAGCATAAATGTATTCCATTCTCATTTGATCATGCATATATGAACCGAGGAATAAAATGACAATTGAATCTACAAGCCATATACAATGGCCAATTTGGTTAAAGTGCATAATGCATAACTTGGAGGTTCATTTTCCTCAAGCATTATTACTTGAAAATCCATTATGGATTCCAACCTATTTCCACATCAGAGTTACAAAGACCAACAAAATAAATTTAGGTTTATGCATCCCTCAATGGGTTCTATTTTCTATTCATGTTTAATTTAAATTAGGGCTTGATCATCCTTAATTCATTATTGGTTCAGTCATGGAACCAATCTCTTCAAGTGCTTCATGAGAACCAATTCTCCAATGATTCTAAGAAGAATCATATTTAAGCAAAGTTACAAGATCAACATTGGTTTCACACATTATGGGTGTACTCATTCCTTGTTCTTTTCACTATTTTTGCAATCAAGTTACATTTCAATTTTTAATCTCGTATATGGATATTAACTACTTTTTACATCATTGAAAGATATGACATGGAACACCTTGCACGATTGGAGCTTTCTCCAAAATGCAAAGTGTGTTGTACACACTTAGGTATATCTTTCTTTTTACTCTAGTGATTTAATTTCTATACTAAAGGAGGGAAAACATAGTCACTCAAATTTGATCATGAATACTTGATAATGTCATTTTTGGCTCACTTTCACTTAAATTCACTCGAGGTCTAAATTTGAACCTATTTTGACACCTCACTCTATCCTAAGTACCCATACAAACCTTTCCATTTCTAAGTTTCTATTTTACACCTAAAAAAATGTTGATAATCACAAAAAACTCCTCTAAGAATATGTACAAACATAACATATTCCAAATTTTACATGTTTCCTTGTTAGACATTGTCAATCAATATGGGTTAAAAGTGCCAACTGGTTTTGATCCCTATAGGTTGATCTTGACCTTTACCCTTAACAAAGGATACTTTTCATTTTTAGACCTTCCATTATAGTTTAGTCCATATTTTAAGGACAGGTAGCATGAGGTTTTCCCCCTTTAGATAGCTATAAAGACACATCTAAGTCACTTATTCTACCACTTTGTAATTTCAATATTGAGGCACAATTACACTATTACACACTAGCCAAAGTTTCCCTGTTCTTCCCAAATCTGATTCCAATCATTTGAATTAGTCCTTAGACAAGTCAAGAGTATATTTTATCCAAGTCAAAGAAAACATTATAAATTATTTAGGCCATCTCTAGATGCATTCATGTAGCAAAAGGAGCATAATTGCACAAACCAATCTATGTGGGCTTGATTTATCTATTCAGAGTATCAAATACATCGGTAATGATCAATCATCATGGGTGTAATTGGGTTTAGTTTAATCCATTACACTCCCCCTTACTCTTTGCACGTTATCAACTATTGGAAAACCCTATTAAGGTTTAAACATTGAAGAACTTATTTTCAAGTCTTTTACACACATTCAAAGGTCAAATTTCTACACACAAGCATGTTTTCATTTGTCATAGATGACTGTGCCCTAATTTACCTATTTTTATGTAGAGGACAAAATCAACTAGTAAAGGAAAATACTATTAGCCGATCCTGTCCCCTTTTGGACAATCCTAACCCTGAATAGTTACACTTCCAATTTTAGTTTTCATAGTCATAGTCATATATGTTGATTAGTTCTGGTCACTTTTTAGTTTCATACATTCGAATCACAGACAACAAAAAACTAAGTATTTTATGTTTTTTATTGTATGTATTCTTTAATTTGGTCATGCTTTGTAGATTTGGGTACTTTGATTTTATGCTGCCTCTCAAAAGTTATTTTGCAACATTTACTTTATTTCAAATCATTTATATTAAATAGGGTTAATGCACCTATTAATTTAAAATTATAATGAAACAAGTTCCTCCACCACATGTGATTGTTTATGATTGTCCTCGTGTACCAAATCTTCCTTAAGTGATCCACAAATCAATAATTAATCCCCTAAATGTGTTTGAATTGGGGTTTAAATTTGTGTTTCTATTCAAATCACAATCCTCTTCCTATCCCTATGTAAATTGAATGTGAAATCCATTTAGGCCCTATCACTTTCACCTTTACTTTTTGTAATGTAGCTTGCTCATGCTGTAGCTTTCATCATTTTTCCTTCTCTCTTTTATGTGTAGTAGTATCATCAATTATCATTGTTGTCTCTAGTGGCCTATCTTGTGTTGGCTTATTTGGTGTTTTACCTTTGTTTATTCAATTGTATCAATAAACATTTGATTTTATATGGATGTTGTCTTACATTACAAAAAATGTGGATTGATATCAAAGTTGTCACTATTTGAATCTTCATCTTTAGATACTTCCCCACCTAATTTCTCATATTTTCTTCTGAATGCATTCCTATGTGCATAAATCACTCTTGATCTTGGAATCCATTTTATTATATTAAATGTGTAATCTAAATATTCTAATGTTACCATGTAAAATAAATTTATCCAACTTAACCATTTTCATTCCCTATAATATAAAAAAATAATAATATATCATCACAAAAAAATAATATAACCATTTTACTAATTAGACATCTTTAATGATATTATATATCTAACTTTGAATGTTTCTTCTACAATCATATCGTGATTTCCACATTCATATTATGATTTCATCTTTTCCTATTCTTCTTATTCATCTAATGACTACATATGTGCACCACATACTTTAATTCACATGATCACACATAATCATTATTGCATCCCCAAATATTCCTTCAAGGACCTTAATTTATTTTATCATTAGCAAGATCAAAATACTTATCCATTCTAAACAAATCTCCCCTAACTGTACATCCTCCCATGCCATTACCAACTATTCTACAATGTACTTGGTATAGTTTAACACTACCTTAGAATTTTCCATGCCAAGTAGACGAACTCTTTGGTCACTTAGTCCATTTTACTAGAGTGATCATCTTTGAGCTAATTAGCCACACAAAATCCTCATATCTTCTATTGGAAACTTCTCTACCTTGATAGTAGTGGCCATTTTTTTATCCCCACAATAATCACAACCTTTTTGATCTGTCAAATTTAATTCATCATTATAGGCATGTTGTGAACCTCATTCTTGAAATTAGTTATTAGTTTAGTAAGGGGTAACTAAAACAATCAATATTTTTTAATTTTTGATTAAAATTTGCTTTCTTCACCAATAAAAATTCATTGATTTTTGTGCATTAAAACATTTACAACATTTCAATAATTATATTACACATTTAAAAAAATAAAATGAAAAATATTATTTATCAATGTTTTGATTGGTTCAAGCTATTAACATGTTATTATAGGACAGAGCTTTGACATCATACACAGTGCTCATCAATTTTGCTGGGAAGGACAATTAATATGCTATGTTAAAGCACTGTCAGGTTGTAGGGCATGAGAAATATGTAGATGGCTAGAAACACAGGCTGAGTTAAAGCACTGTCATTTTATTTTGGGGGACTGAGTTT
This sequence comes from Torreya grandis, assembly GCA_037957365.1. Lineage (NCBI taxonomy): Eukaryota > Viridiplantae > Streptophyta > Pinopsida > Cupressales > Taxaceae > Torreya > Torreya grandis. Next base: position 503,092 of record JARHVA010003378.1, on the reverse strand, counting down.
ATCTTTTGTAAACACAATAGATTTGGTAGGGCAAAGCACCGGGGCAAACTACAATGGAAGTTGTATTTGACAGCTACTGGTTAAAAACTAAGTTGTATTCAATGAAGGAAAATGGGTTTGGACCAATGCCATTACCGATCCTGCAGAGATAAACCATGTGCAACGTTATATCACCACATGGGTTCTGATTTTTAAAAACTGCCTTGAAAGTTTGATCATGTAATAATTGACATGGATTTCAGATTATAATTTGAGATTGCGAGGCCAGTATCACACTCCCAGGCATCGCTAAAATTATTACCTATTATTTTAATCGGTAAAGCGCTAAAGTGGGAGCAAATTTTGCATACAATGTGTAAGGCAGCAAAATGTTGGTTAAAGTAAAAAGCCATCATTTTAACTCTACTCTTACAAATTTCTTTTATTTTCATTGTGGTTATCGGATCAGGATTGGTTTTGTTGTGTTAAGCTAAATTTTAGAATTCATATTTCATGGTTTGGAGCCTCCTCACACAGTGGATTTTCACTATGTACCATTGTTTTTTACAAAAAAAATTGCATTTTATCTGAGTATATTTATGTTATTGATTGTTTGGATTAGTATTTAGGTGAATTTTGCCATGTTGCAACCCTGATCAGATGAATTTTCACTTTTTATAAGTTTGTTTACTATTTTATTGTTCGTGTCAATATCAGGGTTACATTTGATGGTAAACGCCCTTTTCAAATGACAAGGATCCCTTCCAGCGTATTGATAGAATGGACTTTACTTTCTATAAATATTTTTAGTTTCTATCCGTAATAACCCTCTCCAAGATGTACTAATCGCATTTTTTCTCATGTAGGATAGGGTTGTCACAAATTGTGTTATAGTTAAAATTCACAGTTTGTATTATAATTGAAATTTATGAAAATTCAGCTTCTATTTGACTAAAATTGGTAGTTTGTATTATGACTAATTTTTTTGAAACTTTGGCTTTTATTTGATTGCTGGAGGTCAGTATTCTGGTAAAGTTTTATGTGAAGCATCTTGATTAGATGAATTTTTGCGTTGTGTGACTATTTTAAGAAAACATTGTGAAAATTTGGTTTTGTGTTAATTGTTTGAAGTCAGCTTTTTGGAAACTTTGCCCAGGCAACAGTTAAATAGGGTGGATTTATGCTGATCACATTTTCCTTGTGTAGAAGAGGGTTGTTACTGTGTCTTGAGTAAAATTTGTAGTTTGTTTGCTAATTTCTATTTGTGAAAGTATCTTCTGTCTGACTGCAGGAGGTCATTACTCTGGTAAAATTTAACCCTGTAACATCTTGGTTGGATGATTTTTTGCTTTGTGTGGCTATTTTAAGAGAACTTTTTGAAGATTTGGCTGTGTTAATTGTTTGAGGTCAGCATCTAGGAAACTTTGCATGGGCAATAGCTAGATCAATAGCTAGATTGGGTGGATTTTCACTTTGTAAAATATGTTTTCCACAATTTTGTGGAAATTTGCCTTTATTTTACTGTGGGGGGGGGGGGGCAATTTCAAGGTAAAATTGGACAACAAACACCTACTAAAATGACTAGTAACACCTAACAACATCTTGATAGGATGGACTTTTACTTTGTATGAATGTTTTAAATTCATGTTTTGAGTAAATTATGTGAATACTTGGGATTTATTTGACTGTTAGATGTCAACATTTAAGTAAAATTTGCCTGGACAGTAACTTGATGAGATAGATTTCACTTTGTATGATTTTTTCTTAGAAAATTTCATGCAAGTTTGGTTGAGGTGGCTAGTTTGATCTCTTATTTTAGCAGTTTGGAGTTAATGCTTTGTTAAGTTATGTTATTCTAGGTAAATTTGGTCAAAACATAAAGAAATCAATTTTGTAGGATAAAGGAATGGTAACAACATTTGTTTTGATGATTGCAATGCTATCTGTCTCACCCATTAATTAGTCCCTATGACTGAAATAATGCATATCAAATGGAAAACAAATTAAAAAGCATATTTCATTGATATCAAAGGGCCCTCAAACATTTTTAAAATCATTAAGATCCTTAAACCTTTTACAATCATCCAGACACAAAGCACACAAAAGAGGCAACATAGATAAAAAAAATATCACTTCTTTCAAAATACATTTTAGATAATATAATATTGTCCATAATTATGATCATTTGAAGATAAAAGGTAAAGACAACATTGCCTTTTGATTGGGGAAAGAAGAAATGGGGAAGAAAGAATTCTCCCTAGTTCACAAGGCATGCCAAGCAGGTAAAGAAACATCACCTATTTCAAATTCATTTTAGGTAATTTAAGAGAAATATCATTTCTTCCAAAAACGTTTAAGATAATGTTCATAATTTTTACGATCACTCGAAAATAAAAACACCTTGTATTTTGACATTTGCCTTTTGATCAAGGAAAAAACAAACATGAAAGATCTTCTCCCTAGCCCACAAAACCTATTAGAAAGAAAAATAGCTAAAAAAATAATACTAGAACAGTGCATTCATGAACAATCCTCAACCATTATGATTGCTTCTAGTGATACGATCCCATTTAGTGCCAACCCATCTAAGGAGTGTACCCTTTTTTATCTTTAATATCTATGCAAGGAGCTAGCTTCACTCTAATAATAACCTATTTAGTAAGACTAGTGGGTTACATATTCTATACTTATCATGTATCAATCCTGACCAAAAACATGGTTTTCAACGTTTATTCTTTTAATATTCTCAAATAAAAAATAAAAAATAATTATTCTATAAAATAAAAAAAATTCTCAAATAAAAAAATATTCTCAAATAAAAAATAATTTTTCTATAAAAATAGAGGCCAATATCTTTTTCAGTCAGTAAAACTAAATATATATGGAAAAAAAAACTGTACATAGTCTATTTGGCAAATATTGGCCACTAAAATAGTCCTTATGGTCCTCTGAAGCAAGAAACTCTTTTATATACTTTTGCAATGGAACAAAATTTTTTCTAATGAGGTTTCTGAATCAGATGGACTCTTTGGTTTGTGTGATTATTTTTAGACAATTTGAGGTTTAGGGTTTAGGTGAATTTTACTTCATTGAATAAATTTCATTTTAATAGAAAAAGGTTTCTAGAAAAGACCTTTGATCAAAATTTAAAATTATCGACGTTTTATATCACATTATACAATCTAACATCATCAAATTTTCACTCTGATATTTTTAGAGTTTTTTTTCATATCACATTATGCAACCTAACATCATCAAAATTTTGCTTTGTATGAGATTTGTAGAGTTTTTTGTGTAAATTGTTTGTGATTAGCATTTTCTATTAAGGTAAACTTTAGGGGCCAGTAAAATACAATTTTTTATGTTTTCTTTAAGTGTGTCCACTACATTTTCATTTCATTGTATAAATCCACTAATCCCTTCACCATGTTTCACCTGCTTCACATATCATTCTTGACAATACCAAGACTTTGTTTTGACCCAATTATTATTGTCATGCACAATTTCAAATGTTAAATACGCTATATGAGTGGAAATGTGATAATTGATTGCTCTTTTTGGAGCCATGACACCAACCATGTTTGAGCAATTATAATCACCTTTTCAGATGAGTGGAGAAAATATCCAAATCGTACACTTTACAAATCACATCTAAAAATGAAAATGGGAATTTAATACGAAAAGTAATCCTATTTGAATACATTTGGCATATAATCAAGATCTTCCAATCAAAATTCCCATTGATGGCCCTAAGAATTATTTTTGTTGCCAAGTCCACAACTCCACCAAACCCAGCCTTCTCTTTTATCCATCCCAGGTACAAACCTCACAAGAAACATTGTGAGTGTATTCTATCTATGGCCTCTCCAGGTATGTGGGGAAAGAGTTAATAACATGAACTAGATCAGGGGCAATAGTAACAATACAGTTCTAAATGGATGTTCTTGTGTTTTGATTTAATGTTTTAAATCAAATGCTTTGTTTGTTTTGCTAGGTGTTTTTTTCTTTTTGGGTGTGAAGCCATGTCTCTAACATAAACTTATTCTGTGAAGTAATAGCTCTGCCCCAAAAATAGGGGACATCAAATGTTTGTGAATCAATAATATTATTAAATAAAAAGAATTCTTCCCTTAGCAGATATTGATTTCCTTGACTTGTGATTTCATCCGCTATGTTATTCATACATATGAACAAACAAAAACAAGCATCCTGCCTTTTCATTATTTCATATTTACATACTTGCTTTGTTATAAAATTATGGGAGTGATTCATTTGTTTTCTCATATACGCCGATAATTTTTTATAGAATTTAATAGTTTTTTTAAGATACATATTTGATTTTTGCCAATGCACAGTTTGGAGGTTTTGCTTATGTATTTGAGAATTGTTTGTATTATGAAAGCAAATTCATAATAAAATGCCCATAAATTTCATATATATATATATATATAATTATAATTTGATTTAACATATTTTTTATTTAAATATTTTATTTTTTTATTTAAATATTTTATTTTTTTATATTGTCTTTTTCAATTCAATATTAATTTGGGGTTGTCCATATTAATATCACCACAACTGACCAATTTTTTATTTATATAGAGCAATGAATATCATTATCTAACTTTTTGTAGTTAAATTATTTTGTATAATAAATTAATATACTAAAATGTATCAGTAATAAAATTTGTATTTAAATTTTATTAAAATACATTTCAATTAAATGTAGAATTACTTATTAAAGAAATAAGTATGAATAACTTTATTTTTAAGAAAAGAAAAACAACAAATACATTAGGTATTGTTGACATTAATATCATTACAACTTTACTTTAAAAAAAATTATATTTGAAATTTTAAAAATGTATTTCAATTGAATGTAAAATTATGTATTAAACAAACCAAAATATTTGACTACTGATTTTTTTTTAATTTTTAAGTGTGGTTATTATACACAATAGATAATTTTCTTTTTCTTTTTATGTTTTTGATAATATTAAGATCTTATTTGAAAATAATATTTTGAATATTCTACTGTTATATTTATTTTAGAATTTAATTGGGTTTTTGTTTGGTTAAGTTCATTTACTTCAGAATTTAATTGATTGTTTCTATATTTTTAGGTAACATGAGGATATTCGAATTCCATTTTAAAAATATAAGATTTATTTTTGGACAAAGTTGTTGTTGCCGAAGATATTATATTTATGTTGGGAATGACGTAAAAGGTGATGTTCACAGTCATAATTTCCCCTAAAAAAATTATTTAGTGCTTATCAATACTAGTCATTTGATTTATAGTATACTTGTAATAAAAAAACTATTGTTCTTTTTAAAGTTTATAGTATATAAAATTGGTAAACATTATTGTTTAATAAAAACTTGTTGTCAATTCCTTTTCATGAATGATCTCATATTTTGTTTCTTTAAGTAGTCTTGATAATCAATATAAGAATCTATATCAATAGATGAAGATTTGGTGTTTTTGCTAAAAAAAGTAATGATTCTATGATTTTGAAATGAATCAAAGTCTTTATTGGACTAATAAGATGGTTTCGTAGCAAGTACAATGGAAAGGTACTTGGAACTTTCAACTTCTCTTTATATCCTTATGATAATTTTTCTAATTTTCAACAAAACTCATGTTCAAATGCAAAAGCAGTCCCTAAGGAGAAAAACATCACAAACTAATAATAGAAAAACTTTGGAAAATTGTGGTACATGTCAACGGGAGATGTAACGCCACTAAGAAAGGGGTCAATAGATATATTTATGTCTTTTCTAAGTTAAGAGTCATTATTTTACAAACAAAACAACATATTAAAACCAAAGAAAAGTAAGTTGTAAAATATTTGTCATCACTCCACCATATGTAAAATAATGATGCAGTCAACTTAAGACTTAATTTATTTAAATGCTCTTTTTAAAATAACTAATTTTGAGCTCAATACCAAAATAATATACTAACCTTGCAGGGACTTGACGCATAATACCCTTATTTTACTTATCATTTCTTTTTGAAGTACCGTAGCTCATTCAACTGCATCAGTTCAATAGATTGCAAATAAATGTTCCACCTTGCCTTCCCCATATTTGGATTCCAACTCCCCTCATGTTAGCAATTGATATTTATTTTTTTTATGGTTGAAATCCTCAATAATGCAAGATCTTAAGAAATTTGTTTAAGTATCTCCTTCTATAATTACTTTTATATATTCCATAAATAGAGGTAAATGTTAAGGGTAAATATTTTTTTCATTATCGGGAATGTCCACAACCAAAAGAAGATAAGACATGGAAAAATTTATGGAAATAATGAAAAAGGATCAAAATTGTATCTTGTTATATTTTAATCATATTTAATTATACATTTTATGTAATATTTACAAAACTATTTTTCAAATGATGAGGATAATGTCATGCAACGATAATACAACGGAGATAAAACCGAAACAAAAAATAGTGAATGAACTATGTAAAGTTGCACTTGAAAAAAAAATAATCTATGTTTGATGTTATATCAATTAACTTTGTTTATTAATTTTAAAGGAGAGAGAATCTTATACTCAGACTTTCAACATAAATTACAACTAAATTAACTTATAATAAATAAGATACATAATATATTAAATATATTAAAGTGTTTCTTAAATATAAATTTAATTGAGATTATGATTCGATTTGAAATTGTATATATTTATTTTTAAAAAATATAATAAAGAAATACGTTATAATTTTTATATTTAATTTTTTTAAATGTATGTTGATTTAATTATCAAATTTTTAGGGTTGTAAGGTTTATGAAAGTATAGTGTATATATAGAGGATTGGAAATCTTATTTTATATATTAAAAATATATTATATAAGTTAATTATAAAAAAATGAGTAGATATAATCATATTTTGAAATAGTCACATCTATAAAGTCAAGAAGCATTAACAAGTTAGCATAATAAATGATGTTTTTTCAAACATAACAAGTGAAGTTAGAGCCATATAAAGGTAGTAATAGACCAAGAGAAAATACTAAGAAATAAGAGCAACAAGAAACAATGGTGGAGGAGGTGGAATATATACACACACTTATATAATTTTTATATATACACAAACCTCTCCCAACCTCATTTCTTATCGCATTATTATTGCGGCCACGTAAAGAGGTTGGGAGAGGTTTGTATATATATATATATATATATATATATATATATATATATATATATATATATATTACACACACACACACACACAAACCTCTCCCAACTTCATTTCTTGCCGCATTATCATTGTGGTCACTTTTCCTTGTTTCTTGCAACATAGATCAGAACCTTGAAGCTTAAACAATAGCAACCCAGACTAGTTACCTTTAGCGAGACCCAATTCAAGGGTGAAATGCTGAAGGAACTCCACCATATAATTCTATAAACGAATGCCATTTTTTAATTGAAAGCATGCGAATATCTTTTTAAAACTAAAGAACATAGATACATGTCCCATAAAAAATACTAGTGATATAAAAGCATACCCCCAAAAAAATCACATCAAGAGTCAAATTAGGCTTTTGGATATGGGCCCATATTTGTGCAATATGTGAAAATATGGACTTTTGATACCAAGTTCGTTAGTTATATGGCCTTGTAGGTGGATGAGGTTTGTACGTGTTGGGGAATCCAAAAACAACACACCTGTTCTGATCCCACTTGTTAGGATCTTGCTCCTCAGAAAGAGCACAATATGATTACCAAATACAAGCAATTAAACATGCAAAATTAACCAGAAGTACAAGTAACTAGAATTCACAAATAACACAGAATATGAGAGACAATACACTATCTTGTATTAATACTCGTACAGAAAAAAATACAATAAAGAAGATGCCACTTCTTCTCCCACCTTCCAGAGGCTTCCCACACCTCAAGTGTACAGTAATTCTTCTTCAAAAGTTCACTCTCCTACCAAAAACGGTCCCAACACACAACTCACACACAGAATTGGTGTTCACCTCTCCAACCAGTCAGTAATAACCTTGCCAGTACCCAAGCACTCTAAAGTACTTCAAGTAGATCTCCCATGAACTTGCAACCTGCAATTCAACAGACCATACTTACACATGTAGATCTCTTATGAGCTTGCAACAACCTGCAACTCAATGATCTTACAAATGGAAGGATCTTCCTTGCCTTCCTTTTCAGCTCATAATTACAATACATGCCAATGGGTCTATAAATAGATCCCACACTTAAACAATAACTTAGACTCTTAGTTTACTAATAATAGACACACAACTCAAGACTCGAAATAGCCTTTACATGTAAACACTCAGTTCAACAAACTAACTGTTCGTGCAACGAACAGTTCTGGAACACACAGGTGACCGACGTCGGTCCTTGTCTGACTGATGCTGACCGACGTCGACCGACTCCCTGCTGATGCCAGTTGCCTTCTGCATTCATCATGACCGACGTCAGTTATACTGCCGACGCCAGTGTCTCTAGAACTTTAGCAACCTCCTCCATGTCTGCAACAAGTTGAAGCTTTTAGCTCCACAACCTAACAATCTCCCACTTGGAGATAAACAACTGCAACTGTACCTATACCTGTACATCATCTAGTTTGTTCCCTTTGCTCTGTATCCCTCTTCAAGATCACTCTTGAAGACCAACCACCACAAATCTTGTGGTGCAACACCTGTCATCCAAATCACCTGCCACATCCACATTTACAAACCCATGTAGAAAATAACTTGACCCTGCATAACATGTGCACCTGCTATTGGTCCCTCTAAGAATCCATTGAACTGCCCTCCAATGCTTCTTTCTCGAATTGGCTCCAAACTTGTGACAACTCTCACTGCTTGGGAAAACTCAGGTCTAGTACATACCATGCACTTAACCTCATTATGTGAATCAAGACACTGTTCTGTGAACTGTCTAACCATCGGCGTGTTAACCGGTCTCACACAATCATCCTGAAACAAAGTCAACATGTGACCTTCCATGTCCCTAGAACACACTCATGCCAAAGAACCTTGCTGCTCCCAGATTCCTCATGACATACTTCTAAACTAGCTTTACCTTTAGTTCAACAACTCCCTGTATATGTAACCCTGCAACAAGCACATCATATAGTAATAGGATAATGTAGCTAATATTATCCAACCTGGTAAAGAGAAACACAATGATCAAACCTCCATTGTCCTGCAGCTTATTCAAGACCATATACCTTGGCCTTCTGTCTCACATGTCCATTTTCGCTCTTCTTCATCCTGAACATCCATTCGTCTCTCAGTGCTTCCTTCCAGCTGGCAACTCCACCCAAAACTCTCGTTTAGTTCTCCTCCAAGGAATCACATCCTTCATCCATGCCAAGCTCCCACTGTTTCCTAGATCTACCTGCTCTGCTTCTTTAACAACTTCATGGTTCTTTACCATCAGTGAGCAACAAGCAGTGTAAAGAAGGGAAATGATGAATTTGAGGCTTACTTACCCTTTAAGTCCTCCATATGGGCATTTGAGACTCCTTGACAGCTTACTGTCCACCCAAAATTCATCTCAGTGATCGATGCCAGTCACATCTCAGTCTGCACCCGACCGATGTCGGTTCCATGCGACTGCCTCATCGCCAACGTCGGTTCCCCTTGGCTGACACCGGTGTTTATTTGTCCCTGAGTCACTGATGTCGGGCTGCACATAGCCGACATCGGTCCCTGTCTGGACGTCGACGTTGGTTTTCTAATCGACGTCGGTCTCTGTGTTTTGCTTGTGAGAACTGACTTCTACCCGCGAGCTCCTTTTGGATCAAACCCTTGTCCAAATCAACCTTGATTTGCTCAAAATTATTCAGCCCCTTTGACTGATACCTATTCGTCATCTTCTCCTTGAAAACCAAGGCTTTCTTGTTCTTGTCACTAACATCGAATTCCTCAAGAAACGTTACCTTCTTCTTCTGCATACAAAAATCTCGATCCATGCCTTTCAAATCTGAAAGCATACCCTTTGACTCAAGAACATGCATCTCCTTCTTATTCATGTGACCAAGCCTATTAAGCCACATCTTCGAATCTACAGCTGAAGTAGATAACCCAAAAAGAGAATCAGTAATACAAGTAGATAGATAAAGTGTACCTACTTTCTTACCTCTTGCTACAACAAGTGCACCCTTGATAACCTTCCAAGAGTCTGCTGTGAGAGTTACTGTGCAACCCTCATCACCCAAACTTCTTACAGAAATCAAATTTTGCTCCAGAACTGGGACATGCATGACCTCCTTCAACACCCATGTGTTACCTGTCTGCAATTTCAGCTTCACTTTCCCTTTGCCAACCATCTGACAAGGCTTACCATCCCCTAAACAAATTTCTCCAAAGTCTCCTTGGACATACTCATGAAAAAATTCTCTGTTTGGGGATGCATGAAAAGAGGCACCAGAATCTAAAACCCAAGATTCTACTTTATCCAAAGAACATACCAGAGCATCCTATGCAACAAAATCCACAACATCTGCTTCTTCTTCATGTCCTTCATGCTGATCTTCATTCAACCAACAGTCTCTCTTTAAGTGCCCTTGCTTTCCACATTTCCAGCAGGTTATTTTGCCATACCTGGACTTGGATCTCCTGCCTATCTTTGACCTTGATCTCCCACGCTCGATCTTCTCTCTTTGCCATCCCCTGCTTTCCACACTCAAAGCATTTCCTGATGATTCACCTATGCTTTTCCTGCAAATCTCTTCATTCAAGATTACACTCATAATATCATCCACTTTTAAGATTTTTGAAGCAGACGTAGTATTACTAACTGCCATTACCAAACTCTCCCAACTTTCAGGGAATGAGCATAAGATTAAGAGAGCCTTAATTTCATCATCAAAATCAATATTGACTGAACTTAACTGGTTTACCAAACCATGAAAATCACTAAGATGACTATGTACAGATTCACCTTCCAACATTTGCAAATTAAATAATTGATTCATAAGAAATACCTTATTCGAAGCTGAGGGTTTTTCATATAAATTTGCCAAAGATTCCATCAACTCTATCGTTGTCTTAGCGTGTGATAATTTGGAAATCACAGATGATGCAAGACTCAACCTTATAGATCCCAGAGCCTTCCGATCAAGAACCTCCCATTCTTCATCCTTCATATCTCGGGGCTTGCAATCAACCCCACCCAACGGTAAGTACAAATCTTTCTGATACAGATAATCTTCAATCTACATCCTCCATAATTGATAGTTCTTGCCATTAAACTTTTCCATTCATAGTCTACTTTCTTATGCCATTGCTCTACTCCCACTCAAACAAAAGCCTCTATGAGTAACTTGTAATCAACACACACTAACCAGATCTGATACAACCTGTTAGTATCCCAACCTAAAAGCTCTGATACCAGTTGTTGGGGAATCCAAGAACAACACACCTGTTTTGATCCCACTTGTTAGGATCTTGCTCCTCAGAAAGAGCACAATATGATTACCAAATACAAGCAATTAAACATGTAGAATTAACCAGAAGTACAAGTAACTAGAATTCACAAATAGCACAGAATATGAGAGATAATACACTATCTTGTATTAATACTCGTATAGAAAAGAATACAATAAAGAAGATGCCACTTCTTCTCCCACCTTCCAGAGGCTTCCCACACCTCAAGTGTACAGTAATTCTTCTTCAAAAGTTCACTCTCCTACCAAAAACGGTCCCAACACACAACTCACACACAGAATTGGTGTTCACCTCTCCAACCAGTCAGTAATAACTCTGTCAGTACCCAAGCACTCTAAAGTACTTCAAGTAGATCTCCCATGAGCCTGCAACCTGCAATTCAATAGACCATACTTACACATGTAGATATCTTATGAGCTTGCAACAACCTGCAACTCAATGATCTTACAAATGGAAGGATCTTCCTTGCCTTCCTTTTCAGCTCATAATTACAATACATGCCAATGGGTCTATAAATAGATCCCACACTTAAACAATAACTTAGACTCTTAGTTTACTAATAATAGACATGCAGCTCAAGACTCGAAATAGCCTTTACATGTAAACACTCAGTTCAACAAACTAACTGTTCGTGCAACGAACAATTTTGGAACACACAGGCAACCGACATCGGTCCCTGTCTGACTGGTGCTGATCGACGTCGGCCGACTCCCTGCCAATGCCGGTTGCCTTCTGCATTCATCATGATCGACGTCGATTATACTGACGACGTCGGTGTCTCTGGAACTTCAGCAACCTCCTCCATGTCTGCAACAAGTTGAAGCTTTTAGCTCCACAACCTAACAATACGAGTTGATGTCCTTCCTCTATTGCTATAGACCCAACATAGAGGTATAATTTTCATTTTTATTTTTTAAATTGAAATATTTCAATTTATTATAATATATATTTATTTTTGGCTTTTAATAATATATCTAGTAGTTATATTGGTCCACAGTAAGATGAGGTTAGGATGAGTCAACATCCTTCCTTTATTACCAAAGATTCGACATCGAGATATAATTTTAGATTTTATTTCTTTATTGAATAATTTCAATTAATTCTAATATTTTTTTTTTAGATTTTGATGATAGGTTTACTAGTGAGATGGACTTGTAAAAGCATGAGGTTAGGATGAGTTAAAATCCTTCCTCTGATACTAGGGATCTATCATTGAGGTATAAATTTATTTTTTATCTTTTAAATTGAAGTATTTAAATTACTTATTTTATAATATGTACTTGTATTTCATGTTTAGATCATCCACACCTCATGATCTCCCTACATCAAGTAGAATATGCATGGGATCTTCTCATCCTCCTTCTCATCATGTATGGAAGGTTACGAAGAAGAAACAGTAGGATTAGTGCCTGCTCCTCCTCACCCCAGTCTAAAAATGACAACGTTATCCCACACAATATCTAGGTCAATTGTGGAGAGGCTCTGCCACAGTCTCACAATGATTATCCCTCTTATCTAATATGGGACGACTACATACATTAAGTGTCTAGGAGTTTAAAAATAAAGTTATATATAAATTATGATATAAAAATATTGGAAGATAATCAAAGTGAGTAGTATTTAAATTTATGTTATTAAATCTTTAATATTTTTATTAATAAAATTTAAAAAATAAAATAAAAATTATTTGCAATATATTTAAGATCCAATTTCTTTTATTTTATATATTTAAACAACTAATATAAATACATTGTAAATTTGACATCCAATTTCTGTTATTTTATATATTTTAAACAACTGTTATTTGAATTTCTCAATATTGCTTGAAATAAGTTTCCAAGGGAGTGTAGACAAAGGCTCAAGAAAAGAATTGAAGATGAATTCAACAAACCCCATTATAACATAAAATCAATTGGAGGCAATACAACAACTGTGCTTAATAGGATGAGGAGAATTATGAGGGCAAGGCTACTAAATATATTTTTATTATGCTTTTTACATTTTATATACTTCTAAGTTTCTTTTTTAAAATATGTAATTTTTAGATTTCATTATAGGAGAAATATAGATGCAAAAAGGAAGAAAAGAGAAGACCTTTTGGCATACAAAATCTCAGTTAGCTAATTTTATGTGATGGATGGTTCAAAACTGATAAAAATGAGTTTACATGTGAGTTAACAAATATAATGAAATGTGGAAATTTGTGAGGTTTGTGTATTCAACTAATTAAATGTTTTGAATTTATTTGAATCAATGTATGAATTAAGAGTAAATAGTAAATCCCAAGAAGTGAGAGTAGTTCATAGAATCTTGTGACTCATTATTTGCATCTTAGTGACTCGTCACTTGCAGTGAATGAGAGAAAAAATGTTGTATATAAGTTGTATATTTTTATGATTTATTTTACATAAATTTGTAAGTTATTTTATAAAAATATTTACACCTTATTTAATGATATACATTGTATTGCAAGAGCAACGATTTCATTGTAGGGCTATCAAGGAAGTGAAAAAATAAATGAATGAATTGAGATGGGACACATAAGCTTTCAAAATGTGGGCCCTAATTAATTTATGTCTAATTTTGAAGTGGATAGATATTATTTCATAGTTGATGGCTATGATATTGAGAAGGAAGATAATGAAAACTCTGATTACATTGATGATAAGGAACTAGAGGATGCTTTATTATACACTGTCCTTAGTGATTTAATAGAAGATGAAGAGAAAAATGATTAAGATTTAAGATAGATCAATTGTTGTTTTTTATTTATAAATGATATTATATTAATTTTACTCCTTCCAACATATTATATATATATATATATATATATATATAAGATTATATTTTTAGATATAATTATATCAAAATTTTTAATCAAATTTAAAACAATAATTTATGAGTATTTAACTTCACAATAATATTTATATATAAATAGAGAATATATATTTAAATAATTATATATATATATATATATATATATATATATATATATATATATATATAAAATTATACATTATATTATTATTTTAAAAAAATTATATATATATAAAATTATACATTATATTATTATTTTTATTTATTTATATATAAATATATTAAATAAATAAATGGATAAAAATTATATATATAAAACTATTTTTATTTTTTTAAACCAATTATTGACGTAAACTATAGCCCATGTGATGCCACATTTTGGTCTAATTGTGGCGCAACCCCGAGTATTAATTTTTTTATATTAATGTCAAATGTGTGCCTAAAAAACCCAAAAAATAAAATGAAATTAAGTGACATTTCAAGCGTTATTAAGTTTTAATATAGTTGAAACATTGTGATGTCTTGATTATTTTGAAATAAACATTATAGATATAATATGTTTGGTGTCTTTAGATCCGTTAGGAAATGTCTTTAGATATATTTCTGTTTGTACGTGTTTTTATATAGGTTTATTATTTTGATTTTGTTGAGTATCATATAAATATGAACACTTAATTGTTGATGTTAGAATATAGTTTATTATTATTTTATTAATTTTTGAAGGTTATTTAATTTAGTTATTTTGTATATTAATTGTTTTATTAATTTTGGGTATTTTTTATTAACTTTTAAAAAAATTGTTAGAAGTGTTAATTAGAGTTTAGTTCACTGAATGTATATTTAATTGCATTCAATTATTTATCTATTCGTTTTTAATAGGCGGGGTATAATTTATATGGTTTAATTAATTAAATTGAATTTTATTTTAGTTAATTTTCTTCTTTTTAGGATTTGGAGTGCCTAACTTATCTAGCATGCATGAGTGATTTGTTACAAAAAATATCTAACATGTTGACCTTCTCTTATCATTGAATTAAATTTCAGTTATTTAGCTAACTTATTTGTTAGTTAAAGACTTAAATTAATATTAACTTGTTATGCAAGTTACTTGTTATTGGTTAGTTTTAGTCTTTATTTTTTATAAATTACTGTGTACAAGTGTGGCACAAGAGTTCTTTTTGAGAATTATTTTTTCATGTACTTTACTTTATTTTTATTAAATGTATTTATAAAAGAAAACTAACAAGAATATGTTTTGTGATTTGACGTTATTAAGTAAAAACTATGTCATCAATTCCACTTATTACACTACTAGATTAACAAGTAATCTTGTGACAAATTGGATGATATATAGTTTCATTTTCAAATCAAATCAAAGCTAAGTTATACTCCCTGCAAACATTCTAAACCTTAATTTGGTATCGCATCCTTGTTTAATAAAAGTTCAAAATGGTTTCAAGCCATTATTAAGAAATCATAGCTTCAATGAATTCTTCTTCTATGACTCTTTTCATTTTCACATGTAACAACTTTGAATATTGGAGAGATCAGTTGAAAATAATACTTTATGTAAAGGACTTTGGGAGAATGTTCTCCATAGATACACACCACCTAGAGATTTAAATACTTTGACTTAAGATTAAAAAAAATAAAAAAAGATGAAGAAAATGCAGATGTACAAACTTTCTTCTATCTTTAGAGTGCCATATACCCAAATATCTATCCAAGAATTGTTAGTTGCAAAAATTACCATGAGGCATGAAATACCTTGAAAATTTTATATCAAGGATCCATTAAGGTATGGAATACCTTGTTGATCACTCTTGAGGAGTGTAATGACATGAACACTATAATTGTTGATGAGTTGGTTGGTTCTCTCTTGTCTCATGAAGATAATGTGAGACTATATACAAAAGATCAAGAAAACGCATTTGAAATCAAGGTAGAGGTTTCAAAGAACAAAAATAAAAATCAGAATTAAGAGAGTTCAAAAAACTCAATTTCAAAATAAAAATATGAATCTAACTTCATAGATAGAAGTAAGAAATATTTCACTTGTCATTACTGTAAAAAATCATGACACATGATAAAAGATTATAGGATATTGGTAGCTAAAAATCAAGCTAACCAAGTGCATGAAAAGAAGACATTCCAAACTGAACATAGCGAGGTTTAAGATCACTCAAGTTATTATCTCACATGTAATATGGGAATAGAGGAAGTAAAGAATTTGTGATTTATTAATTGAGGTTACTCAAATCACATGACAAGTCACAAAGTTGGTTTCAACAAGTTAGATTATTTCTTCAAAATATAAGTGAAATTGGGAGATGAAAAGTCCATCTAAATTAAAGAAAAAGGTAGCATGAAAATCATAACAAGTCAAGGTAAGGGTGAAATACAGGTTGTTAATTTTTCTCCAAATCTAAATCACAATCTTATTAATATTGGTCAATTAGTAGAAAAGGGTTTCAAACTACTTTTTGAAGATGATGTTTATTTTATTTTTGATAAGAGATATATAAATAGATAGATTGATAATCTTATATGGAAAAGAATAGTAAGTTTTCATTAAGGTTAAATATTATGAAGGAAGGTACTTGTTTCTCCACTATTGAATATGCTAACATGTTGTGGAATTATAGATATGATCATATCAGTTTTAAAAGCTTACATAGTCTTGACACAAAAAGTATGATGAAAAGTCTTCCCAAAATAGATTTGAAAAGAGATCATGCATTCAAGTCATGTATTCTTGGAAAATATCATAATAAATCTTTATTTATCAATAAATAGAGTTAAAGCACACCATTGAAGGTGGTTTATCTAGATTTATGTGGGCCAATATCTTGCATAAGTATTGGTAATAATTTATATATTATTTCTTTCATAGATGATGTTACAAGATTTGTATGGATATTTTTGTTGAAAGAGAAGAGTGGAGATTTTTAATATTTTTCGCTAAAAAATAAAGTGAGAATTATATCAAGTCCGTAAGAACAAATAGAGGAGGTGAATTTTGTTCTAATGAATTTATTTTTTTACAAAAAATCAAAAGACAACTAACAACTCCTTACACACCACAATAAAATGTAGTAGAAATAAAGAATACATCCATCATAGAATTATCAAGTACTATGTTGGAGAATAAACACTTGAATATAGTTGTTTGGGGTTGAATCAATGAAAACAACAATTTAAATCATTAACATGTGTCCTACAATGACAATCAAAGACAAGACACCTTATGAAGCTTGGTATGTAGAAAAGTAGATGTAACACATCTAAAGGTATTTGTTTATTGTATTTTAAAAATATTCGAAATGAGAAGAAGAAAAATTATATCCAAAAAGTGTTCCTCATATTTTCACATATTATAGTGATGAAAGCAAAGCATACATATTTTATAATCCTACTAATAAATCTATAATTGTTTCTTGGGATTGTTTTTTTTTAAAAAAAAATGAGGTGTATGCTAATTATGATCATGTAGATCCAAAGTTCATAAATGAAGTGGATATCTTATTGAAATTGATTTTTAAATATTACGAAATATTGTACATGTTTATAAATCAATATGAAAGAATATTGGCTCTTCCCAAGTTATTAGTCATCCATCTTCATCAACTCCAAACAAGAACAAGTATTTGTTGAATTCAAATTCAACCAATAAAATGTTATATTATAATTATGAGAGGAAGATCACAAGGCTTCAATATCAAGAAGATAATTTTTTTATGATGCTTATGATGAAAATACTATGTTTGCATTATCATGTGGCTAGGGAACCTAGAGTTTATGTAGAAGCTAGTCAAAATAAATAATGGGTTGATGCTATGAAATTAAAGATAGATTAAATTGAGATGAACAATAAATAAAATATTTCTCAAATTACATTAAATAAATATTTTGTTTGAACTAAGTAGGTTTATAAGACTAAATTCAAGAGTGATGGTATGGTTGATAACTTAAAAACTAAACTAATTATGAAAGGGTTTGTACAAACATATAGGGTTGATCATGAGGAAACCTATGCACCCATGGCATGTCAAGATACTATAATAATAATGTTTATTTTATTTTCTCATAATGAATGAAAAATCTATTATATATGTCAAAAATGCATTCTTAAATGGAGTTATTGAAGAAGAAATATATGTGTGATAGCCACAAGGTTTTGATATAAGGATAAAGAGTTTTGGGCATATAGGTTGGAAAATGATATTTATGGACTAAAATAAGATCCAATAGCTTAGTAATCAAGAATTTATATCTGATTATTAGATCAAGGCTTTATAAAAATTAAAAAAGAACCAACACTTTACATACAAGTATTAGGTTCTAATGTTTTTACATGTTTTTCTTTATGTAGATGACTTGGTTTATACATGTAGCTCTATAGAGATGTTGAATAGATTCAAGGAAGATATGAAATCAGAATTTGAGATGACTGATCTTGGAATTATGAATTAACTTATTGACATAAAAGTCCATCAAATGAAAGATAAATTATTCTTTTGTCAAAAAAATATGTTCGAGACATGTTAAAAAGTATAATCTTCATTCATTTAGGTAATAAAAAGATGTCAGGAATCTAGAACAACAAACATGCTCTGACTCCACTATTAGGACCGAGGAAACATAATTGATTACCATGTACTAGCAACTTAATTTGCAGAATTAAACTAGAAGTAACAAGTAACTAGAATTCAGAAATAACATAGAATATGAGAGACAATACCCAATTGTATTAATACTCTTCCAAAAGGAAATACAACAAAGAGGCGCCACACTCTTCCACCTTACAGGTTTGCCACACCAAGTGTTCAGTAATTCACCTTCAAAAACTCACTCTCTCAATTAGGGTCCCAACACACAACTCAAACATAGAGTTAGTGTTCACCTCCAACCAGTCAGTATCTCTACTACCAGTACCACCAGTCAGTATCTCTACTAATAGTACACAAGTCCTCCACGCACTCTACAAGTGCTCCACGCACTCCAAGTACTCAACGTACTCCAAGTAGATCTCCCATGAACTTGCAACAACCTGCAACTCAAATGATCTTACTTTGGAAGGAACTACCTTGCCTTCCTCTTTGCTCTATGATTGAGTACACACCGTACTCCAAGTAGATCCTGCCTGATCTTGCTCCCTATTGTGTTGCTGTCACCTTGATCCTGCTGCCACCTGCAGATCAACCTAGTTCTGTACACCTGCAAACCTAGACCTTGCACACACATACACCTACAGATCAATGATCTTACTTACCATGTAGATCTCTAAATGTGGCCTTGCACACCTGCTGACCAAGATCCTACATACATGAAGAATCCTTCTGATTCTCCAAACCAGTATCCATACTTGGCACTATGTCACTAGGAGGAACACACCTTGCTCTTTTCACTCTGAAGGAGCTAATATTTGCTCTCTTACTCTCTAGCACAAATTACAATATAGCCCATGAGTCTATTATATAGATCTCATGCAAACAATAATTAGACACCTAATTACAATAATTAGATCTGCAGCTCAAGACTAAAATTAGCCTTCTTCATGCAAACAATCGGTTCATTAACAAACTGTCTGTGGAACTCGTAGTTCAGAACCGCACAGGCGACTGATGTCGGTCCTTATTTGCCTGGGGGTGACCGACGTCGGCCAATCTCTGACCGTCGTCAGCAAGTTCCTATCTCCACCTGACTGACATCGGTTGGCCTGACCGATGCCGACGACTGTGACATGTTAGGGTGTGGAGCTAAAAGCTTCACCAAGGAGCATTCTTTATCAGGTTCGGGTCTACATAGACACTGGCGTCGGTCAGGAGTGATTGACGTCGGTCACAGGCAGTTATAGAGGCACCGACATCGATAGAGGGTCGGCTGACGACGGTCACAGACAAGCAATAGGAACCAACGTCGGTTACCTGCGTGTCCAGAAAGCTATTTCCGTGGACAGAAGCGAGTGTTTGCATGATAAGTTTGAGTTGAAGTCTCAAGCTCGCGTCTCTATTATTGGCATTACTATTTTTAGAGCCCTTGTTCAAGTGGCTTAACTGCTTGTTTGGTGTACATGCTCAAGTCTCCTAATTCTATATGTAGAATTAGATCTTCTTAGCTTTGTAGTAGATTATTGTAGTTTGGTGAATTATTGTAATTCATTGTGTGTGAAGAACAGTACAGAATTGAATCAATCTAGGCTTGTTGGAGTTGATTATTCTTGAGAGAGAGAGCTCTTGAGGAATAGAGATCTAGTGAGAGATCTATACACCTAGGAGAGGTGTGGAAGAAAGAAGCTTTCTTCAATTGTATTCCTTTTGTAAAGAGTTTGTTAATACAAGTTTTCAGGGTGTTTTTTTGTATCTCTTGTTCTTGCTATTATCTTATTCAGTTACTTGTCAATTTGATTTAATTCCGCGTTTATTGCTTTCACAATTGTAATCTATTGTTGGATTGATCCCCCAACAAGTGGTATCAGAGCCTTGGTTATAGGTTCAGAGCTTGATAATTGGTATCAAAGTTCAGGTTCACTAACAGGTGGTTCAGATCTATGTAGTGTGTATTGATTACAGGTTCTTACAAGAGTTTCTGTAGGGATTTTTATTTGAGTGGGAGAAGCAATGGCAGATGAAAGTAAATTGAGAATGGAAAAGTTCAATGGCAAAAATTACCAACACTGGAGAATGCAGATAGAGGATTATCTGTATCAGAAAGATCTCTACTTACCATTAGGTGGGGTTGCAAAGAAGCCCAAAGACATGGAGGATGAAGAATGGGAAGTTCTTGACAGAAAGGCTCTGGGGTCTATAAGACTGAGTCTAGCATCCACTGTGATATCCAATTTATCACAGGCAAAGTCTACGGTAGAGTTGATGAATATGTTAGCAAATTTGTATGAAAAACCCTCAGCTTCCAATAAGGTATATCTTATGAAGCAGTTATTTAATTTGCATATGAAAGAAGGTGGATCTATTTCTACTCATCTGAATGATTTCAATGGTATTGTGAATCAATTAAGTTCAGTGAATATAGTGTTTGATGATGAGATAAAAGCTCTTTTGATATTATGTTTTTTGCCTGAAAGCTGGCTTGGCTTAGTAATGGCAGTAAGTAATACTACATCTGCATCAAATATTTTGAAAGTAGAGGATGTTGTTAGTGTTATTTTGAATGAGGAAATACGCAAGAAAAGCACAGAAGAGGCATCTCGTAACGCTTTAAGTTTTGAGAGCAGGGGAAGGCAGAAAGAGAAGAGCAAGAAAGGTAGATCAAGATCCAAGTCAAAGGGGAAAGGCAGATCTAAATCCAGAAATGGCAGGAGGCCACAATGCTGGAATTGTGGAAAGATGGGGCACATAAGCAGAGATTGTTGGTCAAAGCCTAAGGAGGACAACCAGCACAAAGGAAAGGAAGAAGCCAAGATTGCAGGTATTGCACAAGATGCTTTAATTTTCTCTCAGCATAATAATATAGAATCTTGGGTATTAGATTCTGGTGCATCTTTTCATGCTACTCCTAACAGGGAATATTTCAGTGACTATATCCATGGAGACTTTGGAATAGTGTATCTAGGGGATGAGCAAAGGTAAAGTGCAGCTGAAGATGCAGAATAGCAACACATGGGTGTTGAGAGATGTGATGCATGTTCCTAGCTTGAAGAGAAATTTGATCTCTGCAGGAAAGTTAGGGGATGAGGGTTGTACAGTAACTCTCACAGTAGATTCTTGGAAGGTGACCAAGGGTGCACTGGTTATGGCCAGAGGTAAGAGAGAAGGTACTCTCTATTTGTGTAATTGTGTTACTAACAAATCTCCTTCTGTATTATCTACTTTAGATGTGGACGCTAAATTGTGGCACTCAAGGCTTGGCCACATGAGTGAGAAGGGGATGTCAATTCTTAAGTCCAAAGGTATGCTTTCAGATTTAAAAGGCATAGATCTAGAATTTTGTGAGCACTGTGTATTTGGAAAACAGAAAAGGGTTAGTTTTCTCAAAATTGGGTCTACTAAGAAGAGGCACAAGTTGGAGCTTGTTCACACAGACGTGTGGGGACCAGCTCAGGTTGCTTCCATTGGATGATCACAGTACTATGTATCTTTCATAGATGATGCTACAAGGAAGGTATGGATCTATTGTATTAGAAAGAAATCTGATGTATTCAACACTTTTAAAGTTTGGAAAGCTATGGTTGAGAATGAAACAGGTAAAAGATTAAAGTGCCTGAGATCAGACAATGGTGGTGAGTTCTGCAGTCATAAGTTCAGAGATTATTGTTACATGCATGGAATCCGTAGGCAAAGGACGGTTCCAAGAACACCTCAACAGAATGGTATTGCTGAAAGGATGAACAGGACAATAATGGAGCATGCAAGATGTATGAGATTGCATGCCGGTTTGCCCTTATAGTTTTGGGCACAAGCTGTTGACACTGCAGTATACCTGATTAACAGAGGAACCTCTACAGCTCTAGATGGTGGTATTCCAAAAGAGGCATGGACAGGTAAAAAGGTTGATCTCTCATATCTCAAAGTGTTTGGTTGTGAAGCGTTTGTGCATATAGACAAGGAAAATAGAAAGAAGCTTGATGCTAAGTCTATGAGATGCATGTTTATTGGCTATGGCTCAGATGATTTTGGTTACAGATTGTGGAATCTAGAAACTAACAAGGTAATCAGGAGCTGTGATGTTGTTTTCAACGAAAGAGTGATGTATTGTGATCAGCTAAGGAAGTTGAATCAATCTGAGCAGAGCAATGGTGAATTGGATGAGGTGAAAGTCCAAAATGAGCTCGCGAGAAAAAAAAATAATCACTTGCAGGAAAACACAGAGACCGACGTCGGCAGGTTAGGAACCGGCGTCGGCAGGACAGAAACCGGCGTCAGCCATACAGAGACCGACGTCGGCCGTATAGGTACCAAGGTCGGTCAGGAAGAACCGACGTCAGCCAGTAACAGGTCTGCAGGTGACCGAGGTCGGTCACTGTCAGAGAATTTGGGTGGACAGCGTGTTGTGGACGAGTCTCAGACACCCATCAGGAGGTCAGAAAGGGTGAGTAAGCCTCCAATTAGATATTCTCCTTCTTTATATTATTTATTGCTAACGGATGGTGGAGAACCAGAGAGTTTTGAAGAAGCAATACAGGTGGAGTCCAAGAGTGAGTGGGAGCGTGGCATGGTTGAGGAGTTGGAGTCCTTAAGAGAGAACCAAACATGGGACTTGGTTGAATTGCCAGCTGGTAAGAGAACACTCAAGAATAGATGGACCTACAGGTTGAAGGAAGGTGAGAATGGACAGATGAGATACAAGGCCAGATTAGTGGTAAAAGGATTTACACAAAAGCTAGGTATCGACTTTGGTGAGATTTTTTTTCCTGTTGTTAAAATGACTTCAATAAGGGTTGTATTGTCTTTGGTTGCTTTTGAGGATTTGCATCTTGAGCAGCTAGATGTTAAGACAGCGTTTCTTCATGGAGATTTGGATGAAGAAATTTATATGGAACAGCCAGAAGGATTCGAGGTCAAGGGTAAGGAGAAGTTTGTGTGCAGATTGAAGAAAAGCTTGTATGGCCTCAAGCAAGCTCCTAGGCAATGGTACTTAAAATTTGACAGGTTTATGACTGAGCATGGCTACAGTAGGTGTCAATCAGACCATTATGTGTATTTCAAGAGATTTGATAACGGTAGATATATTATTCTATTGTTGTATGTAGATGATATGCTGGTTGCAGGATCACACATGCAGGACATCTCTGAGCTTAAGGTAAAATTAGCTCAAACGTTTGCTATGAAGGATTTGGGAGCAGCAAAGAAAATCCTTGGAATGAGCATTAAGAGAGACAGGAAAAATCACAGGTTGATATTGTCTCAAGAAGATTATGTGGACAAGGTGTTGAAATGATTCAATATGCAGGATGCTAAACTGGTAAGCACACCTTTGGCTGGACATTTTAAGTTGAGTAAAGAACAATGTCCTAATTCATATGATGAGGTAGAGTACATGAGTAAGGTTCCATATTCTTTCGCAGTAGGGAGTTTGATGTATGCAATGGTGTGTACTAGACTGGATATTGCCCAAGCAGTGGGAGTGGTAAGTATGTATATGGCCAATCTAGGTAAGGAACATTGGAAAGCAGTTCAGTGGATCCTTAGATATCTGAGAGGAACCAGCAGTAAGCACTTATGCTATGGAGGTTCAGATACTTCTCTACATGGTTATGTAGATTCAGATATGGGAGGTGATTTAGATGGCAGGAGGATCACTACAAGTTATGTTTTCACTGTAGGTGGAATGGCGGTTAGCTAGATATCTAAGTTGATAAGGTTATTGCCTTGTCAACTATAGAAGCAGAGTACATTGCAGCCACAGAAGCTAGCAAGGAGATGATATGGATGACATGGTTCATGGATGAGCTTGGTAGGGAGCATGAGAGTTGCAGATTGTATAGTGACAGTCAGAGTGCAATCCATTTGGCTAAGAATTTAGCCTTTCATTCAAGAACAAAGCACATACAACTAAGGTATCACTTCATACGACAGGTATTGGAAGATGGTGAGTTGAAGCTGGAAAAGATCTATACAGATAGGAATCCTGCTGATATGTTAACCAAGCCGGTTACAAAGGAGAAGTTGAATCTTCATTCAACTTATGTTGGTCTTCATGATTGAGTTGAAGATGGAGGAGCTAGAAGATGTTGCTGTACAGGTACTGGTGCAGCTGTTTATCACCAAGTGGGAGATTGTTAGGGTGTAGAGCTAAAAGCTTCACCAAGGAGCATTCTTTATCAGGTTTGGGTCTACACAGACATCAGCATCGGTCAGGAGTGACCGCCATCGGTCACAGGCAGTTACAGAGGCACCTACGTCGGTAGAGGGTCGGCCGATGACGGTCACAGACAAGCAGCAAGAATCGACGTCGGTTACCTGCGTGTCCAGAAAGCTATTTTCGTGGACAGAAGCGAGTGTTTGCATGATAAGTTTGAGTTGAAGTCTCAAGATCGCGTCTCTATTATTGGCATTACTATTTTTAGAGCCCTTGTTCAAGTGGCTTAACTGCTTGTTTGGTGTACATGCTCAATTCTCCTAATTCTATATGTAGAATTAGATCTTCTTAGCTTTGTAGTAGATTATTGTAGTTCGGTGAATTATTGTAATTCATTGTGTGTGAAGAACAGTACATAATTGAATCAATCCAGGCTTGTTGGAGTTGATTGTTCTTGAGAGAGAGAGCTCTTGAGGAATAGAGATCTAGTGAGAGATATATACACCTAGGAGAGGTGTGGAAGAAAGAAGCTTTCTTCAATTGTATTCTTTTTGTAAAGAGTTTGTTAATACAAGTTTTCAAGGTGTTTTCTTGTATCTCTTGTTCTTGCTATTATCTCATTCAGTTACTTGTCAATCTGATTTAATTCCGCATTTTTTGCTTTCACAATTGTAATCTATTGTTGGATTGATCCCCCAACAAGTGGTATCAGAGCCTTGGTTACAGGTTCAGAGCTTGATAATTGGTATCAAAGTTTAGGTTCACTAACAGGTGGTTCAGATCTGTGTAGTGTGTATTGATTACAGGTTTTTACAGGAGTTTCTGCAGGGATTTCTGTTTGAGTGGGAGAAGCAATGGCAGATGAAAGTAAATTGAGAATGGAAAAGTTCAATGGCAAAAATTACCAACACTGGAGAATGCAGATAGAGGATTATCTGTATCAGAAAGATCTCTACTTACCGTTAGGTGGGGTTGCAAAGAAACCCAAAGACATGGAGGATGAAGAATGGGAAGTTCTTGACAGAAAGGCTCTGGGGTCTATAAGACTGAGTCTAGCATCCACTGTGATATCCAATTTATCACAGGCAAAGTCTACGGTAGAGTTGATGACTACGTTAGCAAATTTGTATGAAAAACCCTCAGCTTCCAATAAGGTATATCTTATGAAGCAGTTATTTAATTTGCATATGAATGAAGGTGGAGCTGTTTCTACTCATCTGAATGATTTCAATGGTATTGTGAATCAATTAATTTCAGTGAATATAGTGTTTGATGATGAGATAAAAGCTCTTTTGATATTATGTTCTTTGCCTGAAGGCTGGCATGGCTTAGTAATGGTAGTAAGTAATACTGCATCTGCATCAAATATTTTGAAAGTAGAGGATGTTGTTAGTGTTATCTTGAATGAGGAAATATGAAGGAAAAGCACAGAAGAGGCATCTGGGAACGCTTTAAGTTTTGAGAGCAGGGGAAGGCAGAAAGAGAAGAGCAAGAAAGGTAGATCAAGATCCAAGTCAAAGGGGAAAGACAGATCTAAATCTAGAAATGGCAGGAGGCCACAATGCTGGAATTGTGGAAAGATGGGGCACATAAGTAGAGATTGTTGGTCAAAGCCTAAGGAGGACAACCAGCACAAAGGAAAGGAAGAAGCCAAGATTGCAGGTATTGCACAAGATGCTTTAATTTTCTCTCAGCATAATAATATAGAATCTTGGGTATTAGATTCTGGTGCATCTTTTCATGCTACTCCTAACAGGGAATATTTCAGTGACTATATCCATGGAGACTTTGGAATAGTGTATCTAGGGGATGATGAGCCCTATAAAATAATTGGCAAAGGTAAAGTGCAGTTGAAGATGCAGAATAGCAACACATGGGTGTTGAGAGATGTGATGCATGTTCCTAGCTTGAAGAGAAATTTGATCTCTGCAGGAAAGTTAGGGGATGAGGGTTGTACAGTAACTCTCACAGCAGATTCTTGGAAGGTGACCAAGGGTGCACTAGTTATGGCCAGAGGTAAGAGAGAAGGTACTCTCTATTTGTGTAATTGTGTTACTAACAAATCTCCTTCTGTATTATCTACTTTAGATGTGGACGCTAAATTGTGGCACTCAAGGCTTGGCCACATGAGTGAGAAGGGGATGTCAATTCTTAAGTCCAAAGGTATGCTTTCAGATTTAAAAGGCATAGATCTAGAATTTTGTGAGCACTGTGTATTTGGAAAACAGAAAAGGGTTAGTTTTCTCCAAATTGGGTCTACTAAGAAGAGGCACAAGTTGGAGCTTGTTCACACAGACGTGTGGGGACCAGCTCAGGTTGCTTCCATTGGAGGATCACAGTACTATGTATCTTTCATAGATGATGCTACAAGGAAGGTATGGATCTATTGTATTAGAAAGAAATCTGATGTATTCGAGACTTTTAAATTTTGGAAAGCTATGGTTGAGAATGAAACAGGTAAAAGATTAAAGTGCCTGAGATCAGACAATGGTGGTGAGTTTTGCAGTCATAAGTTCAGAGATTATTGTTACATGCATGGAATCCGTAGGCAAAAGACGGTTCCAAGAACACCTTAGCAGAATGGTATTGCTGAAAAGATGAATAAGAAAATAATGGAGCGTGCAAGATGTATGAGATTGCATGCCGATTTGCCCTTACAGTTTTGGGCACAAGCTGTTGACACTGCAGTATACCTGATTAACAGAGGACCCTCTACAACTATGGATGGTGGTATTCCATAAGAGGCATGGACAGGTAAAAAGGTTGATCTCTCATATCTCAAAGTGTTTGGTTGTGAAGCCTTTGTGCATATAGATAAGGAAAATAGAAAGAAGCTTGAAGCTAGGTCTATGAGATGCATGTTTATTGGCTATGGCTCAGATGATTTTGGTTACAGATTGTGGAATCTAGAAACTAACAAGGTAATCAGGAGCCGTGATGTTGTTTTCAATGAAAGAGTGATGTATTATGATCAGCTAAGGAAGTTGAATCAATCTGAGCAGAGCAATGGTGAATTGGATGAGGTGAAAGTCCAAAATGAGCTCGCGGG
The DNA here is from genome assembly GCA_037957365.1 of Torreya grandis. Lineage (NCBI taxonomy): Eukaryota > Viridiplantae > Streptophyta > Pinopsida > Cupressales > Taxaceae > Torreya > Torreya grandis. The sequence goes on along the minus strand of JARHVA010003378.1, from coordinate 475,046 downwards.
AAAAAGAAATAATCACTTGCAGGAAAACATAGAGACCGATGTCGGCAGGTTAGGAACCGGCGTCGGCAAGACAAAAACTGGCTCGGCCATACAGAGACCGACGTCGGCCATACAGGTACCGAGGTCGGTCAAGAAGAATCGACGTCGGCCAGTAACAGGTCTACAGGTGACCGAGATCGGTCACTGTCAGAGAATTTGGGTGGACAGCGTGTTGTGGACAAGTCTCAGACACCCATCAGGAGGTCAGAAAGGGTGAGTAAGACTCCAATTAGATATTCTCCTTCTTTATATTATTTATTTCTAACTGATGGTGGAGAACCAAAGAGTTTTGAAGAAGCAATACAGGTGGAGTCCAAGAGTGAGTGGGAGCGTGGCATGGTTGAGGAGTTGGAGTCCTTAAGAGAGAACCAAACATGGGATTTGGTTGAATTGCCAGCTGGTAAGAGAACACTCAAGAATAGATGGACCTACAAGTTGAAGGAAGGTGAGAATGGACAGATGAGATACAAGGCCAGATTAGTGGTAAAAAGATTTGCACAAAAGCCAGGTATCGACTTTGGTGAGATTTTTTCTCCTGTTGTTAAAATGACTTCAATAAGGGTTGTATTGTCTTTGGTTGCTTTTGAGGATTTGCATCTTGAGCAGTTAGATGTTAAGACAACGTTTATTCATGGAGATTTGGATGAAGAAATTTATATGGAACAGCCAGAAGGATTCGAGGTCAAGGGTAAGGAGAAGTTTGTGTGCAGATTGAAGAAAAGCTTGTATGGCCTCAAGCAAGCTCCTAGACAATGGTACTTAAAATTTGATAGGTTTATGACTGAGCATGGCTACAGTAGGTGTCAATCAGACCATTATGTGTATTTCAAGAGATTTGATAACGGTAGATATATTATTCTATTGTTGTATGTAGATGATATGCTGGTTGCAGGATCACACATGCAGGACATCTCTGAGCTTAAGGTAAAATTAGCTCAAACGTTTGCTATGAAGGATTTGGGAGCAGCAAAGAAAATCCTTGGTATAAGCATTAAGAGAGACAGGAAAAATCACAGGTTGATATTGTCTCAAGAAGATTATGTGGACAAGGTGTTGAAACGGTTCAATATGCAGGATGATGAACCGGTAAGCACACCTTTGGCTGGACGTTTTAAGTTGAGTAAAGAACAATGTCCTAATTCATATGATAAGGTAGAGTACATGAGTAAGGTTCCATATTATTCTGTAATAGGGAGTTTGATGTACGCAATGGTGTGTACTAGACAGGATATTGCCCAAGCAGTGGTAGTGGTAAGTAAGTATATGGCCAATCCAGGTAAGGAACATTGGAAAACAGTTCAGTGGATCCTTAGATATCTGAGAGGAACCAGCAGTAAGCACTTATGCTATGGAGGTTCAGATACTTCTCTACATGGTTATGTAGATTTAGATATGGCAGGTGATTTGGATGGCAGGAGGAGCACTACAGGTTATGTTTTCACTGTAGGTGGAACGGCAGTTAGCTAGATATCTAAGTTGCAGAAGGTTGTTGCCTTGTCAACTACAGAATCAAAGTACATTGCAGCCATAGAAGCTAGCAAGGAGATGATATGGATGACACGGTTCATGGATGAGCTTAGTAGGGAGCATGAGAGTTGTAGATTGTATAGTGACAGTCAGAGTGCAATCCATTTGGCTAAGAATTCAGCATTTCATTCAAGAACAAAGCACATACAGCTAAGGTATCACTACATACGACAGGTATTGGAAGATGGTGAGTTGAAGCTGGAAAAGATCCATACAGATAGGAATCCTGCTGATATGTTAACCAAGCCAGTTACAAAGGAGAAGTTGAATCTTCATTCAACTTCTGTTGGTCTTCATGATTGATTTGAAGATGGAGGAGCTAGAAGATGTTGTTGTACAGGTACTGGTGCAGATGTTTATCACCAAGTGAGAGATTGTTAGGGTGTGGAGCTAAAAGCTTCACTAAGGAGCATTCTTTATCAGGTTCGGGTCTACACAGACACCGGCGTTGATCTGGAGCGACTGACATTGGTCACAGGCAGTTACAGAGGCGTCGATGTCGGCAGAGGGTCGGCCGATGACGGTCACAGACAAGCAGCAGGAATCGACATCGGTTACCTGCGTGTCCAAAAAGCTATTTCCATGGACAAAAGCGAGTGTTTGCATGATAAGTTTGAGTTGAAGTCTCAAGCTCGCGTCTCTATTATTGGCATTACTATTTTTAGAGCCCTTGTTCAAGTGGCTTAACTGCTTGTTTGGTGTACATGCTCAAGTCTCCTAATTCTATATGTAGAATTAGATCTTCTTAGCTTTGTAGTAGATTATTGTAGTTCGGTAAATTATTGTAATTCATTGTGTGTGAAGAACAGTACAGAATTTTATTGTAGTTCGGTAAATTATTGTAATTCATTGTGTGTGAAGAACAGTACAGAATTGAATCAATTCAGGCTTGTTGGAGTTGATTGTTTTTGAGAGAGAGAGCTCTTGAGGAATAGAGATCTAGTGAGAGATCTATACACCTAGGAGAGGTGTGGAAGAAAGAAGCTTTTTTCAATTGTATTCCTTTTGTAAAGAGTTTGTTAATACAAGTTTTCAGGGTGTTTTCTTGTATCTCTTGTTCTTGCTATTATCTCATTCAGTTACTTGTCAATCTGATTTAATTTCACGTTTATTGCTTTCATAATTGTAATCTATTGTTGGATTGATCCCCCAACAAGTGGTATCAGAGCCTTGGTTACAGGTTCAAAGCTTGATAATTGGTATCAAAGTTTAGGTTCACTAACAGGTGGTTCAGATCTGTGTAGTGTGTATTGATTACAGGTTCTTACAGGAGTTTCTGCATGGATTTCTGTTTGAGTGGGAGAAGCAATGGCAGATGAAAGTAAATTGAGAATGGAAAAGTTCAATGGCAAAAATTACCAACACTGGAGAATGCAGATAGAGGATTATCTGTATCAGAAAGATCTCTACTTACCGTCAGGTGGGGTTGCAAAGAAGCCCAAAGACATGGAGGATGAAGAATGGGAAGTTCTTGACAGAAAGGCTCTTGGGTCTATAAGACTGAGTCTAGCATCCACTGTGATATCCAATTTATCACAGGCAAAGTCTACGGTAGAGTTGATGACTACGTTAGCAAATTTGTATGAAAAACCCTCAGCTTCCAATAAGGTATATCTTATGAAGCAGTTATTTAATTTACATATGAATGAAGGTGGATCTGTTTCTACTCATCTGAATGATTTCAATGGTATTGTGAATCAATTAAGTTCAGTGAATATAGTGTTTGATGATGAGATAAAAGCTCTTTTGATATTATGTTCTTTGCCTGAAAGCTGGCATGGCTTAGTAATGGCAGTAAGTAATACTGCATCTGCATCAAATATTTTGAAAGTAGAGGATGTTGTTAGTGTTATCTTGAATGAGGAAATACGTAGGAAAAGCACAGAAGAGGCATCTGGGAACGCTTTAAGTTTTGAGAGCAGGGGAAGGCAGAAAGAGAAGAGCAAGAAAGGTAGATCAAGATCCAAGTCAAAGGGGAAAGGCAGATCTAAATCCAGAAATGGCAGGAGGCCACAATGTTGGAATTGTGGAAAAATGGGGCACATAAGCAGAGATTGTTGGTCAAAGCCTAAGGAGGACAACCAGCACAAAGGAAAGGAAGAAGCCAAGATTGCAGGTATTGCACAAGATGCTTTAATTTTATCTCAGCATAATAGTATAGAATCTTGGGTATTAGATTCTAGTGCATCTTTTTATGCTACTCCTAACAGGGAATATTTCAGTGACTATATCCATGGAGACTTTGGAATAGTGTATCTAGGGGATGATGAGCCCTGTAAAATAATTGGCAAAGGTAAAGTGCAGCTGAAGATGCAGAATAGCAACACATGGGTGTTGAGAGATGTGATGCATGTTCCTAGCTTGAAGAGAAATTTGATCTCTGCAGGAAAGTTAGGGGATGAGGGTTGTACAGTAACTCTCACAGCAGATTCTTGGAAGGTGACCAAGGGTGCACTGGTTATGGCCAGAGGTAAGAGAGAAGGTACTCTCTATTTGTGTAATTGTGTTACTAACAAATCTCCTTCTGTATTATCTACTTTAGATGTGGACGCTAAATTGTGGCACTCAAGGCTTGGCCACATGAGTGAGAAGGGGATGTCAATTCTTAAGTCCAAAGGTATGCTTTCAGATTTAAAAGGCATAGATCTAGAATTTTGTGAGCACTGTGTATTTGGAAAACAGAAAAGGGTTAGTTTTCTCAAAATTGGGTCTACTAAGAAGAGGCACAAGTTGGAGCTTGTTCACACAGACGTGTGGGGACCAGCTCAGGTTGCTTCCATTGGAGGATCACAGTACTATGTATCTTTCATAGATGATGCTACAAGGAAGGTATGGATCTATTGTATTAGAAAGAAATCTGATGTATTCGAGACTTTTAAAGTTTGGAAAGCTATGGTTGAAACAGGTAAAAGATTAAAGTGCCTGAGATCAGACAATGATGGTGAGTTCTACAGTCATAAGTTCAGAGATTATTGTTACATGCATGGAATCCATAGGCAAAGGATGCTTCCAATAACACCTCAGCAGAATGGTATTGCTGAAAGGATGAACAAGACAATAATGAAGCGTGCAAGATGTATGAGATTGCATGCCGGTTTGCCCTTACAATTTTGGGCACAAGATTGTGACACTACAGTATACCTGATTAACAAAGGACCCTCTACAGCTCTAGATGGTGGTATTCCAGAAGAGGCATGGACAGGTAAAAAGGTTGATCTCTCATATCTCAAAGTGTTTGGTTGTGAAGCCTTTATGCATATAGATAAGGAAAATAGAAAGAAGCTTGAAGCTAAGTCTATGAGATGCACGTTTATTGGCTATGGCTCAGATGATTTTGGTTACAGATTGTGGAATCTAGAAACTAACAAGGTAATCAGGAGCCGTGATATTGTTTTCAATGAAAGAGTGATGTATTATGATCAGCTAAGGAAGTTGAATCAATCTGAGCAGAGCAATGGTGAATTGGATGAGGTGAAAGTCCAAAATGAGCTAGCGGGAAAAAGAAATAATCACTTGCAGGAAAACACAGAGACCGACATCGACAGGTTAGGAACCGGCGTCGACAGGATAGAAACTGGCGTCGGCCATACAGAGACCGACGTCGGCCGTACAGGTACCGAGGTTGGTCAGGAAGAATCGACGTCGGCCAGTAACAGGTCTGCAGGTGACCGAGGTCGGTCACTGTCAGAGAATTTGGGTGGACAGCGTGTTGTGGACGAGTCTCAGACACCCATCAGGAGGTCAGAAAGGGTGAGTAAGACTCCAATTAGATATTATCCTTCTTTATATTATTTATTGCTAAGTGATGGTGGAGAACCAGAGAGTTTTGAAGAAGCAATACAGGTGGAGTCCAAGAGTGAGTGGGAGCGTGGCATGGTTGAGGAGTTGGAGTCCTTAAGAGAGAACCAAACATGGGGTTTGGTTGAATTGGCAGCTGGTAAGAGAACACTCAAGAATAGATGGACCTACAAGTTGAAGGAAGGTGAGAATTGACAGATGAGATACAAGGCCAGATTAGTGGTAAAAGGATTTGCACAAAAGCCAGGTATCGACTTTGGTGAGATTTTTTCTCCTGTTGTTAAAATGACTTCAATAAGGGTTGTATTATCTTTGGTTGCTTTTGAGGATTTGCATCTTGAGCAGTTAGATGTTAAGACAGTGTTTCTTCATGGAGATTTGGATGAAGAAATTTATATGGAACAGCCAAAAGGATTCGAGGTCAAGGGTAAGGAGAAGTTTGTGTGCAGATTGAAGAAAAGCTTGTATGGCCTCAAGCAAGCTCCTAGGCAATGGTACTTAAAATTTGACAGGTTTATGACTGAGCATGGCTACAGTAGGTGTCAATAAGACCATTGTGTGTATTTAAAGAGATTTGATAATGGTAGATATATTATTCTATTGTTGTATGTAGATGATATGCTGGTTTCAGGATCACACATGCAGGACATCTCTGAGCTTAAGGTAAAATTAGCTCAAACGTTTGCTATCAAGGATTTGGGAGCAGCAAAAAAAATCCTTGGTATGAGCATTAAGAGAGATAGGAAAAATCATAGGTTGATATTGTCTCAAGAAGATTATGTGGACAAGGTGTTGAAACGGTTCAATATGCAGGATGCTGAACCGGTAAGCACACCTTTGGCTGGACATTTTAAGTTGAGTAAAGAACAATGTCCTAATTCATATGATGAGGTAGAGTACATGAGTAAGGTTCCATATTCTTCAGCAGTAGGGAGTTTGATGTATGCAATGGTGTGTACTAGACCGGATATTGCCCAAGCAATGGGAGTGGTAAGTAAGTATATGGCCAATCCAGGTAAGGAACATTGGAAAGCAGTTCAGTGGATCCTTAGATATCTGAGAGGAACCAGCAGTAAGCACTTATGCTATGGAGGTTCAGATACTTCTCTACATGGTTATGTAGATTTAGATATGGCAGGTGATTTGGATGGCAGGAGGAGCACTACAGGTTATGTTTTCACTGTAGGTGGAACGGCGGTTAGCTAGATATCTAAGTTGCAGAAGGTTGTTGCCTTGTCAACTATAGAAGCAGAGTACATTATAGCCACAGAAGCTAGCAAGGAGATGATATGGATGACACGGTTCATGGATGAGCTTAGTAGGGAGTATGAGAGTTGCAGATTGTATAGTGACAGTCAGAGTGCAATCCATTTGGCTAAAAATTCAGCCTTTCATTCAAGAACAAAGCACATACAGCTAAGGTATCACTTCATAGGACAGGTATTGGAAGATGGTGAGTTGAAGCTGGAAAAGATCCATATAGATAGGAATCCTGCTGATATGTTAACCAAGCCAGTTACAAAGGAGAAGTTGAATCTTCATTCAACTTCTGTTGGTCTTCATGATTGAGTTGAAGATGGAGGAGCTAGAAGATGTTGCTGTACAGGTACTGGTGCAGCTGTTTATCACCAAGTGGGAGATTGTTAGGGTGTGGAGCTAAAAGCTTCACGAAGGAGCATTCTTTATCAGGTTCGGGTCTACACAGACACCGACGTCGGTCAGGAGCGACCGATGTCGGTCACAGGCAGTTACAGAGGCACCGATGTCGGCAGAGGGTTGGCCGACGACGGTCACAGACAAGCAGCAGGAACCGACGTCGGTTACCTGCGTGTCCAGAAAGCTATTTCCATGGACAGAAGCGAGTGTTTGCATGATAAGTTTGAGTCTAAGTCTCAAGCTTGCGTCTCTATTATTGGCATTACTATTTTTAGAGCCCTTGTTCAAGTGGCTTAACTGCTTGTTTGGTGTACATGCTCAAGTCTCCTAATTCTATATGTAGAATTAGATCTTCTTAGCTTTGTAGTAGATTATTGTAGTTCGGTGAATTATTGTAATTCATTGTGTGTGAAGAACAGTACAGAATTGAATCAATTCAGGCTTGTTGGAGTTGATTGTTCTTGAGAGAGAGAGCTCTTGAGAAATAGAGATCTAGTGAGAGATCTATACACCTAGGAGAGGTGTGGAAGAAAGAAGCTTTCTTCAATTGTATTCCTTTTGTAAAGAGTTTGTTAATACAAGTTTTCAGGGTGTTTTCTTGTATCTCTTGTTCTTGCTACTATCTCATTCAGTTACTTGTCAATCTGATTTAATTTCACGTTTATTGCTTTCACAATTGTAATCTATTGTTGGATTGATCCCCCAACAAGTGGTATCAGAGCCTTGGTTACAGGTTCAGAGCTTGATAATTGGTATCAAAGTTCAGGTTCACTAACAGGTGGTTCAGATCTGTGTAGTGTGTATTGATTACAGGTTCTTACAGGAGTTTCTACAGGGATTTCTATTTGAGTGGAAGAAGCAATGGCAGATGAAAGTAAATTGAGAATGGAAAAGTTCAATGGCAAAAATTACCAACACTGGAGAATGCAGATAGAGGATTATCTGTATCAGAAAGATCTCTACTTACCGTTAGGTGGGGTTGCAAAGAAGCCCAAAGACATGGAGGATGAAGAATGGGAAGTTCTTGACAGAAAGGCTCTAGGGTCTATAAGACTGAGTCTAGCATCCACTGTGATATCCAATTTATCACAGGCAAAGTCTACGGTAGAGTTGATGACTACGTTAGAAAATTTGTATGAAAAACTCTCAGCTTCCAATAAGGTATATCTTATGAAGCAGTTATTTAATTTGCATATGAATGAAGGTGGATCTATTTTTACTCATCTGAATGATTTCAATGGTATTGTGAATCAATTAAGTTCAGTGAATATAGTGTTTGATGATGAGATAAAAGCTCTTTTGATATTATGTTCTTTGCCTGAAAGCTGGCATGGCTTAGTAATGGCAGTAAGTAATACTGCATCTGCATCAAATATTTTGAAAGTAGAGGATGTTGTTAGTGTTATCTTGAATGAGAAAATACGCAGGAAAAGCACAGAAGAGGCATCTGGGAACGCTTTAAGTTTTGAGAGCAAGGGAAGGCAGAAAGAGAAGAGCAAGAAAGGTAGATCAAGATCCAAGTCAAAGGGGAAAGGCAGATCTAAATCCAGAAATGGCAGGATGCCACAATGCTGGAATTGTGGAAAGATGGGGCACATAAGTAGAGATTGTTGGTCAAAGCCTAAGGAGGACAACCAGCACAAAGGAAAGGAAGAAGCCAAGATTGCAGGTATTGCACAAGATGCTTTAATTTTCTCTCTGCATAATAATATAGAATCTTGGGTATTAGATTCTGGTGCATCTTTTCATGTTACTCCTAACAGGGAATATTTCAGTGACTATATCCATGGAGACTTTGGAATAGTGTATCTAGGGGATGATGAGCCCTATAAAATAATTGGCAAAGGTAAAGTGCAGCTGAAGATGCAGAATAACAACACATGGGTGTTGAGAGATGTGATGCATGTTCCTAGCTTGAAGAGAAATTTGATCTCTGCAGGAAAGTTAGGGGATGAGGGTTGTACAGTAACTCTCACAACAGATTCTTGGAAGGTGACCAAGGGTGCACTGGTTATGGCCAGAGGTAAGAGAGAAGGTACTCTCTATTTGTGTAATTGTGTTACTAACAAATCTCCTTCTGTATTATCTACTTCAGATGTGGACGCTAAATTGTGGCACTCAAGGCTTGGCCACATGAGTGAGAAGGGGATGTCAATTCTTAAGTCCAAAGGTATGCTTTCAGATTTAAAAGGCATAGATCTAGAATTTTGTGAGCACTGTGTATTTGGAAAATAGAAAAGGGTTAGTTTTCTCAAAACTGGGTCTACTAAGAAGAGGCACAAGTTGGAGCTTGTTCACACAGACGTGTGGGGACCAGCTCAGGTTGCTTCCATTAGAGGATCACAGTACTATGTATCTTTCATAGATGATGCTACAAGGAAGGTATGGATCTATTGTATTAGAAAGAAATCTGATATATTCGAGACTTTTAAAGTTTGGAAAGCTATGGTTGAGAATGAAACAGATAAAAGATTAAAGTGCCTGAGATCAGACAATGGTGGTGAGTTTTGCAGTCATAAGTTTAGCGATTATTGTTACATGCATGGAATCCGTAGGCAAAGGACGGTTCCAAGAACACCTTAGCAGAATTGTATTGCTGAAAGGATGAATAGGAAAATAATGGAGCGTGCAAGATGTATGAGATTGCATGCCAGTTTGCCCTTACAGTTTTGGGCACAAGCTGTTGACACTACAGTATACCTGATTAACAGAGGACCCTCTACAGCTCTGGATGGTGGTATTCCAGAAGAGGCATGGACAGGTAAAAAGGTTGATCTCTCATATCTCAAAATGTTTGGTTATGAAGCCTTTGTGCATTTAGATAAGAAAAATAGAAAGAAGCTTGATGCTAAGTCTATGAGATGCACGTTTATTGGCTATGGCTTAGATGATTTTGGTTACAGATTGTGGAATCTAGAAACTAACAAGGTAATCAGGAGCCGTGATGTTGTTTTCAATGAAAGAGTGATGTATTGTGATCAGATAAGGAAGTTAAATCAATCTGAGCAGAGCAATGGTGAATTGGATGAGGTGAAAGTCCAAAATGAGCTTGCGGGAAAAAGAAATAATCACTTGCAGGAAAACACAGAGACCGACGTCGGCAGGTTAGGAACCGGCGTCGGCAGGACAGAAATCGACGTCGGCCATACAGAGACCGACGTCGATCATACAGGTACCGAGGTCGATCAGGAAGAACCAATGTTGGCCAGTAACAGGTCTGCAGGTGACCGAGGTCGGTCACTGTCAGAGAATTTGGGTGGACAGCGTGTTGTGGACGAGTCTCAGACACCCATCAGGAGGTCAGAAAGGGTGAGTAAGCCTCCAATTAGATATTCTCCTTCTTTATATTATTTATTGCTAACTGATGGTGGAGAACCAGAGAGTTTTGAAGAAGCAATACAGGTGGAGTCCAAGAGTGAGTGGGAGCGTGGCATGGTTGAGGAGTTGGAGTCCTTAAGAGAGAACCAAACATGGGATTTGGTTGAATTGCCAGCTGGTAAGAGAACACTCAAGAATAGATGGACCTACAGGTTGAAGGAAGGTGAGAATGGACAGATGAGATACAAGGCCAGATTAGTGGTAAAAGGATTTGCACAAAAGCCAGGTATCGACTTTGGTGAGATTTTTTCTCCTGTTGTTAAAATGACTTCAATAAGGGTTGTATTGTCTTTGGTTGCTTTTGAGGATTTGCATCTTGAGCAGCTAGATGTTAAGACAGCGTTTCTTCATGGAGATTTGGATGAGGAAATTTATATGGAACAACCAGAAGGATTCGAGGTCAAGGGTAAGGAGAAGTTTGTGTGCAGATTGAAGAAAAGCTTGTATGGCCTCAAGCAAGCTCCTAGGCAATGGTACTTAAAATTTGATAGGTTTATGACTGAGCATGGCTACAGTAGGTGTCAATCAGACCATTATGTGTATTTCAAGAGATTTGATAACGGTAGATATATTATTCTATTGTTGTATGTAGATGATATGCTGGTTGCAGGATCACACATGCAGGACATCTCTGAGCTTAAGGTAAAATTAGCTCAAACGTTTGCTATGAAGGATTTGGGAGCAGCAAAGAAAATCCTTGGTATGAGCATTAAGAGAGATAGGAAAAATCACAGGTTGATATTGTCTCAAGAATATTATGTGGACAAGGTGTTGAAATGGTTCAATATGCACGATGCTAAACCGGTAAGCACACCTTTGGCTGGACATTTTAAGTTGAGTAAAGAACAATGTCTTAATTCATATGATGAGGTAGAGTACATGAGTAAGGTTCCATATTCTTCCGCAGTAGGGAGTTTGATGTATGCAATGGTGTGTACTAGACCGGATATTGCCCAAGCAGTGGGAGTGGTAAGTAAGTATATGGCCAATCCAGGTAAGGAACATTGGAAAGCAGTTCAGTGGATCCTTAGATATCTGAGAGGAACCAGCAGTAAGCACTTATGCTATGGAGGTTCAGATACTTCTCTACATGGTTATGTAGATTCAGATATGGCAGGTGATTTGGATGGCAGGAGGAGCACTACAGGTTATGTTTTCACTGTAGGTGGAAAGACGGTTAGCTGGATATCTAAGTTGCAGAAGGTTGTTGCCTTGTCAACTACAGAAGCAGAGTACATTGCAACCACAGAAGCTAGCAAGGAGATGATATGGATGACACGGTTCATGGATGAGCTTAGTAGGGAGCATGAGAGTTGCAGATTGTATAGTGACAGTCAGAGTGCAATCCATTTGGCTAAGAATTCAGCCGTTTATTCAAGAACAAAGCACATACAACTAAGGTATCACTTCATACGACAGGTATTGGAAGATGGTGAGTTGAAGCTGGAAAAGATCCATACAGATAGGAATCCTGCTGATATGTTAACCAAGCCGGTTACAAAGGAGAAGTTGAATCTTCATTCAACTTCTGTTGGTCTTCATGATTGAGTTGAAGATGGAGGAGCTAGAAGATGTTGCTGTACAAGTACTGGTGCAGCTATTTATCACCAAGTGGGAGATTGTTAGGGTGTGGAGCTAAAAGCTTCACCAAGGAGCATTCTTTATCAGGTTCAGGTCTACACAGACACCGACGTCGGTCAGAAGTGACCAACTTCGGTCACAGGCAGTTACAGAGGCGCCGACGTCGACAGAGGGTCGGCTGACGACGGTCACAGACAAGCAACAGGAACCGACGTCGGTTACCTGCGTGTCCAGAAAGCTATTTCCGTAGACAGAAGCGAGTGTTTGCATGATAAGTTTGAGTTGAAGTCTCAAGCTTGCGTCTCTATTATTGGCATTACTATTTTTAGAGCCCTTGTTCAAGTGGCTTAACTGCTTGTTTGGTGTACATGCTCAAGTCTCCTAATTCTATATGTAGAATTAGATCTTCTTAGCTTTGTAGTGATTATTGTAGTTCGGTGAATTATTGTAATTCATTGTGTGTGAAGAACAGTACAGAATTGAATCAATCCAGGCTTGTTGGAGTTGATTATTCTTGAGAGAGAGAGCTCTTGAGGAATAGAGATCTAGTGAGAGATCTATACACCTAGGAGAGGTGTGGAAGAAAGAAGCTTTCTTCAATTGTATTCCTTTTGTAAAGAGTTTGTTAATACAAGTTTTTAGGGTGTTTTCTTGTATCTCTTGTTATTGCTATTATCTCATTCAGTTACTTGTCAATCTGATTTAATTTCGCGTTTATTGCTTTCACAATTGTAATCTATTGTTGGATTGATCCCCCAACATGACAATCAACACCCTTCTCCAATGCCTGCATCAGTGAAGCTTTTAGCTCTACAACCTAACAATCTCCCACTTGGAGATAAACAACTGCATTGTACTTATACATGTACCCTGTCTAATCTATTTCCTGGCTTGTATCCCTCTTCAAGATCAATCTTGAAGACCACCCACCACACAACCTGTGGTGCACCTCCTATCATCGAAGTAACCTGCCACATCTGAACCTATAAACCCATGTAGTGAAGTCCTGACCCTACATAACATGTATACCTGCTGCTGGTCCCTCTCAAATACCTGAGAACCCACTTCCCTAAATTGGCTCCTAACTCTCTGACAGCTCCCACTGCTGGGGAAAACTTAGGTCTATACCAGACCTCATGTGATTTCAGACACTGAACTATCCAGCCCTTGGTGTGCTCCGGTTCTGTATCTTGCGTATTGAACCTTGCCAACACCTGATTCACATCAGCTCCCACTGGAGACAAAATCAACCTGTGATCTTCCATGTCTCTCATGCCAAAGAATTTTGTTGCTCCAAATTCCTCATGACATGCCACTGAACTAACCTTACCCTTAGCTCAGCAAAACCCTGTATGTATGAACATGTTAGCTAGCATACCATCCACATACAGTAACAGGATAATGTTGCAATCATTATCCAACCTGGTAAGACAAACACAATGGTTACACTGACATTGACTAAAGCCATGCTTTGTCATCCACTTGTCAAACCCTGTACCACTGTCCTGCAGCTTCCTCAAGACCATATGACTCGGCCTTCCGTCTCACATGTCCATTCTCTCTATTCTTTAACTAAGGTATCCATTCATCTTTCAGTGCTTTCTTTCGGCTGGCAACCCTACCAAATCTCCCATTTGGTTCTGCATCTTAATCATGCCATGCTCCCACTGTTTCCTAGATTCTTCCTGCTCTGTAGTGAGCAACGAGTATAAAGAAGAGGAACAACAAATTTGAGGCTTACTTACCACTTTCAGTCCTCCATATGGGCGTTTGAGACTCCTTGACAGCTTGCTGTCTGCCTAAAATTTGTTACAGTGACCGACCTCGATCACTACACAATCTATATCCGATCGACGTCAGTTCCCATGTGACTATCCTTCCTACCAATGCCAATTTTCTAACTGACATCGGTCTTACCTGGTCACCGACGTCAGTTCTCTGACTGACATCGACAGCCACCCTGCCTGACACCACCGGCTCTAGTCTGCACATGACCGACATCAGCACCTATCTGTTTGATGCCGATTCCCCTTGATTGACGCTGATAACTATGTTCACCTGTGAGTGATGACTTTTTACCCATGAGCTCTCCATGGATCAAAACCCTATCTAAATTTCCCTACTTAGAGATGTCCAGCCTTCTCCACTGATCTTTGTCCGTCATCTCCTCCAAAAACACCAAGGCTTTCCAGTTCTTAAGTCTGTCAAACACATCTGACTTCCTCTTAAGAACATGAATCTCCTTCTTGCTCATGTGACCAAGCCTACAAAGCCACATCTTCACAACAAAAGAAGAATCAGTAATATAAGTAGATAGATAAAGGATACCTACATTGTTACCACTAGCTAATTCAAGTGCATCCGCTGTGAGAGTTCTTGTGCATCTCTCATCACCTAATTTTCCTAAAGCAATTAGCCACATCTTCAAGACTGGGACCTGTATGAACTTCTTCAACACCCATGTGTTAGCCGCCTGCAATTTTAGCAACACTTCCCCTTTGCCAATACTTTGACAAGGCTCACCAACCCCTCTAATTGGGGCTGCATGGAAAGAGGCAACATAATCTATAGAACAAGATTCTACTTTATCTAAGAAACATCTCAGAGCATCTTGTGCAACAACACCTGCAACATCTACATCTTCAGTTCCTTCATGCTGATCTGCTACCAACCAACAATTTCTCTTTACTTGCTCTTGCTTTCCATAACACCGTAATTGAACATTCGTGCTTTTCAATTCCTCTATTCTTAGCATACTTTCTTCTACCATTGCTCTACTCCCACTCAATTAGAAACCCCTGAGAGTGACCTGTAATCAAACACAACCTGCTCCCTACAACCTTAGCTCTGATACCAACTGTCAGGAATATAGAACAACAAACATGCTCTGAATCCACTATTAGGATCGAGAAAGCACAATTGATTACCATGTACTAGCAACTTAATTTGCAGAATTAAACCAGAAGTAACAAGTAACTAGAATTCAAAAATAACACAAAATATGAGAGACAATACCCAATTGTATTAATACTCTTCCAGAAGGAAATACAACAAAGAGATGCCACACTCTTCCACCTTACAGGTTTGCCACACCAAGTGTTCAGTAATTCACCTTCAAGAGCTCACTCTCTCAATTACGGTCCCAACACACAACTCAAACACAGAGTTGGTGTTCACCTCCAACCAGTCAGTATCTCTACTATCAGTACCACCAGTCAGTATCTCTACTAATAATACACAAGTGCTCCACGCACTCTACAAGTGCTCCACGCACTCCAAGTACTCAATGTACTCCAAGTAGATCTCCCATGAACTTGCAACAACCTGCAACTCAAATGATCTTACTTTGGAAGGAACTACCTTGCCTTCCTCTTTGCTCTATGATCGAGTACACACCGTACTCCAAGTAGATCCTGTCTGATCTTGCTCCCTGTTGTGTTGCTGTCACCTTGATCTTGCTGCCACCTGTAGATCAACTTGGTTCTGCACACCTGCAAACTTAGACCTTGCACACACATACACATGCAGATCAATGATCTTACTTACCATGCAGATCTCTAAACGTGGCCTTGCACACCTGCTGACCAAGATCCTACATACATGAAGAATCATTCTGATTCTCCAAACTAGCACCCATACTTGGCACTGTGTCACTAGGAGGAACACACCTTGCTCTCTTCACTCTGAAGGAGCTAATATTTGCTCTCTTACTCTCTATCACAAATTACAATACAACCCATGAGTCTATTATATAGATCTCATGCAAACAATAATTAGACACCTAATTACAATAATTAGATCTGCAGCTCAAGACTAAAATTAGCCTTCTTCATGCAAATAACTGGTTCGTTAACGAACTGTCCGTGGAACTCATAGTTCAGAACCGCACAGGCCACCGACGTCGGTCCTTGTCTGCCTGGGGGTGACCGACGTTGGTTGATCTCTAACCGTCATCGGCAGCTTCCTATCTCCACCTGACCGACATCAGTTGGCCTAACCGACGCCGGTGACTGTGACACTCAGCACCCTCCTCCAATGTCTGCATCAGTGAAGCTTTTAGCTCCACAACCTAACAAAAGACTTTTAAGCAAGGTGGGAGGTGCGATGTATTTCACTATAACAAAGATTTTCAAGCAGTAAAGAATCTTTCTAGATAAGTAAGAGGTACTTATAATAATGGTATTAATTTTAGATTATAAATTTTATTATATTTAATTAAATACACATATTTATATTGGAGAGGACATATTGATGAAAGAAAGCCAACTTTAGTTTATTGCTTCATATTGGGAAGTTGGTTGGTTTCATGGTTATTAAAAAAATAAGCTACAATTGCATTATCCTCTAGTAAATCCAAATATACAATTTATGCACATGAAGATTATGATTGAGAATACTATTATTTTATTTTAGAGAGGCTCAATTTGAACTAACATATTTTTATGTTGATAACAATGGGACAATACAATTATTCAATAATTTAGTTTTTAATAGTAAAACCAAGCATATTGAACTCAAATATAATTCTATCATATACTTAGTTAATGATAAATATTTTTTATTGATTATGTGAGAATTTATTATTATTTTTTTGATATTTTTACCAAGATATTTCTGAAGAAGATTCATGAAAGACTTAAAGAGAAAATAGACATATCTCATATTTACATCAAAAGCGAGAATGTTGAGTAAGATATCAATATGAAAACTTAATTTTTGATGTTAGAATATTGTTTATTAGTGTTTAATTAATTTATGAGAGTTATTTAAATTATTTTTGTTCTAAATTAATTATTTTGTTAAATTTGAATATATTTTTTAGAACTTCCTAAAAAATAACTAGAAGTCTCAGCTAGAGTCCACTTCATTGAATGTATACCTAATTGAGCTCAAATATTTAACCATTATTCCTCAATAGGTGGGGTGAAATTTATAAGTCTTAGTTAACTAAATTTAATATTATTTTAGTAAATATCCTACTTTCTATGGATTTTGGGTGCCTAGCTTGTCTAGGGTGCATGAATTGCCTACTTGTTAAGAAATACATATTATATATTGACCTTATCTTTCAAACTCATTTTTTTGAGTCAAATTTAAGTTATATTAGATTATATTTTTAGGATTATATTTTTATTTAACTTATTTTTAAGTAAGGTTTTAATTTTGCATTAACTTGTCATGTAAGTTACTTGTAATTGGATAGTTTTAATATTTCTTGTTATTAAAAGATTGTGCACAAGTGTGACACAATAGTTTTTTTTAGAATGATTTTTGCATGCATTTAAATTTAATTTTATTATAGGTATTTATAAAATAAAATAAAAAAATATATGTTTTTTAATTTGAAGTTATTTAGTGCAATGTTTATCAATAATCATACTTATAACACCAATAGATTAACAACTAGTAATTCTGGGAGATTGGATCATTTTCAGATGAAGTCAAAGTCGATTTGTACTCCATACATTCAACACCTTTAATTTTCTTAATTATGATTTTATATAAGGCCTTGTCTAAGGCATCACACTGTTAGAGGAGATAGGTATGCAGACAAATAATAACCATTTTGTTGATGACTCTTTTCTAACTCTTCTTGAGGAAGAAGGTTTAGTAATAAAATACTATTGACTGATTTGACACCATTTTTATTTTTATTATAATAATTATTAATGGATAAAAAATTATTAATAAAAACAATTCTTCACCATCATACGATCATGGTTTGATAGATTTGAGTAGAAATGGATTAATCATAAAGAAATGTTCGACATCCTATAAATTGATTTTATTTTGAAGCATCATCTTCAAACATATGGAACTATGTTAGAGAGACTTAAAAATGGAAAAAAAATCATATAGATTATCGAACCCCTTTCTCTTGTAATTTTTCAAAATTTGTTCCAAAATCCTTTTTTATACCTATATTTAATTATTCAACTGTTAAGTGGTTAGAGAGAGTTTTCAAGCTTTTCATCTAGATGACATTGAAAGTACAAATGGTACAATTATGTTTCTAATGATATTATTAAATAATTTGGAGGACATGATAATGATTTATATTTAAAAAATGGTTTTCTATATGTTAAATTGGTTATCACAACTTTAAAAGTAAAAAGGCCCAGACATAGGTTAGACAGAGTTTTCAAGCTTTTCATTTAGATTATATTGAAAGTACAAATGATACAATGATGTTTCTAATCATATTATTAAAGAATTTGGAGGAAATGATAATGGTTTATATTTAAAAAATGTATTTTTTATTTATTCAATAAATTATAAAAACTTTAAAAGGTAAAAGGGCTAAGAATTTTTAATTAAAAATGGCATTGATTTATTTTAAAAAATGTTTTTTTATATGTTAAGTTGGTTATCACAAATTTATATCTTAAGTTGGTTATCAAAAATTTATTATACAATGTAATGCTTCACAAATATCTTATAAAAAAAAGTTTTTTTGAAAGGTCTTGGCCACACACCCTCCTCATTAGCCTTATTCCTATAAAAAGAGTGGGAAACTTTGTTGTGAAAATTATTTTGGAACAATTGTGAGGCCATAGACCCATGGCTCATTTGATATGGTAATAATTTTACTAGATTTTAGGTGAATAATCAATCTTTTTAGTGATTTTCAATCACTAAATTTTATGGATTTTCATTCCTTGAATCTCCATAAATCAGAGCAATGAATAGTTTTGAAAAAAATATCTTTATTATTATGGACATATTCAATGGTGTTATTTGCACCTAGATATTTTTATCTGAATTCAAACTCAGATTGAATAAGAAGAAATTTTTAAAATTTATAATGAAATTATCATAAATGTTCTAAATGAGCTTTTCCATAAAACTTTGGCATGCCTCAACCTAATAATAAAGGGATTGGAAGTAACGTGTAGACACTACCTTTTAGCTATAGACCATGGATTGATTATCATTAGATTTAATCAAATTTATTTTTGTGTGAAAATTTTAAACATTAATGGTATATATCTTTAACATCTCGAATATGGAGTTGTAAATTCCAACATATTTGGATATCCATTGTTAAGCTTAAGAAATATCACTTTGTTTTTGTTTTCTTTATTAAGACTTGTTTATAAGGGAAACACTAAAACCTTAATCACTTGAACCTTATGTGATGTGTTTGAAACCAAGTAGATTTTATGAGGAACTTTTTCTAGCACTCAAGTAACAAGATAATGAATACATAGTTTTCAAAATATTTCAGACTATTTTTTTACATTTTTTAATGTATATTTGATTTGAAGGATTTTTCATCTTTAATAGTTTCTAAGATCTTCCAAAATTCATACATAATTGAAAATCATTTTGAGAGCTTTCCAATGCTTATTGGAATACGTAAAATGGACATTGTATGCTCTAGTTATCAATGGTCAAAGTTTGGTTAACAGATAGTCAAAACTGGTCAAACTAGAAAACTTAATAGTTTTGGAATGTTTCTAAACCAGTTCCATGACATAGAAATCATCACAAGCTTTTTGATGTATTTTGAACAGATCAATTCTGAGTCCTTATGCAAAAGTTATAGCCAGTCAAAGTTATGGTCAAACTCAGTAAAACAATGATGTGGATGGTTGACAAGTGGATCAATCAACATGTGACACATGGCAGTGCAAAAATGAATGGTAAAAATGGTAAAAAGTTAATTTGTTTTTACCTCTGGTCTTCAACACTCATTTTCAGACAAATGGGCCCCACTATTTGTTTATCGGGGACCCTCAGCCAGGGTCAACACACTCTTTTTTTAGAGGGGTGCCTTTGCCTCCATTGCTTCACATTACCATTGTTATGTTTTTCATATATATGCCTGTGTGTTGTTTACATGCTATATGTGGGACTAATAATCTTGAATTATTAAACTATAAAGCTATGAAGCTTGAGATTACTCATTCCAGCTTGAGGTCGGTTTACCAGCTCATCAACCAACTCGTAGTTGGTTACAATCTAAACTGAGTCCATATCTGAGCTCAAATCTTCTAAGTTCCAACAAACCCAACAACTAACCAAGTTTGGTGTGGGAGATAATCCCATAGCAAAATAGTTTAATCCCTAGCCAAAGCTATGCACTGAATAGTGGATACAAGGCTATTTGAAGCCTTTTCAATATGTCCACCCCATGAATGTGGGATTTTTATCCTTACATGGTAAATCTATGGCTTAGTTGGTTGAAGACAAGCTAAGATCATGGGATTTGAACCAATAACCTGTGACAAAATATTTAAGCGGACTAACACCTTTGTAAGTGCTATAAAAGGTATAAACTTTTACTTGTACAGAGTATGGAAAATGACTATGTAAAATTTATAAGGGACAGTTTGTATCAATTGGTGTTTTTGATCAATCTAGAGGCATTTTCAGATCTCAAAGCAAACTAGAAAGTTGTTCAAATTTCCAAGATTCTCAGTTTGGTATATTGGTGCTCTCGATTTGGTATGCTTTTGACATATTTTTGAGAAATTAAAGTGATGATTTGATGGAGAATGATGGGAAGAGATTCTGCAAGTGCTTCGGGAAGGTGGAGGATGATTGTTGAGCATTGTCAGAGTTTTTTGAAGGTCTAATGACACAAATTTGTAAGTTTTTAGATTATATTATGGTATTGTGAGTTGTATTATTACTTACAGTTAAATTTTTAATGGACTAGATTGTTATTTAGTAATCCTAGAGATGTAGCCCATTTGGGTGAACTCCATAAACAATCCCAATGTCTTTATTTTCTGTTTTGCATTAATTTTTTTCATAGATTTTAGTTAGTTATTAATATTTGGATGCAATTTAATTAAAATATGACACTTATGAGAAATCATATAAATAGATTTATGATCTTTTTAAATGTGGAGATGGTATGAATGAGTTATTGAAAACACTCATATTTCAGTTTTGAATCCATTTTAATTACATTATAACAAGTTTGATCAGATTTTATTAAACACAATTTTCAATATCCATTTAAAACTATTTTAATAGTAGGGGGTTCACTATAATTTATGGATCTTATAAACCATTTTGAAGGCTAAGGGGTAAACACGGTTTACGGATCAAGTTTTGGTATTAGAATAGTTGATCAATGAGATTTAACAATGTGGTTTATTTATGGTCAACAATTTCCTATTTGACAATTATTGCAATTGGTTCAGTTGTGTGTTGAATATAGGAACATGTGAAGTATGGGCAAGTGATCAAAATAAGAAAAATTCAATGAGCTTGAGTCATATAATTAACAAATCCAAGAAGAGAACTCTCTCTTAAGGTCAAAATTTTATTCCTTGGAAGAGGAAGTTGAAAGGTTGAAAACTGAGTTGTAAGCTAAGGATGAACTCTTGGAAAGACTACAAAATGGTGAACAAATGAAGGATTGCCTTCCACATTAGATGCAAAAACCATGATGGATGAATGCACTGTACGTGAATGTGAGTCACTAGTTACTTTTCCTTTCCATCATGAATATGATAAAAAGTATTTTTGTAAGTTTGAAAAACACACTAAGGGTATTAGATCTAAACTATTAGATAAAATGAGATTTAGTGGAAAAGTCTTTGGAAAAGATGGCCAAAGCATTGCTAACCCCATTCAGGTAGAGGATAAGCCTCATCGTGCAGGTTTATGATACAAATCTAGTATTCAAAATAAAATAGGTGAGTGCTCTAAGAAAGCAAAAACAAGACGTGCTACAAAGAAGTGTAAACCATCTCAGATGAAAGGTAAAACACATTCTTTTCATCACACTTGCAATAATATTGATTATAATTCTACCAAAAAATGTAGATATTTCAACATTCCTTTTGATTATGGTATTCAAAATTCATGATACGTTTATCCATGCAGTTTTTATGGATTCTCTAATCACTGTGTAGCCAAATGTTGGAAACATAAATCTTTTTTAAGAAAGATTTTGAAAGACCACTCTCCTAAATAGTGTTCTGAGAATGGCAGTAAGAGTATATTTTCTAAAAGAGTGGACAAATGTTTTTGTACTCATTATAATAGAAAAGGACATGAGGTTAATAGGAGTTAGAAGCTTCATCCCAAACAACATTGGAGAGTTGTTAAAAAGGAAAGCATTGTTAAACCAACAGTTTCAGATATAACCCATGTAGAAACTCAAGTAAAATCTAAGGATAATCCAGTTAAGCAGTTTGAAAAACAATTCCTTAGTTTCATGTTTGCATAGTTGTGATAGTTTATTAGCATGAAAATGTTCAAAGTAATTTTGGTATTCTGTTGAAATTAAAAAGAATATATTTTGGTTTTGAACATACTTTTTGAGCTACCAGCTATGAAAAAATCTGAGTGATAGGTTTATCATACTTGGATTGTTTTCTCACGTTCATGGTTTTTCTAAAAGCTCTATTTTGAATCTCTTAATAAGTTTTTGAGTTTTTATGCATTGGTAAAGGAGTTAACGCATGTTTAAAATTGGAGATATATCCATATGATTTTTAGCTTTAAATATGGTTTATTGGAGTAACATGTAGGGAAAAGCCAAGGGACAGGGTTATCATACTTGGATTGTTTTCTCACATTTGGGTTTTTGGAAAAACTTCAATTTGAACTTTGAAAATAGTATATGTAGGTTGTATGGAGCATGATCAATATGTCTATTTTGGGAAAACTTGCATTTCAGTGTATATGTTGTCGTTTACTTTGTACAAATATATTAGAGGCTTATAAGACCCTTTTTGGGCACCGTTTATAATTTTAGTAATTATACAAACTTTTTGTAGCCATGCATGATATTTGTACATGTTTAGAAGTCCCTCATTTTGGGCATTTATTTATAACTATAAAATGTGGTTACAATTAGGGTGTACATTTATTACATTAACAAACTGATTTGCAATTGTACTTGGTGATCATTTTGTAGTGATTGGCAAATTCACTATTTTGGATATGTGACATTTGTAGAGACAGTTTTATCCTATCTACAATTTGATATTGGATAGAGATGTTCTTCATTGATAGTTTCAAGGATTTAGTTTGACTTTTGAATCATTACCATGATATGTTTCAGTGATATTTTGCAGGCAGTTTTGTAGAGTCAGTGGACACTCAACTATGTTTGGCATTTAGTTGTCTATTTCATACTGATCTACTTTTATAATTGCAGTATTGGCCAATTCACATGGGTTTAGTTAGACATTTCCTATTTAGAAATCACTTTATGTCTATCTACACTAATCTATTTATTGTGATAATTTTGGCATTACAATACATTTGGAAACTTTAACCACTATGCTATAATCTGGTTTCTATACTTTGGTGTGATGCAAAGAGTTATTTAGTAGATTCAATAAGTTATTGGAATTTTGGAGACCAAAAGCCTCTTTATGGGGAGGTTTGATCCAGAGGATTTTTCATCCTTCATAGTTCTAAAGATCCCCAAAAATTAGTACATAATTTAAGATCATTCTGAGAGCTTTCCAATGCCTATTGGAACACGTAAAATAGACATCATATGATCTAGTTATCATTGGTCAAAGTTTGGTCAATAAATAGTCAAATTTGGTCAAACTAGAAAAATTGAAGGTATTGAAATATTGAAGAACCATTTTCATGGCGTAGAAATCATCACAAGCTTTTTGACGAATTTTTAATGGACCAATTTTGAATCCATATGCGAAAGTTATGTCTAGTCAAAGTTGTGGTCAAACCTGATAAAACAATGACATGGATGGTTGACAAGTAGACCAATCAGTGTGTGACATGTGGTAGTGTAAAAATTAATGGTAAAAATAGTAAAAAAGTGTTTTGTTTTTGCCTTTGATCTTCGACACTTGTGTTCAGACAAATGGGCCCTACTATTTGCTAGTTAAAGACCCTCAGCCAGGGTTGACACACTCTTTTTACAGAGGGGTGCCTTTACCTCTATTACTTTACAATACCATTATTATGTTTTTTCATATATATGTCTATGTTTTGTTTACATGCTACATGTGGGACTAAGAATCTTGAATTATTAAACTATATAGATATGAAGCTCAAGATTACTCAGAGTCCATATTCGAGCTTGAATCTTCTAAGTTCCAACAAACCCAGTAACTGACCAAGTTTGGCATAGGAGCTAAGCCCATAGAAAAATGGTTTAATACATGGCCAAAGACATGAATCGAATAGTGGGTACAAGGCTATTTGAAGCCTTTTCAATATGTCCACACGAATGTGGGATTTTTATCCTTACATAGTAAATCAGTTTTTTTAATTGGTTAAAGACAAGCTAAGATCATGGGATTTGAACCCATAACCTATGAAAAAAAAATTAGGTAGACTAACCAATTTGCCACACCTTTGTAAATACCATAAAAGGCACAAACTTTTACTTCTACAGGGTATGGAAAATGATTGTGTAAAATTTATAAGGGGTAGTTTGTAGAAATTGACATTTTTGACCAATCTAGAGGCATTTTCAGATCTCAGAGTAAACTAGAAAGTTGTTTAGAATTATAAGATGCATAGTTGGTATATTAGTTCTTATGATTTGGTGTTATTTTGATATATTTTAAAGCAATTTAAGTGATGTTTTGATGGAGAACATTGTGAAGAGATTCTGCAAGTGCTTCGGGAAGGTGGAGGACAATTGCTAAGCATTGTCAAAGTTTTCTAAAGGTCTGATGGCATGAATTTGCAAGTTTTGAGATTCCATTATGGTATTGTGAGTTGTATTATTACTTTATAATATATTTTTAATAGATCATATTGCTATTTAGTAATCCCAGAGACGTAGCCCATTTGGGTGAACTCATTAAACAATCTCGGTGTCTTTATATTCTATTTTATATTTAATTTTTTTGTAGATTTTATTCAATTATTAAATATTTGGATGCAATTTAATTAAAATATGACACGATAAATCATATAAATGGCTTTTTGATCATTTTGAATGTGGAGATGGTACGAATGAGTTATTAAAAACACTTATATTTCAATTTTAAATCCATTTTAATCACATTATAACAAGTTTGATCAGATTCTATTAAACACCATTTTCAGTATCCATTTTTAAACTATTTTAATAGTAGGGGGTCTACTATAGATTACGTATCTTATAAACCATTTTGAAGGCCTAAGGGGTGAACCCGGTGTACGAATCAATATTCTACTCGAGCTACATGCATGATTTAAAAGAAGTATATTTTTTTAATTTGATATTCTATTTTCACCATCAAAATATATAAGTGTGATTATTTTTAAAAATTATATTATGGGTTATAGATTACATGTTATCCAGAAAAAAAAAAAAAAAACTATCCATGCTTGAAAAAACTATGATGTATATATAAGATCAAGTGAGGAGGTGTATTTACAGGTATAACACTTCAAGGCTCTAAATATTTAATACGATGGAAATGCTTCATAAAGTGTAAAAGAAGTGCCTCCAAACTATCCTAAAAATGGCACTTTAAGCCATTGTTGAGCACATGTTGATGACACTAGAATAAAATGATTTATTCTTGATCTATTCATTATTCACACATATATAATTAGGAGCGACCTCAATAAAGTTCCAAAATAAAAAACTACAATCCAAAGTATAAAGATTGTGATCATTATTTTAATGCCATGTTACATCTCTTGCAAAAGTGTTGGATCAAAAAACTTGCCATGCAAATTAGTTTTGAAGTAAATCTCCTCAAATAAAAGAAAGAAAGATAGGTACACTTAGAATTATGCACTTGTATCACATTTAATCCCTTTCAGGTTTTGTTTTACAAGACAATATTTACACTTAAATATATAAGGTATTCTTCCCCTCAAGGGTGTAGTGGTTGTGTGTTATCCCTCTACATGATAAATTCTATATGTAAAGGGAAATGCAACTGATTTATAAATCAATACTAGCTCGGAGAAGATAAATCTTACTTACACTTTCAATTGTTGATACATTAGATATTTATGGTAGGGATATCTTCCCAAAATAATATCACTAAGAAGGGTTCCAAAGCCTCCAATAAAAAAAAAATTCAATAAACCTAACTAGGTCTTATGTTTTCATATTAACTAAACTAATAACAAGTATAGTAAAGTCTAATCTAGTGCTCACCAAAGCTTATAGCACAAAGTGGGGGTAATAAACATTAAAAATAAACATACATAGAAGACATATACTCATATCAATGTATATAGAATCTTAATGCATAAGAAAGAAGTACATATGCATATCTATCTACTCTTATAAAGGAGGAACAAAGTTATGAATACTTACCTTTGAAGACGAATCCACTGAGCCTAAATCTCTTCCTTGGCCAAGGTACTTAGCAAGAGGTTGTTGTGGTATGTAAGGATGACAAGGATAATTCAGATATAGGTTACACAACCTATCAATGCATCTAAAAGATTTCTCCACAAGACAATATCTGTATCTCCAAAGAAAGTATGAAACCCTAAGCTATGTTCCTCAAATATAATGGTGGATAAGTAGATGCATAATATATATCTCTTCTTCTTCTCTTCTCTTAAATGATGATATGAGTGTGTATATATAGCTGAATCTAACCCTAATCCTTTCCAAAAGTTTAACCAAAAGGGATGACCCAATTGACTATGTATCGTTATTGACAAAAACAAATTAGGTCTTGGTCTATATTGGCTAAGGGCTGACCTATACCCTAAATAAGTTTTGTGATGCAGTAGCATTTACGGGTGCATAATATATTTTATTTTATTTCAAGTATATTGTATGAGTTTTCCTACAACAGTTGTAATTCAAATTGTAATTTGTTACAAAATGATATTTTGGGTAAATAAGCCGAATATAGCGAATGGATGGCTTTTAGTTGGAGGCTGTTGAAGCTGTTGAAATTTTTCAGGAAGACTTTCTAAGCATAGTATAGTTGGCGCCTACCTTGGGTGAATGCATAAAAGATAACAGGGATCGGAGAGGGAAAACAGGGAGGATCTCCTTGGGAAAAGGAAGCCGATTCAGGGGAGGATCTCCAGGAGGGAGAAGAAGGGTCACGAATGCCAAAATCGCCCTGTATTAACCTGTTTTGACTGTGGTGACAGAAAAGTCAAGTCTTGGGTTGCTGAATTTTGTGTTTTAATATTAGAAAGTTTCCTCAGATGTATCAATTTATTCTTGT
The DNA here is from genome assembly GCA_037957365.1 of Torreya grandis. Taxonomy (NCBI): domain Eukaryota; kingdom Viridiplantae; phylum Streptophyta; class Pinopsida; order Cupressales; family Taxaceae; genus Torreya; species Torreya grandis. The sequence continues at coordinate 447,969 of JARHVA010003378.1, read as the reverse complement.
GATCATTCAAATCATAATCAATGCCTTTGTGATCGTGGAAAGCCTGTAAATCTGAGAAATCAGAATTCATATTGGTTGACCAGAATATATTGGAAGCATTGTTCTACGGGTCTGGCAAGATAGAAGTGAGAGATTCATCAGTCTCTGAATGAAGGAGGCTCCTCCCTACCCATTTGAAGATTAAGCCTACGCTGTGGTGGTCCTTTTCGGGAGAGATTTCAGTAGCTTTTCGTTGCTTACAGTGTTTATTTGTGCGGGTTTTCTTGTCAGCGATGTTATTGATACAGAAGAGGCAACAAAGTGAGGGACCGAAATTGGTAGTGAGCTTGGAACGACTTACTCCTGTGCTGGTGTTTACAAAAATGGCCATGTTGAAATCATAGCAAATGACCAAGGGAATAGGATTATCCCATCATGGGTCGCATTCACTGATTCTGAAAGATTTATTGGGGAAGCTGCTAAAAAAAAAAAAACCAGGCAGCTCTGAATCCTGAAAGGACGATCTTTGATGTGAAACGGTTGATTGGAATGAAGTATGATGACGACCAGAGGCCACTGCCCAAGGTATGCGCAGCCAAAAAAAAAGAAAGATTTCACAGAATGGGTTACTGTGGTATTGTAATTCTGTCTTCAAAATTTTAGAAGTCAATAAATTTTCGTCAAAGACCTTGGAATCGCGTGCGACAGGTTAGTGGTTCAAATTCCGGCATTGGCGCCATTTTATTATTTGTCAGGTCATGGCAATGTGAGACTAACATACTTTTTTCCTGTGGTTTGGCGCATGTATGGAATGCTGTTCACATGAATTTAAACGTTGTTCTAAAAAACAAAATCTGTTCTGTACAACTTTGACAAATGTAGCAAGAGTTGTTCTGATAAAGCTAATTTGCAAAACTACGGGTTATGTATTTCTAGAAGGAGAAAAAAATGAATTTATTTTGAATCCATCAAAGAGATGTTTCGGGAGAGAAAAATTGGTTGCCGAAGTGTTTATTGATAACTCTCTGTTTCTTGTTGACTTTCTAAAAGTCTTGGCATGGTTCTGATTCCTTCCTCTTGGAGGCCTATTCTTGAGGACTCGTTAACACTACAGTCGTTTTTGTTTTATTATTATGCTATTTCAAAGTCTCCTTTGTCAAAAGAGGTTCTTGAGTGATTGGTGCGTCTTGCTTCTGTCCGAAGGTCTTTATTCTCAAATGATACAAAACAATCTAAGAGTCTTACACACTTAATGACTGGAACCAAGGAAATATAGAAAATAAGACAAGGTCTTGCTGATCATGATAATTACCATGAGTATTGCCGCCTACTTGGATATTTTATTTGCTGATAGTTTTGTCTTGGTGCAATCAATGAAGAGCTTAGCGCAACTGGAAGCATAGTGTGTAAGGCTTTCACCATTTTGTCAATTAGAGTATGAGGTTGATGGGTTTGACAGTGTATCATAAATCACAAGAAAAAATTTTAGGCTAGTGAAGGGCTAATGAAGGTAGAAAATGAATAGAAAATTAAGCTAACAAATAGAAAATTAATTGGTAGGTAAAATATAGGTATCATAATGAACCTTAGGAATTTTTTAGATAAACTAGGGGTAAAATGAGGTATTGAGTAAGAAGAAGTTAGACCAATAAATGCCCAAGGCATTTATAGTAAATGGGCAAAAATTCACCATTGTGGACAAACAGAGGCAACTTGGTCGACTTAGTCTGTAAGGTGAAGTAAATTGATAAGTAGTGGGCCAATTTTGTATGTTAAAATGGAACTGATTGTATAATAGTCGGCTAACTTAGTGGGAAAAAGAGGGTTGATACTGTATCACTCAAAGAGGTAGACTGTGTATATCAGGGCCGATATAGTATCATAAAGTAAGAAAATGGCCAATGTAGTATCAAGGTGGTCGATCTAGTAGAGAATTGAAAGGGTCGATCTAGTATCATAAATAAAATATAGGGCCAATTTAATATTGAATGGGATAATGCTGTATAAAATTGAGAAACTAAATCAAAAGTGGTTAATTTTTAAAATTTTAAGAATGTATTTTGATTATTTATGACATGGAGATATAATACATCATTTGTTGATTGATATTTATTAGAGATGTTGGAGGTATTGGTACCTAATAGATGAGTCATGGCTATTAGATCTATTGGATCGATTGAATGATGTGGACAGAGCATGATTGGTCACAATAGGCTTTGGAGGTATCTTGGAGATGAGGTACATCCTACTTAGTGTTGATCTCATTATCATGTTCTTTGGAGTATGGGAACAATTGACCAACTTTTTTTGATGAGAGGTGGATGGGGATACCATTGAAGTGGCTATCACGCTAGAGGATGTCCACACATTACTAGGACTATCGATAGGAGGAACATTGATGACCATTGGGATGCTAGATGATCTGGAAGAGAAGTAAACACTATCCTAGTGGGTGATGTGATCGGATAAGATATATCGAAGATTAAGGGTGAGTTTATTTGATGTATATATTGTTGACCATTTTTTGCCCAACAGGGCAAAAAATTGGTCCCCTTCTTCCCCTGCTATTTAAGGCCAATTCATTTTTTGATTTTGCACAAGTCCAAGAATTTCTACGGACTCTGCAGGTCCATTTCTACGACTCTGTAGAGCTTGGTTTTCTATGAACTTAGCAGGTGAAATCCTTGGCAGATGAGAAATCAGTTCAGAAAGTGCTAGGGTTTACAATGCTCTTTTGGGCATTCGTCTAAATAAAATTTGCAAGGAAGGTTGGCATCTTCGAACCATTGAACCATCACTTTAGTTCACATCCTTGGTTCAATCGACAGTTCAATCAACTTTGATTCAAAGCTTTGGTTCAACGCAGAGTTCAATCGGCAAAGTTCAATAGACTGGTTCAATGGATTGGTTCAAGCGAATGATTCAAAGTAAGTGGTTCAAAGCAAATGGTTCGACTGCCTTTGGTCCAATTAGCTCAACACGTAACATTAAACCGATTCAATGCCCAGTTCAACACGATTGGTTCAAAGGGTCAGTTTAATGAGGTGCCCCCCAAAGCTGAAGGGCAAGAGCCCTTGCAGAGGGAAGTCCAGGTTCAATAAGCCCTTGTAGAGGGCAAAGGCACTTCAAAGAGGCCACAAAGGAGGAAAGCCTATAGAATTTGGAGGGGCTGCCCGAAAGACTAAAGTGAAGACTAAAGCGCAAAAATTTGGAGACGGCCAATTCCTGTAGACTTTTTGTCTGCGAGAAAAAGTCCAAAACAATGCAGAGACCCACCAAAGAGCCAAAGGACCCAAAAGGCATGTGCCCTTGCGGGGGACTCTTGTCCAAAATAAAGGGGCACTTTCTAAAGGCCGAAGGGTCACCTCCCCTTTGAGAAGGTGCTAAACAGGAAAACCTGAAGGAAATAGTCAAGGACGGTGACGTCTCGAAAGCCATCAAATTTAAGAGGGTGAATTAGCCATTGGTTTTCAAGTGATGATGGGTGCGCAAATGTCAAATTTAAGCCAGTAAAAAGGCCATTGTTTTTTTAAATGCCCAAGTGCTAGCCATGAAAGGAGCCCAAGGAATGCAGCGACCCGCCTAGAGATAGCCCGAGGGCCAAAAAAGACAAAAGTGCCAAGTGTAAGAGCAGGAAAATAGTCTAAGTGGCAAAGGGAGGTGCCGATTCAAGAAATTACTCTAGCAGGTGAAACAGTGTTTGCAAATTGACCATTAGAAAGTGCAAACGGCCAATCGTGTGACCCATTTTCTTCATTTCACATTTATGAGCAGACAAATTGCGTAGGTGCATTCAAGGAGAAATCTTAGTTAATGGGGAAACAACACAGCCTGTGTCAAAAAATGCTTGAAGTCAGAGCCAGGGCCGACACAACATTTATGTTTAAGCGGCTTGCTTTTCTCAATGCTCGTAAGGCACATGGGTCACTTGTAAAAAGGGTGCCTAAAGGCCTCCTTTCTTCTTCTATATATTAGAGACTTGTCATTTGAAAAAGGATCTTCCACATTCCTAAGGCGTAGCCCTGGAAAATTTTCACTTGAATCAATAAAATGCATTTTTGCCTCTATCCTAGCTAGATATCTCTATGTATGTCTGAGTGTTAGTTTGTGTTTAGTCATTGCTTCATGATGCTTCCATAGGTTCAACACCAACATACCTGGTGTCTATAAGGTGTCATTTCTGTAGCTGATAAGGAGAGATGTATTTGGAATTGTAGAAATAGGAGAAATTACTATACAGTGTGCCTTTCCACAACACCTTTGGTGAATCTCTATTTTCTGTATTTTCCATTAAAAGCCTCCCTGCCAAGTTTCTTGCAGCATGGTCCTTCTACCAGTTTGAAGTGTATGTATGTGTTTGTCTAATTTTAAGTGTGAGTGTGAGAAGGTCAGATCATTTTGGTGCATCACCTCCTTTAGAGTAGTTTGTTTTCCTGCAATCTCTCTCCCTTTTCATCCCCCCCATTTTATATATCTATATATATATATGTTAGCACTTACTAGAACAAATCAAATGCATCAAAGGGAGCTAGACCTTACCTAGAGACTCTCCCCTCCAGCTTCGCCGGTCCTACAGGTGAGAGGGGAGTTTCCATTGTTGTGTGTGGAAGGCAAGAGCTCAACCTCCTTGCCCCAAGTGCAATCCACTATGTCAAATTTTTTTGGCATGCCTGGTTAGACCTAGTTTTACAACTCAGTAAGGTTTCAAGATTGATGCTAGTCCTGTTACAACAAATCAATTATTTATAGCATCTGGTGACTCCACTAGTAAGAACTTCATTTCCTAATCAAAGACCAGTCTGACTTCCTATGCCTAAAGTTACCACACGATCCGCTAATAAGGGTGTCCCTTTTGAATTCATTGAATTACCTCTCAACTCAGCAAAGTGACTGAGGTTCAAAGGGACTTATCCTTATTCAACAAGTCATCTTCCTAGTTTGGCTACAGGTGCTTGCTTCATAGGAGAAGTACCCTGTTTGAATCCCCTTATAGCTACGACATTACCCTTTTTGACCTTTTGTGGTTAGAGTCCCTTGAACCTCCAACATTATGACCCAATTCTAGGAGCGGTCCTCAAAAGTGTGCCTCCCTTTAATGGAGAGGGGCCCGTTACAGCTATTGAACACATTAGAAATATTACTAACCTCTATAATATTCACAATGTCATGGAGGAAAATGTTGCAATCAGATTGCTGGCATTGTCTCTCAAGGGCAAAGCTCTTGACTGGTATGAAACTTTGCCTGTAAATTCAATCCATTCCTAGAATGAATTGGGTACTCAATTGATGGACCATTTTGGAGAAAAGAGTGACTACCTCTCACTTGTTGAGTAGCTCACTACCATAAAAAGATCCCCACATGAATATATGCAAGATTTCAACACGTAATTTTAGAAGACATGGGATAGAATTCCCATTCTGGTAAGACCGACTGCTAGTTATGTTTTCCTGTATTATTTAAGAACATTAAACAGTGATATTGCTGTGATGATACAATCCATGGGAGGGCATGTGCTACCTGCTGCCTATGACATAGCCATAACAGCTAAAAATTGATTAATACAGGTTGGGAAAATAGCCCCTAGACCCCATATGCCACTTTTCCCAGAAATGCTACCTCTAATTCAGGCCATTTCTCCCACATTAGCTCCTCTACCTAGCATAGAGAAACCAGCTGCTGCTCCATCCAATGAGCTTCATGAAGTTAAGAGTCTATTGCAGAGTATGTCAAATGAACTTGTAGCTCTTAAAAGGCAGCAAGCTTAAAGCAACAGACCAAACCAAGGATACCAGTAGTACGGTCAAGCTCCAAGACCCCCTTTCCAAAATTATAGTCAAGGCAGGGTCAACTTACTCAGACTACACCTTTCGAAGGCTACAACCCAGGTGCCCCTTCATCATCTAAAGCTATGGTGCCCGTTCAAAAAAATTGGGTGCAGGAATAGCCAATTTGTTCAACCATGGGATATGGTCAGGAGCAAGCCATTTATACAAATGAGATGATGGGTTACTACCCAAATGTGTAAGACGATCATGTAGCAGCTCACCCCTAGGCCTTTGAAGCTCCAATGCAACCCAGCACAAGAAACAGTTAGAGTCAACCTGACTCTACTCTTATGAACCACCTGGAAGGTGAGTTTTGTGCGATCAATTATGTGGGTGCTGTAGACAATCAGGCTAATTGTGTTGCATCCAACACAAGATCCAAAGGGAGAGCTATGGAAGAAACTCAAGTAGCTATTTGAATGTCCACACCATCTCTTCCATCATAGGCAAACTAGAAATTCCCAAATTTTAGGCTGCTAGTCGTACATTCAGGTCCTCGACCTATGCCTCAGAAGGCTGCAAGCGACCCCAAAGGAAATATGGAAGGGAGCAATCCTCAGATCAACATGGTAGATCGGGTGAAGGAACTACACATAAATATTTCCTTATGGGATCCATTATCGATACTGGGTGTGTCAGATGAAGGAGACATTAGAAGCTTTCCCTTTGATCTAGGAGGGAATAAAAAATACCTGGTTAGCTATATATAGTAGGTTGCTTTCAGTTTCTTTCCCTATTTTCCCTAAGTGCTGTTTGCACAAGTAGTTTTCTTAGCTTTGTGTGTGTTTTCATTTCCTTTGAGGTAAATATTCATGATTGATTTTAGAATTTATCAGGGCTTTTGCTGATTTTAAATTTATAATATGACCTCGTGTCCAATGGATTTTTAAGGCAACTGGCTTTTAAGCATATCAGGGATGCTTCCCTTGGGAGTCACCAATTTGTTGACCATTTTTTACCCAATAGGGAAAAAAATTGATCCCCTTCTTCCCCTGCTGTTTAAGGCCAATTCATTTTTTGATTTTGCACAAGTCCAAGAATTTCTATGGACTTTATAGGTCCATTTTTATGGACTCTGGAGAGCTTGGTTTTCTACGGACTCAGCAGGTGAAATCCTTGGCAGATGAGAAATCAGTTCAGAAAGTGCTGTGGTTTACAAGGCTCTTTTGGGCCTTCATCTGAAGAAAATTTGCAAGAAGGTTGGCATCTTCAAACCATTAAACCATCACTTCAGTTCACAGCCTTGGTTTAATCAACAGTTCAATTAGCTTTGATTCAATGCAGAGTTCAATCAGCAAAGTTCAACAGACTGGTTCAATGGATTGGTTCAAGTGAACGGTTCAAATCAAGTGGTTCAAAGCAAATGGTTCGACTGCCTTTGGTCCAATTGGCTCAGCATGCAGTGTTGAACCGTTGAACTGATTCAACATCCAGTTCAACGCAATTGGTTTAAAGGGTCAGTTCAACAAGGTGCCCCCGAAAGTTTAAGGGCAGGAGCCCTTGCAGAGGGAAGTCTAGGTTCAATAAGCCCTTACAGAGGGCAAAAGCACTTCAAAGAGGCCATAAAGGAGAAAAGCATGTAGAATTTAGAGGGGCTACCTGAAAGACTAAAGCGAAGACTAAAGCACATAAATTTGGAGACGACCAATTCCCACAGACTTTTTATCCATGAGAAAAAGTCCAAAACAATGCAGAGACCTGCCAAAGAGCTGAAGGACCTAAAAGGTACGTGTCCTTGTGGGGGACTCTTGGCCAAAATAAAGGGGCACTTTCCAAAGGCTGAAGGGTCACCTCCCCTTTAGGAAGGTGCTAAGCAGGAAAACTCGAAGGAAATAGCCAAGGATGGTGACGTCCTAAAAGTTGTCAACTTTAAGAGGGTGAATTAGCCATTGGTTTTCAAGCGATGACGGGTGCGCGAATGTCAAATTTAAGCTATTAAAAAGGTCATTGTTTTTTAAATGCCCAAGTGACAGCCATGAAAGGAGCCCAAGGAATGCAGTGACCCACCCAAAGATAGCTTGAGGGCCAAAAAAGACAAAAGTGCCAAGTGTAGGAGTAGGTAGATAGTCTAAGTGGTGAAGGGAGGCACCAATTCAAGAAATTACTCCAACAGGTGAAACAGTGTTTGTGAATTGACCATTAGAAGGTGCGAATGACCAACCGTGTGACCCGTTTTCTTCATTTCACATTTATGAGTAGACAAATCCCATAGGTGCATTCAAGGAGCAATATCAGATAATGGGGAAATGGTGTGGCCTATGTCAAAAAATGCCTGAAGTCAGAGCCAGGGCCGACATAACATTTATGTTTAAGTGGTCTACTTTTCCCAATGCTCATAAGGCACATGGGTCACTTGTAAAAAGGGTGCCAAAAGGCCTCCTTTCTTCTTCTATATATTGGAGACTTGTCATTTGAAAAAGGATCTTCCACATTTGTAAGGCGTAGCCCTAGAAAATTTTCACCTAAATCAATAAAACACATTTTTGCCTCTATCCTGGTTAGATATCTTTGTGTATGTCTAAGTGTTAGTTTGTGTTTAGTCATTATTTCATGATGCTTCCACAGGTTCAACACCAACATACCTGGTGTCTATAAGGCACCATTTCTCCAGCTGACAAGGAGAGCTGTATTTGGAAGTGCAGAAATAGGAGAAATTACTATATAGTGTGCCACCTTTAGTGAATCTCTATTTTCTATATTTTCCATCAAAATTCCTCCTTGCCAAGTTTCTTGCAACCTAGTCCTTCTACCAATTTGAAGTGTATGTATGTGTTTGTCTAATTTTAAGTGTGAGTGTGAGAAGGTCGGATCATTTTGGTGCATCACCTCCTTTAGAGTAGTTTGTTTTCCTGCAATCTCTCTCCCTTTTCATCCCCCCCATTATATATATATATATATACACACACACACATATATATATATGTTAACACTTACTGGAACAATTCAGATGCATCAATGGGAGCTAGCCCTTACCTAGAGACTCTCCCCTCCAACTTCACCAGTCCCACAAGCAAGAGGGGAGTATCCATTGTTGCGTGTGGAAGGCAGGAGCTCAACCTCCTTGCCCTGGGTGCAATCCACTGCATCAACATATATTCAAAGATTACGAACATCTAGATGGTCATGATTAAAATTATAATAACATAAGTATTATGTCATAAGTCAGATGATAAGGTACTACTATACATGATAGCTTTGTGTCAGTCCATTTTGTATTAGGAAACACTATATAACTTTGGGGATGTCATCTGGGTCTAGCTTATGCATGATATGTATGGGATGCTATCTATAGGTTAGAAGACCATGGGGCTTATTGTTTTATTGAGTGCTTTGATATATGAGAGGTTTCTTATGTATCGATCAAATGGATTGCCCCATGTGGTCATTAATAAGTTACCATGAGTGATGAGATGGAGGTAGGACCATGTAGCTTAGGCCATGGCCCATGTGCCATCATTGTAGACTATCACACAAGGGGAAATCATGTGGTAGTGCTCAACACACATTACTATTGTATGGTTTAGTTGGTCAACCATTACGATAGGGCTAACATGGGTACAAATCATAGGCCACTATAGCTCATGGGTAGAGCCACATCCAGTGGTACTCTTTTTAAAGTAGGCAAGACTCCCACACCTAGTGGACCCTATAGTAGTGCCTACTTATTAGGAATGCCATGCTAGAGAGCTCAGGGGGTGAGGAGGAGGAGTACCAGTTTAGAGACCCATGATTAGGCCATAACATATTAAACCATAGACTGGTCGAGCATGATAGTAGGTAACTGGGAGAGGGGATGACATGAATGTGGATGTAGGGATATACCAAGCACCACAATAGGCATTTACACCACAATAATAATAAATACCACCTCAACCATACCACAAATGGAAGCATTGATGGTGAGAGCAATTGTAGGTGAGGGTGACAATGCAAGATGAACCAATAACTATTCTAAGATAGACCTGGTCTATAGACACACCTCTCAAGAAAGGGTCATGACATGCATGAGTGGTGACTCATAGATTTGCACTAACATGGAGCTAATCCAAAAAGGAGGCACTCAAGGGATGAATAGATAGAGAGACTGTGTTCAACAAGTGAGTAGATGAGGAGATGATGGTTTTTGACACTGACACTAGTGAGAAATGTTATGATTTTAATTTAATCTTTGATATAAAATACTAGATGTATATGGCTATAGTAGATAATTATATTTTGAGATGTATACGTCATCTAATATCTATCTAATTTTGGTTTTATAGATCTAGTGATAGAGGAGGTCAAATGGGGAACCCTGATTATGGTTGTACATCATGACATTTTAGATAGGGTGTTGAAACTATACGACCCCATCACTCTGAATGTTCCTATGGTACCATTTACTCCATCCCAAAAAGGCTAGTATAGACTAGTGAGGGAGGCCATGAGGTAGTTATAGGCATGTAAGGATGGATTACATCCACCGATAGGGGTGGGAGAAGGAGAGGCTTAGGCCTGATAGGCCTTGGCTCATGGGAGAGTAGTACATATAGCTACCATAGTCTAACTTGGATAGGTACAAGCCTAAGTGGGCAATTTATAGGGTTAGGTAGCAGGTGTGAGATCTTGGAATGCCTCATTACAATGTACCATTTAGAGGGGATAGTCCCAAGCATCATCTATGGGCAATGTGACTAGGCCACATGATAGACATGATGGAGCCCATCTGTAGAGTTGGAGCTATGTATTTTGTACTTTGTACCATATATTGTGATTTTGATAGTTAGATTTGATCTCATGAGTTGTATTTAGTTATGGATGTTGATGCATGGATATATTTCTTTTTAGCAAATGTATTTAGCTTATATTATATATGCTATGGGAATATAGGTGGAGTGTTTTCTTTTCAAGAATTATGTGATACACATGCATGGTGAAAAAGAAAAAGGCAAAAAGGACTTGGAAAAGTATAAGAAATCAAAAACAAATGCACTACACACTACATCATGCTGATAAATGTGTAATAACAAAAGATGAATAAATATAATAAACCAAAATGGTAAAAAGGAGTAATTTTTTTTTAAACCATGAAAAGATTTGCACCAAATTAAAACAAGTAAAATCACACTATATCACATTGGAAAGTATGAAAATAATGTAATAAAATGGAAGGCATAAGAAAACCAAAAGGTATAAAAACAAAACAATTAAGTCAATCAATCATACTAAATCCAACGTATAAAAGAGAAACAAATTGGAAAAACAAACTTAAATTGATCACACTAATTCAAGCTAGGAAATATGAAAAACTTAAGAAAAATGGTTGTTTTCTTACATGTAATAAAAAAATAAGAATATAATATTTGAGAGATCAATGAACTAAGCATAAAATATACTATATCAATATGGAAAGCATGTTAGTGACGTGTAACTCATAATCAATCACTACTTATCTCAAAATTGACACATGTAATTTTATTGTGACTTAGGTATTGGAAAAATTTGTGAGGAAGTCCTAGTCCTATCCATGGTCTTACACTGTAACTCACAAAGGAAACACCAATGAGGTGGAAAAAACTAGAAAAATATGTTAAAAAGAATGTTTGGAATGGTAATTTGGTAATTTGTGAGGAAGGCTTGGTCCTATCCATGGTCTTACACTGCAACTCTCAAATGGAATCCCTAGGGGGGAGTGATCAATGAACAAAACAATATTTTTCAAGGGAAAATGTTAGGATTATTATAAATGAAAGAGGGAATGTAAAAATCACAACATAGGCATGGATGAGAAGACCTTAGGAAACATGAGGCATACTAAAGACATAAAAAGGACACTAAGTGACTAGTGACCATCAATATACAAAGGATACTCTGTTTACCATAAACACAAAACTATATATACAAATAAGTGATGTACTAAGATCGACTTATATTAATTGTTTAAACAAGGAAATTAAAATGGACATACCTTCCCACAACATGTTCTCCATTCCTCAAGACCTCTTATAGACCCATCGTATACTACGAAGATTAGGTACTTGTGTGAGAAAGTAGGTAGCACTAAAAGTTCTTTTTAAAAAATTCTCCTTGTCCAATCTACTAGCCTACCACACCCCAATGGACCTCGAATCTATCATGAGGTCAACTATGGAGTTTGAGCTTCAATTAGAACAAGCAAATGTGCTTTGAATCACGTCTTTTAGTGTGATTTGACTTTTGGAATTTGAATGTTTCCTTTTGCATCATTTCCTTTTGTTAAAATGATTTGGATTTTAAAATTTTATGACTTTTAAGATTCCTCCTCCATACAAACTTGGAATAACCAATATGAGAGACAAAGTGATACACATGAATGAGCTTTAGACTTTGAATAAAAGAAGCTAAGTATCCAAAACATGACTGACTAAAACACTTAAACTTAATTATAAACCAGTATGTGATCTCAAGTTTCAACCATGGTATGCTTAGTTTTCAAAAGAAAATATAAGGGGAATAAAGGGAGATCCAAGGCAAATCAGTAATATGAGAGTATAATGAGATGACTTATTGCTAATTGATCACGTGGTAAATAAGGATTATTAAGGGGAAAAACATTTATATAACCAAGGCACAATAATGCTTATCCGTGTTATGGAGATAAGGTAGCAAACAATCATGAGAAAAGAACAAGACATCCATGGGAATAAATGAACTCATAAAGAGAAGCATGTAATCATGAAAAAAATCAATAAGAGATCACAAGGAAATAAAATGGCACCATAAACAACATTTAATGAGAAGTAGAAATAACAATATAAGATAGATAAGTGAAGCAATAATTTGACATAGAGTCAAATGATATAGAGTGGACATATATAATACAATGGAGCACATGTCTAATCCAAAATTAAATAATAAAATGAGAGAACACCATGCTGTGTTCATAAATACTGGTGAATTTATCCACAAAATTTATCTATAACATCTAATATATCTCTATGAGAATGGTCTCTAACTACAACAAGGGTCTCATTGATCTTCAGTGAAAGTTGGGAAAATACCTCTTGTCAAATTTCCTTGACATAAAATGTAAGCATGACTAAAGGATCGTGCTCATGAGGGACATCATGCATAAGATACTCAAGAGAAGGAATATGAATGGAATATGTGGGACATGAAGGAGCCACCAATGGAGAAGGGACCATAGGTGAAAGAGGATCCATGGGTGGAGGAATCACAGGTGAAGAAGGGACCACAGGTGGTGGAACCATAGGGGAAGAAGGGACCACAGGTGGAGGAACCACATGGGAAGAATGGGGAAAATTTTTGCATGGGTGACCTATGGAAAAAGAAATATCAAGTGTATGAATGGTCATAAAGTGATCTTGGAGACTTTGCTAGTGGATGCAACAATGATCAATGTGATGGGTATTGTATTGGTGCCACAAATAATATACCTCTCCATATTTGGGAATATATTCAAGTAATAACTTGGGAGGAGGTATAACCTTGTTTGTAGGTTGATAAAAAGTATGATGCAAGGTGTCAATATATTTTAAAATCTTTTGACAATAGGTGGAAGAATGATTATTTGTGTCATGGAAGCAACATATACACTTGTTAGTAGACTTTGTGGGTATACTAATAGAGGGAGTGGAAGTAGAAGCCAAGGAAGGTAGGTATAGTTTGCAATCTCTAGTCCAATGATCAATAACTCTATTAATGTCATAGTATGGCTAATCTACCCATTAGGCAGGTAGAAGAGAAGAGCAAGTTAAGGTCAAGGAAGTAGGCCACCTTCAAGGGGAGGCAAGGCTAGTGGAGAGATAAAGCAAGGCTTGACTGAAGGAGATATAAAATTAGAATGATGAAGAGACTCAGATAAAGGTAGAGTAGGAATAAGATTCTAACTAGGATTAGTTGAAAGAGGATTAGGATGCACAAAGGTCTTAAGGATAGTAGTAAGCATCTCAGGGGGAAGTCAACTATAGGGATCCTAACTAGGAAAGTGATAGGGACTAGTCATAACATGATCCATAAGCATGCTCCCAAGATGTTTTTTGAAAATTAGAGGTGTGCCATGCAACCACACCATCTCTATCCTATGAACAAGAGGAATAATACTAAAATTAGGAACTATATAAGACATAATGTGATAAAATAAATGAAAGGACTGAAACAAAGAAGATTGATAATGAAGGATCTCAACATCTCTAGCCTGAACAAGACGTCCTAGAAATGGGTCATCTAAACTATAACCATTATCATAGTTGGGTGTATGAAGATCAATTGTGTAGGTAGGTATTACCTTCTTATCAAAGGTGGCATGATGAATAAAGTGCCGAGTCTTAGTTAAGACTGTGGGTATATCATCTCTAGGTGGTTGACATGAATATGGATTCAAAGATGGTGTAAGCTAGGAAATGAGATAAGGAGAGAGATCATAGGTTTTTATCTTGAGGTTGATCTCATCATCATTGAAATCTAAGAGGTTAGGTGGTACATTCTTGATGAATTTTGGGTGACCATGATAATCTTGTGTAGAGTTGACAGGGAAATTAAAATGTTGAGATTCTTAGAATGGAACACTCAAAAAGGGTTCAAGGGTTATAATTTTGAACACATCACGGTCTTGGAATTATTCAAAATTCTAAGGGTCAGTGTTTCCTTGAATCTATAGATAACACCATTATGAGGAATCTTGACATATTGATAGGCAGAAGAAGTGATAACCTTGATGTGAAAAGTCCACGGTGTGCCAAGTAAGATATTATAAGAGAGAGGAAAATTGAAGATAATAACCATCACTCGAACAATGATAGGTGGGAAGGTAATAGGGAGCCACACACAACCTAAGGGTGGCATTTGCCTTATATTATAACCTTGACATGTGCTATGTGTGGACTTAAGATTACACTCAGAGTATCTAAGTGATTAAATAAAGTCAAGGGAGGTAACACAAGTACCTGAACCCTCATCAATCAAAACATGTTTGAACTGGATGTCACCAATTTGAATGGTTATAAATAGGGGAGGATCATCTACTTGAAGTAGAATCCCATCTGAAATCATAAAATCAATAGGAAATTTGTGAGAGAGGAGCATCTATTGTTTCATCAACATGTGTGGACATCTCTTCACATTATTGTAAGATGCTATCTTTTGACCCAGATAAGGTAGCTTCACATCCTACTAGGGGAGGATGGGGGATGTTCATTTTAAATAGGAGTTGCATAAGGTGATTATGATGACATGGAGAAGTTTTCATGAGTTTGAGAAAGGGAATTTGAAATGGGAGATTGGTAAACTCCATGATAGGGTCCCATTCAACATACCCCATGAGTGGACTGCTAGATAGAGGTATGTAATGTTGGAGGAGCTCCTTAGAAGGGGGATTAAAAGTGCTTGTAAATTTGTGTTGAGAGGACATGGGAAATTTAACTGGGGGATAAATTGGTTGATTATCATGAGAGGATGGGGTAGTTGATTTAGGTTTATCTTGTGATGGATTTGAAGAATTAATATTAGAAGGTTGAATATTATTGGCGATAGATAAAGAGGTTGGAGAAATTGTATAAATGATATGAGGGGTGTTATCCAACGGAGTTGTTGGAATTTGTTCATCAAAAGAGATAAGCTCCTCTTGCTCCAACTATGTTAAGTAAATTAGGGAAGAATCTTGGATAACATGAAAAGTATGAGATGAATGGTGCATGTGGGTAGGATGAGAACCAATGAAAATAACTACCCTTTTCGTATTAATCATATTTACAACATTCTCTTCAGGAGTTTGGTCTACAAGACTTTCTATGTTATTGGTGGAAGGAGTAGGCTTATCATTATTGTCTTTATGGTTTGGAAGAGCATATTGTAAATGGCCAGATGAGCATTAACCTGGTTCAAAGATTAATTTCTACTTTGTGTTTCATGAGATTTGAAGGCAATGTCATAGGATTGTTGATGTTTACGAATGAGGGAATTGTGATTGAAATTTGGACCAAAGAGGAAATCCATAGATAAGTTATGCAATTACTTACAAGTCTTATGAGAGTGACCACAACTAGCATAAAACCAATTTTTTTTATTTGGATCATACCATGATTTCAAAGGGCAAGTGGGATCAAGCTCTCGTGGAAGAGGCCTTGGTAGACGCTTTTGGAGTTCTGCTAAGGATAATGGCTTATGAATATTGAAGTTTTTTATTTGATAAAATCAAGGATTAGGGGTGTGGTTTAAAGGGGAAACTTGTTGTAGAGTAGGTTTAGGAGAAATAGCTTGAATGTTATGAATGGTATCATAGAAATCAATGACACCATCATTAGTAGCATGATAATTTTTATTTTTGATGATCATGTAGGTGCCCACAAGAGGTTGGGATGGTTCAAACTGACACATGAGAAAATCTTGGTGCTTGGATTGGTCGAGGACATCTTCCATAGTTCATGGAGTGAGAGTCCTAACCCGATATTGTAATTTAGGATATAGAGCATTTGTGAATAGATGAAAGAGGTTGTCATCCACCATGTTGTGTTCACACTTATTAGATAAGGTCTTCCACCATTTGATGAAAGCTTGTGTGGTTTCCATCTCAAGTTACTTGTAATTAGTAAAATGAGCCAAGGTATTCTTAGGGAGGTCACTGGTTTGAAACTCTTGTACTAGATCATTAACTATAACTTTCCAACTAGTGATGGAATGAGACTTGAGTTGGTTATACCAATCTAAAGTGTCTCTGGCGAGAGTTTTTTCTAAGAGATTGGTAGCAACAAAAGTTTTTGACTTAACATAATCTTTGTATAGATTTCCAAATGTTTTTAAATGTGAGGTAGGATTAGTTATCCCATTGTGACTAATGGTATGGGTGATACATCCTATATATACATTGGTAATTTGAGGCGTAAGAGGTTCATTTTGAAGATGTTTAATCATTTTGTTAACAATAGGTGGTTGGGAAATAAGGTTTCCATGGGAATCCCCCAGGGGGTGGGGGGAAGCATTTTGATTATGTGCTCCCCATGGAATCTATTGAGCTTAATTTTGGAGATGAATAAGGTGATTATGTATTTGCATAATTTAGTTGGCATTATTAGCTTGGAAAGAGTTCATTTAGTAAAGAGTTTAGAATAAAAGTTGATGGGTTTGAGTGGTGTTTTGATTAGTGTGTGCAAAATTCAAAGCATTATAATTAGTATTAGTATCTTAGGTACCAATGTGAGTAGTGGAATGTACGACACTAGTGGATTGAGAGGTGTTGGTAGAAAATGAGGCACTAGTGGCATCATTAGCATGTATTGTGCAAGATGCACTAGTAGAAGGATTAGAAGAAAAATGAGCACTAGTGGCATGATTACCATTAGTAGCAAATGATGCACTGGTGGAGTGATTGAGAAGAGTGGGTCTTGGAAAAGGCCTGCTAGATGTTGAACCTACCATTTTGGTAAAGATACTTGGCATGGAGGTAGAAGAAATCAAGGAGGAAGAGGTCATAGTATGAGAAAAGGTCAAAAGAGAAGGAAGAGGTTGAGAAGCAAATAAGCTATTTCCCCCAAATCCATGTGAGAATTTAGGGGAAGGTGAATGGGGTTATTATTCTTGACTATTTATCATAAGGTTGTAAGTAATAGAAGGGTATTTTCCTCGATGTTGAATAAATTCATTAACGAACAAAAACATATCTAGAGTATACTCTAAGGTTGATCTTATAAGGAGAACATAGGGTTATGAATAGAATATGCATGAGGAAGAGTCCCATAATTTATAGTGTAAGTGGTCACATACACATTTGTTTCATCTAAAGTGGAATCCACAAGCTATTTACAAGGAAACCTATTGGGATTCATAAAGTTCATCATATCTGTTGAGTTTAACTTTGTGTTATCTTCAAATAGGAAGTTCATGATGAGAAAAAAAATCTAAGAAAGATGATGATTCAAATAAAAATTCAAAAAATAGGATACAAATTCAACTCAATCAATTAAGTTCTATAATCTAACAGATAGATAAGAATACACAATCATTTAGTTTTATTGTGTATTGTAGACATGAAAGATAAACAAGTTGATAAGGATACATAGTTATTCAAGTCATTTGTGTACTGCTGAACAAAGCACTAAATAGGGGGATAAGAAGACACAATCATGTAGATCAACTGTGTACTACTAACAAGAAGGTAAAACACAATCGATAAGAGACTATATCAACCAAGACAATAATGTTTTGAAATAAGGGAATTTTTTTAAGATAATTTGAATCAAGAATGAAAACACACAAACAATTGAATCAATGTGTTTGATCCAATTTGGGCACACATTAGAAACCTTGCACCAATGCTAGCTAATGCAAGTTTTGAAACACAACTCATAATGATCAAAGAGAAATAAATCAACTAAAACATATGTGCTAACTATGTTATTATATTATTAAAAAGTTTTGATTTTAATGTGATAAGAAAGTTGGTTGAAGTAGGGAACTAGAAAGTAGTTTAAAGTTGGCTCAAGGATGTTTGGGATGAAAAGGATCTATATTGGTAATGGTATTGGTTTGTATTGGGGCCTACCCCCTCACTTCACAATATCACAATGATAAGGGTGTTGGGTTCATTGACAATATATACCATTAACCATGTATTTATACTTGGTTAGAAAACTAAGTTGGCTTCCCCCTTGGTGATGAAATCCAAGTAGGTAGGGCTTGGGAAGACAAATATTTAAATACTTTTTAAATGTTAAGTGATTTGGTAGTGTGTGTAAAAGAGTAAAATAGCGTAACTAAAATGGTAATTTAAAAAACCACCTATTTATACTATGTGAGTTACTCTAAGCATGCAAATAACTAAACAAGAAATGTGAATTAAAAAAAAAAAAGTTAATTCTTTGATTAAAAATAATATAGAGTTGATTCAAGTGACACTGTATGAAAACAATATAGAACAAAGTTAAATGGGTCGCTACTATTCTACATAAGTAAGGTATTTAAGAATAGAGTCAAATAGGTTGATTATCTCTGTTAGACAAAAGGTAGACTATAGAACTAAATCAACCAGGTTGACCTAGTTAATTGTAGGTCTGTAGTTTTAAAAACTACCAACTTGTTAAAAATAAAACTGAAAGAAGAAATGCGATGACAAAAAAAGGTGAGAAAGGAACCTTGGTGGGATTGAAGATGGATTTAGATTGAAAATTTTTATGCTGTAGTGCTTAATTTTTGATTTCAAATTTTGAAAACTAGGTCAACTAGTTTGACCAAGTTCTACAAAACCCTATAAGTTGAAGAAGAATAACGAACAAAGTTGACCTATTTGACAGTGTTTGTTTACCTGTAAGTTGACATAAGTAAATAGCAGATAAATTTGACCTATTCAATAGTGTATGATAATATAGAACTCAAGAAGAATATTTTCTTGAACTGATTGGTCTAGTAACCTATAGTTGATGAAGACCTACACAGATAAAATAGAGTTGTTTTGAAGTGACTGTGCGTTAAAACTGTGCATATAAAGTTATAACTATATCAAATGGTTCAATAAAATACTGTAAATATGGAAAAATATAATAAAATGATAAAAATGATGGCGTGAAAGAAAACTTGTAAGGGTTAGATTCACGCCGGTTTCACTAAAATATATGCAAAGGGAAATGTAATTGATCTATAAATTAATCCTAACTCAGAGAAGATAAATCCTACTTACACTTATGATTATTGATACATTAGATATTCAAGGTCATAACCAAGATGGATCTACTATACCTATCCAAGGGATATCTTACCATAGTAATATCATTAGGGAGGGTTATAAAGCCTCCAGTCAAGCAAAACTATGCAATAACCCTGACTAGGTCCAATGTTTTCATATTCAATGAACTAATAACAAGTAAAGTAAAGTCTAATCTAGTGCTCACCAAAGATTTTGACACAATGTGGGGGTAGTAAACATTAAAAATAAACTTGCATAAAAGACATATACTCACATCAATGTATATAAAATCTTCATTCATGAGAGAGAAGTATAAATGCATATCTACCTACTCTTACAAAGGAGGAAGAAAGTTGGGAATACTTACCTTTGAAGACGAACCCATCGAGCCTAAATCTCTCCCTTGGATAAGGTAATTTAAAAGAGGTGGTTGTGATATGTGTTGACCATTTTTGGTCCTACAGGCCAAAAAATTGGTCTCCTTTCTTTTCCTACTGTCCTGAGCTGTCAATCTTGGGTGTATTCCCCCTATTGCAATTGTGCCATTTCCCTCTATAATAGACCTATTTTTTAAAGAGCCAAGTGACTTGAGCTTTATAGATGTTTTAGGTTGATATGGAGGTTTATTTCACTATGGGAAGCTAGTTTTCATAAGCTTTTTGGCAAAGGAATGGGCCAACTTCAAAGAGATATAAGTCTTTCACAAGGGTCCAAAGGACAAGTGCCCTTGTAGAGGGTAGGAAGGTGACCAAATGGGACCATTCATCAGGCTCTGAAGGGTAACTTTGGGCCCAAGATACCCTTGCGAAGGTTAGAAGCACATTCTAAGAGAACAAGGTAGAAGACTTGAAAGGAAAGTTTCCTTTGGAAAAGTGAGCAAGGCAAAGGATTCCTTCAGAATTTTGTCTGAAGAAAATCCACAGAAAAAGGAAAAGGTCCTTTGGACAAAATGTCTAACGAAAAATAAGGGGAAGGGATGAAGGAAAATTCCTTCAAACACAATCCCAAAGGAATTCCTTCAAACTTTTTGTTTGAAGGAATTTGTCCAAAGAAAAAGACCGAAAGAACAAAGGGCCAGGACTTTGAAGGGAGGATTTCCTTCAGACAAAATGTCTGAAGGAATTCCTTCAGACATTTTATCTGAAGGAATTCAGAAGACAAGGAAGCCTGAAGGATCCCGAAGGGTAAGTGCCCTTGCGGGGGACTCCCAGCAACCCAACAGGGGACCTTTTCCAAGCTCTGAAGGGGCACCTTCCCTTCGGTAAGGTTCAATTGCAAAAGGCCAAAGGAATACAAAGGGCTGAAGGAATTGCCAAAGGGGTGATAGGCCTGAGCATGTTAAATTCAAGGCAACAAACTAGCCGTTGGATTTCAAATGGTGATGGGCATGTGGACATCAAATTTATGATAATGAAATAGCTATTTGGTTTTTGAATAGTGACAGGCCTGTAGATGTCAATTTTGATGGGATGCATCAGTCATTGAGGACAAGCCAAAGGACTAGCTCCTTCATGCCAATTGGCTCGAAAGAGCTCGAATGGTGTAATCCTGATGGAATTCAAAGGGGCATAAGACTTGAGGGAAAATCAGTGACCCATCGAGAAAGGAGCCTGAAGAGCCAAAAAAATACAAAAATATAGCCCGAGAGCCAAGTTGCTAGGAAAGAGACAAAAAATAGTGAAAGCATGACCACACACACATAAGTCAAGCATAAAAAAGAATAGAATAGCCTAGGTGGCACACAAAAAGTGTCGGCACAGGAAGTGATTAATGTAGATGAGACAAAGTAACCCATGCTTTTGAAAGAACATTTAAGATGGTTTAAGATGTAAAGTCAAGACTTGAAACATCTACAACGTGGTTCTTCTAGGCCATTTCAAATAATGACACCAGCATGAGCAAGTTTCCTCTTTCCAAGGCATTTAACACATCATGGGCTGCTTATTCTGGAAGGCACCAAAAGTCTTTCTTTTCATGCTATATATATTGTAACCTCAAAGAGAGGAAGATATCTCTCAACTTGTATGGTGAAGCCCTGCAAGATTTTACCTTGAATCAAGACATAATATTTTAACCTCCATTTGAGTTTGCACTTTTGCATATGTCTATGGTTTTTTCATGTGTTAAGTCATTTTCTTTCATGCTTTCATAGAATGATTCCAACATGTCTAGTGTATTATGAGTTCTTCTTTTGTAGGTCAGTAAGAAGTGTCCATAGTAGAGTATAGGCACATGTGAACAGGCTACCATAGTGTGTCTTAGAACACCTCTAGTAGTTCTTCCTCCTTGTATCTCTAGAAGACCCCTTATTAGACACTAATACATAAGAGTTTCTCATTTCAAATTAAGTGTATATCATCTTGTTCTTGGTGAAAAGTGTATGTCAAATCTAAGTAGATCAATCGTTTTGGTGCATCACCATTTAGATAGGTTTTATTTAGGTTATATCCTTATCCCTTTTCACCCCCCATCATTAGTATTAGTAGTAAAAGACTTTAGAGATGCATCAAAGGGAGCTAGCCCTTATCTAGAGATTCTCCCCTCAGTTTTGTTAGACCTACAGCAAGAAGGGAGTCTCCATTGTGTTGCATGGAACAAAGAAGCTCAACCTTCTGTCAAGGGTGCAATCCATAATGTCAAAATTTTTTAGCATGGCCAGTGGGATAGTTTGTACAAGGAGTTGAAAGATTTTTTAGTGTGTTTTTCAACCAATCAGCCTTTGGAGGAATTTTAATCAACACCAAATGGTGACTCTGAGTTGAATTAAATGGTTAATTAGTCTTGGTACCATCAAGAAATCACATTTTTGGTATGTATAATCCCATTGCTCAACAACATGGACCTTTTTTTCCTTCATATAACTTTAATCAAGCTCAGGTTATTCATGGCATCACCTCAAGAAACTCTGCTAGTTGCCCTTCACCTAGTGTAAGGGAAGTAATTATAGAATTTGAGAAGCAAGTGATGGAGGTAAGCAAATTGGAGGAGCAGAATAGATATTAGCAAGAGATTTTGTATAAAGAGGAATGCTGGTTTAGGTAAGCTCAGGGATTGCAATCCATGAAGGAGGGAGTAGCAAAATGGGAGAGTCCATTCATTCAAGGCAATCAACCTTGTGTGCCTTCTCCCATTCCAAATCAACCCCCTCCTATTCTAAATAAAGCCCCCTCTTGTGCACCAAATCCTTTCTACCAAATAACACTTGCTCACTCTAGCTCATCTGATGCAATAACCACTCCTGCTCTTAATCCCTTGCACCTAGCTTTCCAACATCAAAGGGCATTAGAGCAACCTCTCATGGAGACTAACCTTCTCAATTATTTATAATGTGGACCCTCTTTTGATGGGAATCACCCTATATCTTTTGGAAAGTAACACATCTCTCTTGAAGCAGCTCTTCCTATTCATCAATAGTCTCTTCCTAGTCTTCCTCAACCTCCTCAAGTCTTTCAACATGATGTCAAGATTCCAAGTTGGAGGAGAGAATACCATGGACCAGATCAGGGCTTTGGAAATGATGAAGTTGCTCTTGCTCATGGTCATCCTCATGATCTCCAAGAAAGGCTCTCCCAAGAGAATATAGCCTGGCAAATTATAGAATTATAGTCTAGAATGAGGTTCCTCAACCAAGGTGTGATGGACAGTTCAGATCAAGTAAAAGCTCCTACATTTGAACACACCCCATCTACACCCCTCTAAGAAATCTAACAAGCCACATCTGATATAGATCAAGTGATGGCTAAATGGAAGGAAGAGAATCATTCGATTCTAGCTCAAGGATTGCTTCCTCTTCCACATGAGTCTGTCCATCAACCCTCCACTCCATTCTTTTTCAAGGAGGAACCTGTTTTGAAAGAGGCAAGTGAAGAAGAGAGGATCTAATTTGTAGCTGCCCAATAGGCTATCATGAGTGAAAATGAGGATGAGATAATCATGGATGCTCCCTTTGAAGACATCATCAATAATGGAGAAGACAACGGTCATGCATACATTTGGATGTTCTAGCAATATGAAGAAGAGGTTGACAAAATTTATCTATCAACAATGGATGATGAGGAAAGTAAGCATGGTGAGCTCTCTCTTCCCTTGTTTGATGAAATTCCTTGTTGATTTGATGAGGAGAATGACCATGCCATGGAACCTAAGTTGGAGGAGGATCAGGAGGATGTCTTTGAACAACTAGAGACTCTGGTTTTTGAGCAAAAAAGGAGAAGCCTATCCATCTTGATGAAAGCTTTGAAGAAGAGAGCCTTGAGCAAGAAGGTGATGTTCTATGGGATTAATAAGTAGTTTGTGATCTCATTTCAGACATCACAACAGTCACCCTTCTTTAATAAATCCAGGATGAAGCAAAAGATAAGTTTGACAGTCTCTTTAATGAGGCAGAAGGGAATAATTCAATCCATGATGCATATCAAGGGGGTTATGAGCTAGATGATCGATATGGTGATGAGCCAGAAAACATTGACTTCTTGGTGAGATACACTAGCATGAAGGGCCAGCATGAGGAAAGCTTCCAAGAGCAAGATGAATACATATATGTTGGAAGCATGTTTGACCCTGATTCATTTAGATACAAGCTAATCAAGGTGGCAGACAAGAAGAGCAAGTCAACAAGTCTCCATTCCATTTAGCCACTTGTCTGGCACCATAATTTTTCTTGCCATGAAGGAGACTTAAGAAGTTTTCCCTTTGACCTAGGAGGGAGGAAAATGTATCTAGTTAGTTATACATAGTAGTTTTCTTTCAGTTGTCTTTATTTTCCCTAAGTGTTGTTTGCACAAGTGTAGTGTTTTTAGCCTTTGTTGTGTGTGTTCTCCTTTGTGTTTGAGGTAAAAACTTTACTGGTTCATAGTTTCTTACAAGGTTGTTAACTTCTCCAAGATACATCTTGACTCCATGCCCAATGGACTTTGAGGTTACCGATCTTCTTTAGCATAGCAGGCATGTTTCCCTTATGAATTGCCAAATTGTTAACCATTTTTGGTCTTACAGGCTAAAAAATTAGTCTCCTTTCTTTCCCTGTTGTCCTGAACCATCAATCTTGGGTGTATTCCCCCTACTACAATTGTGCCATTTCCCTTTGTAATAGACCCATTTTGTAAATATCCAAGTGACTTGAGATTTGTAGATGTTTCAAGTTGATCTAGAGGTTTATTTCACTATGGGAAGCTAGTTTTCATAAGCCTTTTGGCAAAGAAATGGGCCAAATTCAAAGAGATATAAGTCTTTCACAAGGGTCCAAAGGACAAGTGCCCTTATAGAGGGTAGGCAGGTGACCAAATGGGACCATTCAGTAGGCTCTTAAGGGTAACTTTGGGCCCAAGATACCCTTGTAGAGGGCAGAAGCACATTCCAAGAGAACAATGCAGAAGACCCGAAAGGAAAGTTTCCTTCAGAAAAGTGAGCAAGGCAAAGGATTCCTATAGACTTTTGTTCGAAGGAAATCCAAGGCAAAAGGCAAAATGTCTGAAGGAAAATATAAGGAAGGGACAAAGATAAATTCCTTCAGATAAAATCCTGAAGGAATTCCTTCAGACATTTTTTTCGAAGGAATTTGTCTGAAGAAAAGGACTGAAAGAATAAAGGGCTGGGACTTTGAAGGGAGGATTTCCTTCAAACATTTTGTTTGAAGGAATTCAGAAGACAAGGAAGCCTGAAGCATCCCAAAGGGCATGTGCCCTTGTGGGGGACTCCCATCAACCCAAAAGGGGACCTTTTCCAAGCTCTGAAGGGACACCTTCCCTTTGAGAAGGTTCATTTTCAAAAGGCCAAAGGAATAAAAAGGACTGAAGGAATTGCCAAAGGGGTGACAGGCTCGAGCACAAAAAATTCAAGGTAGCAAACTAGCCATTGGCTTTCAAATGGTGACAGGCCTACAGACATCAAATTTATGGTGATGAAATAGCTATTTAGTTTTTGAGTAGTGATAGGCCTGTAGATGTTAATTTTGATGAGATGTGTCAGCCATTGAGGACAAGCCAAAAGACTAACACCTTCACGACAAGTGGTCTGAAAGAGTTCAAATGGTGCAGGCCTAATGGAATTCAAAGGGGCATAAGACCTGAGGGAAAATCAGTGACCCACTGAGAAAGGAGCCCAAAGAGCCAACAAAAGACAAAAAGATAGCCTGAGAGCTGCGTTGCCAGGAAAGAGACAAAAAATAGTGAAAGCATGACCATGCACACATAAGTCAAGATCAGAAAAGAATAGAATATCCCAGGTGGCACATAGAAAGTGTCAACATTGGAAGTTATTGCTGTGAATGAGAGAAAGTGACCCATGATTTTTAAAGAACATTTAAGATGGTTTAAACTATAAATTCAAGACTTGCGACATCTGCAACATGGCTCTTCCAAGCTATTTCTAGAAGGATGACACTAGCATGAACAAGTTTCCTCTTTCTAAGGCATTCAATGTAGAATGGGTTACTTATTCTGGAAGGTGCCAGGAGTCTTTCTTTTCATGCTATATATATTGTAACCTCCAAGAGGGGAAGATATCTCTCAGCTTGTATGGCAAAGCCCTATAAGATTTTACCTTGAATCAAGACAACATTTTTACCTCCATTTGAGTTTGAACTTTTGCATATATCTATGGTTTTGTCTTATGTTAAGTCATTTTCTTTCATGCTTTCATAGAATGATTCTAACATGTCTAGTGTATTATGAGTTCTTCTTTTTTAGGTCAGTGAGAAGTGTCCATAACAGAGTATAGGCACGTGTGAACAGGCTACCATAGTGTGTCTTAGAACACCTCTGGTAGTTATTCCTCCCTGTATCTCTAGAGGACCCATTATTAGACACTGATACAGAAGAGTTTCTCATTTCAAATGAAGTGTATATCAGCTTGTTCTTGGTGCAAAGTGTATGTCAAAGTTAAGTAGATCAATCATTTTGGTGCATCACCATTTAAATAGGTTTTATTTCAGTTATATCCTTCTCCCTTTTCACCCCCCATCATTAGTATTAGTAGTAAAAGAATTTAGATATGCATCAAAGGGAGCTATCCCTTATCTAGAGATTCTCCCCTCAATTTTGCTAGAGCCACAACAAGAGGGGAGTCTCTATTGTGGCGTATGGAAGAGAGAAGCTCAGCCTTCTATCAAGGGTACAATCCACAATGTCAACAATATGTAAGGATGATAAGGATAAATTAGGTATAAGCTACACAACCTATCAATGCATCTAAAAGACTTTTCCATAAGATAAGATCCATATCTCTAAATAAAGTATGAAACCCTAAGCTATGCTCCTCAAGTAGAATGATGGATAAGCAAATGCACAATATATATCACGTATTCTTCTCTTCTCTTAAATGATAAAATGAGTATGTATATATAACTAAATCTAACCATAATCCTTTCTAAAATTTTAGATGATAGAGTCAGCCCAATCAACTCTGTATCTTTATTGACAAAAACAAAATAGGTACAGGTCTATGTCGGCCAATGGTTGACTTATACCCTAAATGAGTTTTGTCAATTATATTATAGGTTTGATGGGTTTGACAATGTATCGTAAACTAATAAAAAGGATTTTAGGTTAGGGAAGGGCTAATGAAGGTAGAAAATGACTAGGGGAGGGTGCAAAATAGGAGGCAAAGCATAGGGGAATGTTTCTAAGAGATGGTTGTGATGATAAAAAGTGGTAGTATAGGGATAATAATCATACAAATCACCAATGGTCCACCCATCCCTTTCCTAGTGCATCCCTTAAGGTGTGAACTTAGATAGATTGAGACTCGATGGGTTTCTACAAGAGAGAAAGCATCAGTGATTGATAAATTTTAAAAATATGATGTATATACATATGCCCCACTCGAAGCTCATCATGTGTTATGTAGGTGTAACATGGGATGGTGCTTTAGGAAAACAAAATAACAACACACAACACTAAAGTTGAATACATTATAATAAAGAGCAAATAAGATAAATGAAAGGAAAAAATAAAAAAACACATACCTTTACTTACCTTAGTGTTGTAGATAAAGAAGGAGATGCAAAAAATGTGAAGGTGTCAAATGTAGGGAACATTAAGAGAACTTGTAGAAGTTAGCAGAAAAAGAGCAAAAAAATGCAATTTTTGTAACATAGACCTATAATAGGTGAGAATATTTTCTACGATGTCAAGATTCTAGAATATTTTATGGTTTCAAAAAAGAGCTAGTAGAGACAAAGATATGATCAAAATATGAAATTTGATGATAAATATTTGAAAGGTAAATAAATTTGAATTGTAAATGTAAATAGAGTGAAAATTAATTCATTTGTTATTTTTACTAATTTAAGAAAATAGAGCTCTAAAATACCAAGTTAGAGACCAAAGAGCCATCATGGTGAGGTGACAACAGCTAATATGAGAAAGATGTATAATGACCACAACGTGTGCAACACAAGTAAGCAATTTTAAAATTTTAAAATTTTGAGTATTTTTATTTCAAATTAAGCTAAAAAAATAGAAAATTGATTGGTAGGTAAAATCTAGGTATTAGAATGAACCTTAGGAATTTTTTAGGTAAACTAGGGGTAAAATGAGGTATTGGGTAGGAAGAAGTCAGACCAATAAATGCCCAAGGCAGTTATAGTAAATGGGCAAAAAGTCACCGTTGTGGACAAACAAAGTCAACCTGGTCGACTTAGTTTGTAAGGAAAAGTAGAATGATAAGGTTTACTACATAGTAGTGGGCTAATTTAATATGCTAAAATGGGGCCAACTATGTAGTAGTAGGCTAACTTAGTGGGTGGAATAGGGCCAAAAAAATGCCTCCAAACTATCCTTAAAATGGCACTCTAAGCCATTGCTGAGCACAGGTTGAGGCCACTAGAATAAAATTATTTATTCATGATCTATGCATTATTCTAGAGCAAGACAATATCACTCTTTAATAGACAAGGCATTCTTCCTCTCAAGGGTGTAGTGGTCATGTGCTACCCCTCTACATGATGACAAATTCCACTTGATTTCTTTAGTCATTTGTGCTTCCCATTGCAAGTAATAATTTTATATTAGAATTGGAAACATATAAAATAAAGAGGTGGAAAAAAGAAAAGGTAAGGCTTTGTTAAGGTCCAAGACGTGAGGCACCTTGATTTAATTCTAAAAGACAGTTTATATTATATGGAAGGAATTGAGACACAATTATGTTGATATCCCTTATTTAAGGATGTAGACCCTCCAACAAGTGGTATTAGTCGTTGAGATATTTCAAATAATTATCCTCCACTTCTTGTTATTGATAAAGTGATTATGTGGCTTAATTTGTTTTATTTTTTTATATTAATGACTTATTCACATGTTTAAATTATCATTTCAAATATACATCGAATATAAAAATTCATATTGATACCACTAGGTGGGTTTTTTTTAATGAATAACTCTAATGGTCTTAATTTTATTTTTGATTGAAAGCATGCGATATGTATATATATATATATATATATATATATATATATATATATATATATATATATATATATATGGGGAAAAATATATTACATGATTTATCTAATGGTATGTGGCATGAGATCATACCTTGAAAAAAATACAACAAAATCACATTGAGACTAGCCTTGGGACCAAAATAGAGAAACAAGGCCCTAGGCCCACTAACAAAAAAATTAAAAATTTACATGGTACATGTCACTATAAATAACAAAAACCATAAATAAAAACTACGTGGAAACAAAATGTTATGGTGTTATCACAACCAACCTTATTGATGGAAGAGTAGGAGGTGACATACTATTTATCTTATCTCTTCAACCACCACCATGGGGGTGTGTAGTGTTAGGTGAGGGCTCCCAACCATCTTGTTATATATTTTATTCATTTTATTCCTCAATATATCAATGAGGGGGTGAAATATCCAAATATATCTAGGGCATTTTCCATTAACCAGCCCATCCAAAAGACCAACTTAGGATGAAGGCCACCCTCATGTCCCTCCAAGGGTAAGATCCTTCAGTGAGAAGGAGTGGAAAATACTGAGGGACAATGTGACCTGCACCATCCCCTACCTTGATCCCTATGAACATGGCCCTTTCCTAGAGGGTTTTACTATGGAGAATCAAAATTCACTATACTTAAATAATATGGGGCATTACCCCAGTGGCCAATGAGTGTGAGAAGGTTCTCCACCCCCAACATCACTTTCTATACTTGCATGTGGATCTGTAACATGCCATTTCATAATATAATAATTTTATTATCACTTTAAAGTCTCTATATAAATTTTCCTTATTAAAAACATCAAAATCTTTCCAAAGTTTAAAGATAACTAAATGCAAAAAAAATGCCATAATTACTTGAATTTTTTAGTAAGCATAAAATCTCCAAACATAACAATATGACACAAAAATCATTTTAATTTGAAGGGATGAAGAAAGGAGTGAATCCATTTCCACACTTGTTAATATCTTACACAAAACCAAAACACGTGTTTAAGATACTTTCATTTAGATGTTGGCATGGCACTTGGGAGAGGGAATCCCGATGTGAACCAATCTACCACTCACTGTTAAACCATGGGAAAGAATGCATGAGGAAAACAAATTATTTTATAGGATCTCCTATAGTATACCAAATGGTTGGGAATATTATATTCCATTAGGAGGAACTATTCATATCTCACTATTTGTTGAGAATCTCCTAGGGAACACTATTGGTGGTTAACTACTAATAACTACCTCAAGGTTTATACCAAATCAACAAAGTAGAAATATTCTAATTGTAATTCTTCTACCTCTTAATGGGGATTTAATTCCATTTTTGTGTAAGTCATAGCCAGGAATATCCATTTTAATCTTAACAATGGATTTAAAGTTTTGGTTCTTGACGTTTAACATGGTTTTGAGAGAAAGGCAAGGTGCCAAACTTCTTGTCCTCTTTTAAAAAACATCACCTATGCTATAGGTGCATTTATGAAAAATATGAAGTGATTTAATCCTAGGAAATTAAGCCATATATTTACCATTGAATATCATTACTGGTGACCACCATAAGGAGTGTGCATTGATAGACAATCCAAACTTAAAGTTACCCCATTTCCAAACAAGTTAGGGTTTGATGACATCTTGGACCTTATAGATAATCTTATATGTATAAGTGACCAAAATTTTGATAGGGACACAAGAAATTAAATAGGGTTTGGAACCCCAAATCCTCCTATCCCCTCTTCCATTAAAACTTCTAGAATATATACAATACATAAGAATACCTTTACAAGATTCCTTTCTTTCAATGGATCTAGGAACCCAGTTGGCAAAAAAAGAAACCCCTTGTTTGGGAATGTTAATAAGTCATGATAATCCAACATATATAGGTTTGTAATAAATATTTTATTGACCCACTATTTGGCCTAAATATAAGAGTGAGCATCATAGTTTGTTTAGTCAAAGGGCACATGCACACACATTTTTAAAGAATAAAACCCATATGCAAGGGGAAAAATACATAAACATATATAATAAGGCCCTAATTTTGATAAATTACAAAAAAGAGTCATTAGGCTCAATGACATGAGAGGAGGCAGTTGTGTAGATTTACTGAAAAACCAAAAAGTGTTTAGATCAAAAGCACTTGCCTAGTCTTGGCATGTGTTGATGATAGCATATTTGTCAGTGTGAAACATGAAGTGCATTAAATTTTAAGGAGGCTACATGAAACACTAAGCGTAAAAGGAGGATAATTTTTTTAGGAATATAGAAAAGAGGTAGTCTTCATGCATGTAGACATTAAGGAAAAGCACTACATGAACCAGTCTCAAGCAGATCTAGCACAACATGGAATAAATATAAGATTCCATCAGTCAAACTAATTTAATGTAAATTTTTAAAACATTGATTTTATTAGAAATATACCATGTAATTAATGGGGTGTACATTAATTTAATGTGTCTTAAATGTTTTGGCTTGAACCTATAAAATCCCACCTTACCTCATAAGTTTATTTTGTTTATCATATTATTACTATTGTTATGTTGCTAAACCATTATTACAAAGTTTATGAACTTATTATCATTATTGACTTACTTAGTATTGATCATTCATGTAAACTGAGAATTGATGAAAAGAGACGTAGTCATTATTTAATGGTTGTTGTCATCTTCATTTTTATTTTTTAAGTTGATTAATTGAGTCTTTGTATAACTCTAAATTATTTTTTGGAAATCTAGTGTGTTGGTTCATGCCATAAACTAAGAGTTATCATTATCAATGGTCTACCATATTTGAAACTAAACTAAATGTTCCCTATTGGTCTTTGTAGATGCATCTCGAGTGAACATGCAAACCTGCTTACATGATATTTGAGCATGGTGAATTTTATTTGTTAGGGTAAGAATAATGATGTAGACACAATGGTAGGTGCATAGGAAAATACGCAAACATATCCCAAGATACTCTATGGAATAAAATTTTGCCTTTAGATTTGGTCCAAAGGAATCCATAAGAAACTTCTCTAGCTTTTTTTAGGTAGCTTTAGAGGGATCCCAACAAGAGGAATAATTTATAAGAGTTCCATAATTCCATTTGAGAGTCTTGGAAAGAAAAGGGGATTCCATAACCTTATACATTTCTCCACGAGAGATCTATTTCCACTAGTGGCAATCAAGCCAACTAGGTTTAGAGCCATAATATTTTCTATAACATAAAGTCTTAGCCCATTGGATGCTAGAGAAAAAGGAAAGGAAAAAATTATGAATGCATTCCATATTGTTCTTGATCATAATATTTTATTTTGGGATTGTAGGAAAGGAATCATTAGTAAAATTCCCATTAAGGATCTGATCTTGAGCGAGTGAAGAAGGGATATCCCCTTCACTAGGTCTATACATTCATAATCCCCCAACATGCACTAAAACCCTTCCACATATAATATATGAAGAGAGGGGGCTAAGGGAAAACCTTTTTTTATAGAGTTGAGTAAACTAAAACTCTTATATTGATAGTAATATGGGAAGATGAATCCATAAATAGAGTTTGAACAATATGCACAAATCTAGGGCCAAAACCAAGAGCTTGAAGCATATCAAAAATGAATGGTCATTCAATCCTATCATAAGATTTTTCAAACTCATTTTTGATGGAAAAAAATTATGTTAGGAAGTAAAATCTAAATTCATCCACTCTTAGACAATAATGGCATTTTTAAGGATACATCTTCCTTGAATGAAGAAATTTTCTCAAATGTAACACCCAAGGGAAGGAGACACCTAATCCTTAGGGCCAAAGATTATAAATGATCTTATAAGACACATTTATGAGGGTGATAGGTTTCAAGTTGGTGATGAATTTAGGATATACACCTTTGGAAATTAACTTAATATAACATTTATTAATGAAATTTATAAGGGATATAATGGCCATGGATTTAAGGTAGACTTTGTAAATATATGGTCCAACATAATCCCAAAGGGTTAAACACAATTCATAAGGAAATCCATCAATATATGTGGTTTTATCATGGGTCATGCTATTAACAACATTATGTAACTCATCAACCGAGGGTAGTCTATCACAAACCATTTTTTGGCATGGAGTAAGTTTATAGGGTGACACACCTATGCACTTATTTATAACAGGTTCCATTTCATTGTTAAAGGTTTGGCTTGAAAGATGTGTTTTTAGTGTTGGATAAAGGCTTGCATAATGTCTAGAAGACTTGTGAGATGGTTGTTAGCTTATTTTATATCTACACAACAAAGTGTATAGTTCTTAGTTTTAGATAAAAATATTTAGAAACTATATCTCCAATCTTAAGCTAGTGTATTATAGCCTAAATTTGAGCACCATGAGTTTGATGAACCTCAGTTAGCTTATTTTTTTTGTCTTAACTTAGTAGTTTGGTTTTTCAAAGATTTATTAAGAGGTAAAATATCAAACTCTTGATAATCTTTGTTGAAATCCCTTATATGAGCAGAGTTGGCTTGTGTTTTGAACATGGTCAACTAATTTTCAAACATGCCTTATATTCATATAAGTTATTTTGTACTAAAGTTGTCAAATGTTGCATGCCTTATATTCATATAAGTTATTTTGTACTAAAGTTGTCAAATGTTGAGATTAAATTCAATATTGAAGGTCTTAACTGGTGGGGTGCGTAACTCAATTAAAGTTTTTATCGATTGGTGGTCTAATAGAATAAGATCTATAAGAATGCTAACTAGCCTAACAAAGATCTTGACAAAATAAAAAATGTTATGCTAAGAAATAAGTGCCCTATCAAGTATCTTAAGCACCTTTATTATATCCTTGGCAAAAATTAGACCAAGTGAACAAAGGAGTATAAGGGGAGGATTTACGGTGATGATTAGTTTCGATAACCCTAGTCTATTCTACATATAGAAATAATACTCATGCTCACCAACACATAATATCATGAAAAAAAACCTCCTTTTATTTTTTTCACTTTCCATAATTTTAAAATCATCAAAAACTATCTAGTTTCCTTTGGGAAGTTTCTCTGCTAGCCGGTGCCAAAGTACCACTCTTTCAATGACATCATTGGAGGTATAAAAAGATTGACTAAGCCAAGGGACCACCCATCAAAATAAAGAATTAACCAAAGTGAATGGTTAGACAAGTCCACCCGCGATTCCATTAAAAACCAAGCAAAAATTAGTGCTATCAAAGTGATAAATCTATCGCATCCCATGTCATGCCCAAGCATGTGACATGTAGCGTTAGGATAGATTGTCTTGGTTGTCATCTATAGGGTAAAATCGATAATTTTAACTTCTTGAAAACATAAAATAATATAATCTATAAAGTTATGAAAACTATCCCTAACCCTATAATTGCAGGCTAGGTTAGCTAACTATATATATTTCATGGAAAAAATCACTAGAAACTATCAAGGTCCATTGCTTTACTATTTTTTCCTTCAAGCACGGATGAGGCCAAAATATGTCTCATTATATCCTAAAAGTAACTTCTTTTCCTAGCCTTATATCATTCCCAAAAGTGGATTTAGTTATAATATTTAAAACTCTTGGTTGATTTAAAGTGAAATATGGAATGAAAGCTTGGCTATTCTTTAGATCTAGATGAATCATCAATGAGGACAGTATAAGTTGGAACACCAATGTTTTTTAGTTATGGAGTTATTTTATATGAGCTCTAGAGTTATATAGTAGCTATGTAATCTCATCTATGAGACTATCTCTGAAGTTATTCATAGCACCAACTCTAGATTCCTTCAAAGCATCAGTTCTAAATTTGTTTAGAACACTATCTCTAGAGTTACTCAAAACACTAGCTCTAGAGATGTTCAGGAAACTAGCTTTGGAGTTGTTCAAAATTTTAGTTTTGGAGTTGTACGTAACATTAGATCTGAGGACCCTAAAAAAATAGATCTAGAGATCAATAATAACCTAGCTCTGGAGACCAATAATCTAGAATGTTACACATGAACATCCATAAAATATTGAAAGAGCTATTTTGGGATATTTTGTAAAATTTATATATAGTACTCCTAAAATAGGCATTTCTAGAAGTAGACAGAGTATTTATAGTATCCTAAAATTTATTATGAAGATTTTTACCTACATTGTTAATACACCATAAGAGAATTAAGGGAACTGGACTACTAGATCCACACCTAATTTTTAGTAGATTAAAAAAAAAAAGTTACAATCTAAGTATATTCCCATTTTAACTCTTAGTAAAGTGGGAACTAATGTTGTTATGCCAACAATTCTAGTTTGAGTTGTAACTGAGTTTATTAAGTTGTTAAGTTTAGAATAAGTAATTGGTTGTTGATGTTATATTATAAATATAATCTTCCAATTAAGTAAAAGATATAGAGGATTATTATTGAAAATAGAATTCAAGGCATTTTCCAGTTGTAAGACTTTCTAAGCACTTTCATTTATTAATGAAACTTGAATTATTCTAACATTATCCAAGTTTTTGGATTAGTTATTACACATATTATTCAAAAGGTAGAGCAAGGGCCCACTCCACCTAAGGAAGAAGGACATATTTTTGTGGTATTTAAAGATTAGTATTCTTTTCGTTTCATTTATAGTTTAAGCATATTTTCTATTGATTTTTGTGTGTAATATATAGGGTGTGATGTGTTCATAATCCCATTAATTGATTACCTTCAAACACTTTACCTTCTGTTGTGTTTCTTTCAGTGTGATAAATATAGTTGTTATTCATATTTGATATCAACAAGTTTGATTGGTTTAATTTAATTAATTTATTTTAGTTTCATAAATGTTATTTTTCATAGATCAGATTGTTAATTATAAGTCTTCTACCCTATTAAAAATAGCGTTATGACGTTATCTCGAATTGGCATTATTAACTAAGTGAATAGGTTCAACAACACTCATCATTTTTAACATCATTGTCAGGGATTTCAAATAGTGTTATTAGAGAATAAATATCAAAATTGATTGCTTTAATAAGTTCCTAGTAAGTTTTCATTAAACTTATATTCCTTAATTCACCAAAAGATCAACATTCATCCATAAGTGACACTAGGGAAAATTTTTGTACTAATTGGATTAAGTGAAATGTGATAGGAACTTTTTCATAAGATAACAATTTTTTTATAAGAAGGCACACAATTAACTATTTGAGTAGGTATTTTATTTCACGAATTTAAGTGTATGAATAGACAAAGAGATCCTCATTGGAGATTTTGGAAGAACCAGAATTATCATTTATGAAGCCTTAGGAGACATAACCAGAAGTAAGCTAAACTATTCAAATGAAGTAATATAGGATGTAACCAATTTTAATACAAAGCTTTGACATAAAATCCTAATCAAATAGACTTCTATCTACTTCAGACAAACATAAACTACCTAGAAATACCATTTTTAACATCTACTGGGAAGACATGGGAGATGGAACTGGTAATGTACTAAATCTACAAGGTAGAACTATTTATTATGGCAGAACATTTACCTATCCCATTGTGTTAGACTTAGATGAGGATGATCCTATGAAAAAATATATCCCCATCCATATTACCTAATTTTATGGATATGACAACATAAGATCCCTATCAATTGTTGTTTGAATTCAAGGTATTTTTTCAAAAATATGACTACAATAATGATAACCAAAAATTAAAACTATTCCCACCCACACTCAAGGATTCAACCATGAGATGGTTTATGGGAAAAAAAAAATCCATCTACACATGGATATAAATAGAAACTATATTCATGGATAAATATCAATATTACTATAGGGTATGAGATCAAAAAGAACCCTTTCAAATGATACAAAAATAAGATGAAAACATGGAAAACTATCTTGATCGATTTCTCTTTGTCCATAGATGGTGTGGGAATGGGTTGGATGAGGAACTATGTTAAATAATATTTTTAAAAGGGTTTGATAATGATTATCCAAAATCTCTAAACCTTACAGGAAATAGAGATGTGAACAAATTTGATCTCACAAATATTGCTAAAATTCATAGAAATTACTCATGAACGAGGACTAGGATTCAAAAACAAAAAATAGGAAAAAGGAACAATGAGGTAGGTTAGCTCATGGAAGATGGTACATTTAAATACCACACTAGATGGACTTCAAGTAATAAATCTAAGCCACTGAACCCCTAACCATATATTATCTGAGATGTAGAGATAACACCTTCTTCATGATTGTCCTCTTGATAAAATAGAGATCCATGGAATTTGTGAAAGGAATCATGATAATTAAAATTTTGATATTCTTCCTCTCATTAAGAATCATCTCAAACAAAATAACCAACCTGAAGAAGATCTCAATTATGTCTCACAAAGACAAGGGAACAAATTTTCCTACAATCAATATCCAAATCAGTTTGTTCTTAATCTATGGGATATGCCATGGTATGTTCCAAAATCTCCATATAAATGGGTACCAAAATATTTATCTCCATAGTAGTGGATGCCTCAACAATCGTGGGTGCCTCATCAATACCAAAAACCATGGATACCTCACCAAAACCAATAATGGGTAACTCAACCAACATTTAATCAATAGAGATGGTTCTGAAATCAGGGACAAGCCTTGTTACCAGGTCCTTATAACATTCTCCAACAAAATGAGGAATAAATTAAACCATAATTATCTACTCAACCTATGATAAGCCCAAATAATAGATAGACAATCCTTGCCTACAATGTGGATCAAGGGGAAATAGTCAAGTTGAATGCCATGGACTATGATGATATCCAATTATGTTTGGGAAAAACATTGATAAATCCTTCCTTCACAACCATTATATAAATATATAATAAGGAGGAAGATCAAGTTTTTCCTACCAAATAGCCAAAAGAGGATAAAAATCCTTAAGAAGAAGCTCTTCATGTAGTCCTCCATCAATGCCATTTATATAAAGACTTGATAAGGATGCTACACTTCAAAAAAATGTCACCTAGGGTTGAATTTTAACTGATACAAGAACTTAAAGCATATATATTCCATTATTTTAAGCCATAAGGTATGTTCCTAAACTCAAAAGAGTTTTCAAAGAGTTGTGTCAAAACACTAAGAATGAAAGAAATAATATCCTAAGACCATTAAGGTGGAACAAAAGTTAGCTGATCTCTTGTCAGGGAAAATTCTTCCACCCAATTATGGAGACCCAGGAGGTCTAGTGAGAACAATGACCATAGGAACAAAAAATATACCCAATATTCTAGTTAATTTAGGGATTGTTGTCAATGTCACGATAACTAACACACTAAAATCATTAGCTATGTCAGGAGTATAACTAACATCCAATATATTACAAATGGTTAATCAATCAATTGTAAAGATTGAAGGTGTTATATAATATGTTCCAATTATCATATAATCATGGGAATATCCTATTGATTTTATGATAGTAAAACCTAAAATATTAAAAGCATGGATATCCATTGATCTTAGGTAGACCTTGGATTGCAACTATAGATTCACTAATAGACTAAAAGTTAGGAAATATGAATATTTTGGATGGAATCAATGCTAAAAATATTTCCTTATACCCACCTACAAAACCATCCTTAGAATCTCCTAAACACTAATGGGTAGATGAGTTGGATCTGACTGAAGATAAAGAAGCTATTTATTCCTTAGTAGTATTTACAATAAAATATCATGCAAATGTGGAAGATGGATTAAATGATTATGAATAAGAAAATTACCATCAAATTATACACCAAAGTGTTGTCAATTGGGCATAAAGTAATAATGAACCATTTCTAACAACTTTCCATCATCCTTTGAAAAGATTAATCCCTCAAGTTGAGTCCTTTTTCAAGGATATCAATACATTTCACATGTTACAACCACACCCTTGTCCCTTTAACTCATTAATTAGTGAATATAAGGAATTCCACTCAGACTATCCATGCACTAAACAAATTACAATTCAACCAAGAAAAATGTTAAATATAAACATCTGCTTATCAATTGAGCAAGAGTCAAAACTATTCAACATATTACACACACATTAAAAATAATTTTCATGAGAATCCACTGACATGAAGGTAACATAAATTTATATTTGTAATAATCATATTTATACAAAAAATGTAAGGCTAGTGAGACAACCTCAACCTACATGAAGAGACATAAGTAAATCTAAAATTGAAAAAATGTTATAAGTAGGGTTCATATATCTAATTTGTATTAGTTAGTGGGTTTTTCCATTAGTAATAACAACCAATAAAAATGGGAAATGGAGGATTTGTATATACTACAAGGAACTTAAAAAAGCTACATGGAGACATTATTTCCCTTTATTATTCATTGATCAAATCCTAGATAATCTAAATAGGAAGAAATACTTTTCCTTTCTAGATGGATTCAGTGGGTACAACCAAATACAAGTAGCACCAGAAGAGCAAGATAATAATACATTCACTTGTCCTTGGGGAACATTTTCATATAGAGTCTTACATTTTGGACTATGTAATGCACCTGTTATTTTTTAGAGGGATGTGCATGTATTATTTATTGAGTTAACCAATGAATGTGTTGAGTTTTACATGGATGATTTCATTATTTACGGAGAATGTTTGGATGAAGCCCTTCAAACTTTGGATAAGTCCAGTAATAGGTGTGAAAAAAATAAACTATCCTTGAGTCATTAAAAATGTCTCATGTTGGTAGATCAAGACATTAATTTTAGTCATCATGTTTTAGTCGAAGTAATACAAGTGGATCCTAGGAAAATTGAAGTCATTTAAAAATTACCTCCACCCAAAAACTAAATAGACATTAATATTTTATTAGGGCATGCATGATACTATAGATGCTTGATTGAAGACTTTAGTGTAATTGCAACACCATGTTCTCCCTATTCACAAAGAATAATGAATTATTATGGACAATTAAATTTAAACAATTATTTGAGGAAATCAAGAAAAATCATTTCTACTCCAATACTAAGAGGCCCTAATTGGAAACTCCCTTTTCAAATTCATAATGATGCTTGCAATACTATAATAGGAGCTATTCTTGGATAAAAAAAAGATAATGGTACACTGTATGCTATATTTAATATTAGTAAGAACTTAACTCTAATATAAAATAATTACACAACCATTCAAAGATAATTTATGGGTTTTGTTTATGCCATTAACAAGTTTTATCACTATATTATGGGTTATGAGGTGTTTGTATATACATATCACTCATTTATCAAGTACTTAATGAAAAAACCAATAGTAAGTGGATGAATCACTAGATGGTTGTTACTATTACAATAATTTAATGTAAAAATAATTGATAAACCTAGAAAAGCTAATATGGTTGCTAAATTTTTGTCTAGAATATATACTTCGGTGGAATATGAACTAGTTGAAAATAATTATTTGAAATATCAACGTACACACCCTAACTTGTAAACATAGCCAATTATATTGCTAAAAGGAGGTTTCCATTTGATTTCACTAACAAGCAAAAGAAATTCCTAATAAGGGATAGCTCAAGATTTAAGTGGCTTGATGGGATCTTGTTTAGATGTGGACCTAATTTTATGATACACAAGTCTATGTGAAAATATGAAATATTAAGAGGTTGTCATGATGAATTAGAAGGAGGACATTATTCATCCCAAAGGACTATTCATAAGATCCTAGGTGTTGGATGTTACCAACTCTCAATTCATAAGGATGTAAAGAGATATGTGAAATAATGTGACCAATGCCAAAGCATGGGTAAACCCACACTATATAATGAGATGCCTTTCCATCCTCAAGTTATTTTAGAACCCTTTGAGAAATGGGGATTATATTTCATTGGTCCTATTGATCCATTTCCATAAGGAAAAGAGTACATATTGGTGTGCACTGACTATGTCACCAAATGGGATGAAGCATAAGACTTGACATTTTCTTGAGAAGAGAAAGTTTTTGAAATTATGTATGATAGAATTATCAAATGCTTTGGAGTACCTAAAGCTTTTATTTCAGAACAAGGACCATAATTCACTTCCAAGATGATTGAAGTCTTCATTGAACATTATCAGATCACTCATAATAAGTCATCCCTATATCACCCCCAAGCTAATGGATAATTTGAGGTAACCAATAGATAATTTTAGAACATTTCGACCAACACAATAAACATCAATATAAAAGATTAGGCAAACAAGATACCTAAATTAGTCTATGCCCAAAACACAATATGAAAATCTACCATAGGATTCACTCCATTTGAACTAGTGTATGGAAAAATACCACTACTTCCTATTGAATTTTAATTACAAACACTTAAGATAATACTAAAAGTAAGAATTGACTTAACACAAGCACAACATGAGATAATTATACAATTTGATGAGCTAGATGAGATGAGGTTTGTGACACTTTAGCAAACAAAAATCACTCAACACAAAGGAAAATATGGCATGATCCTCATATACAAGAAAGGAATTCTAAAGTTGGAGATTCGACCTTATTATTTGACTCCAAATGTCAACCCTTCAAAGTTAAACTTCATACCCAATGGTTAGGACCATATGATATTGAGAAAATTTTCAATAATAGAGATATTTAACTACTACCAATTGATGGAGAAAGAAGGACACTCTTGGTAAATGGATATACGCTGTGATTGTATTAACAACTAACCACCAAGGAGTAGTTCACCAAATAAGTAAAATCACATCTAAATTTTTGTTGTGTGGAAGAAATCTTATCTTCCACTTCAAAAAATGCTTAGATCCATGATTAAAATAAAGGAAAAGAGATAAAAAAAAATGGAAGCTCTTTTCCCCGAAAAGGAGGGGAAGAATTCAAAACTATAAAACAGTGGTTTTTCCCATACAAGAAATAAAAATGCAACTAGTTGAATTTTTTCTCATAATCAACATCTTCATTCCTACTGACACATGCAAGGAAAAGGACCAATATAGGTAGTCAAGGTAATTATTTTATTATTTTAATTTTAAATTTAATTATAAGTTTTTTAATATTATAAATAGGTCCACTTTTTGAACATTCTCAAAAGGAAGCCCAATCATGAGTCATATCCTTCCATCATGTCCAAAAAGGTAATAATAGAAAATTCATAATGAGACTGTAATTATTTTAAAAAGTGAAGATGTGATGGATAAAAAGACATATTCCAATCCTCATGTGAGGAGGATGATGGCATATGTGACTGTCTATATCATATAGTCACTTCCCAAAACATCTATCACTTGCCATGTTTAAAAAAACACTTCACACAAATGCTCCCTCATCATTTGGGCATCTCAGGTGCCCTTCTAGATTCATTGCACACTCATCCATAATTAGGCATTATTGCATTTTTAGTAAACCAGTCTTGTTCTAAGCCATTCTTGTCAAAAATATGATTTGAATTTTTTTAATTATTTCCAAAAAACCTAGCATTCTAACCTCTCTGTCCTTGAAAAAATATCCATTTCTTTACTTATTTTGTCATTGGGTAAAAGAATAAGTCAAATCCTAAATCTAATCAATCTCTAGTAGAATAAAAAGCTACTTAGAAAGTATTTAGGTTTGCAAGGTGGATAAAATTTATATATAAATTTGAGGGGCACAATGAGCAGATTGTGGATGAGTTTTCTCAAAATATTCACAAAAAACACTCCAAGGTTCGAGGAGTTAATATCAAGGTAACCCACACCATCATAAGTAAGCTATCTAGAATCCTTGAGGTAAGACATCATTTTTCAGATGTTAAAGTCTCTGATCAAGATCTAATTTAGGATTATCATAAGGAAGGGGAGCCAACTCCTGAGTTAGTTTTTAGTGGGAAAGGGGAATGTAATGGGATCAAGAGAGAGATTCTTACAAATCCCTGGGAATTATTGCCTTATATAAAATGAATTTTTTTACTTGTAGTGGTCAATATGGCATTGTGTTGGAGGCCACTATACAAATGTCAAACCACTTGAGATATGGGAAAATGAGTGAGGACTACATTATGAATCTTCCTCATTTCTTGTATATTTTTATTCAAGCCATGGATGAAAGGTTTTTACAAGGAATAGGTCCCCTAAAATTCCATGGGTTGATCCAATTTATTTGTAAGCACCATTTCTTGAGTAAATCCAAAGAATAAGAGAAGTGGTTGGAGTTATTAGAAGACAT
The DNA here is from genome assembly GCA_037957365.1 of Torreya grandis. Classification (NCBI taxonomy): domain Eukaryota; kingdom Viridiplantae; phylum Streptophyta; class Pinopsida; order Cupressales; family Taxaceae; genus Torreya; species Torreya grandis. The sequence goes on along the minus strand of JARHVA010003378.1, from coordinate 404,948 downwards.
GCATATGAATAAGAAGCAAGGACTAAAAACCAAAATTTCTACTAAAAATCCTAATCTAGATCCCAACATAGAATGGGAAAAGTAATATTCAATCCTTACTCTGGAGATACAGGTCAAGAAGAAGAAATAAAAAACAAAACCCTCAGGAGCTAGTATAACCCCAATACTCAAGTGAGTAGCCAAAGTGCCACTTAATCTTACTCCAATTATAGTTGTGCCAAAAACTGAGGAGACACCCATAGAAAAACCTAAACCTACTCCTCTTAGGAGAAGCAAAAGGAGGAAATTAGTTCTAATTGAAGAAGAAGAAATAATTGAATGAAAACCAATTGTAGAAGTAATAATTGAAGGTCCAGTCATGAAGGAACAAAGAGAATCCGCTCACACTCTCCATCAATGAAACAAAATAAGGATAAAGGTAAAGTCACTATGGTGGAAGAAGAATAAGAAGAGAAACCTTTTAGCCTATCTGAGGAGTAACAAACATTCCAAGCCATGGCCCTCTCTAAAATTAAAGATAAAACTAGATAACATGAAAAGGAAATAACATTTCTAAAATAAGTCATTCCAAGTAAGGAAAATGTTATTTATACCTTACAAATTGAACTACAACAAGAAAAATTTAGAATTATTAATAAATATACTAGGATCGCTCAATTAGAACAAGCAATAGTAGAAGTTAGAGTAGCCCTACCAGTCCCTATAGTCAAGGAAGATAATAATATATAAATTGAGTTAGTCTACACTCAGTTAGTGACTGTATGTGAGAAGAAGTGTAACTCCTTGAAGAAAAAAATTGAAAGAAGAACTTCAAAGACTAATATAGAAAAATAAGGGGTTGAGTCTAAATTACAAGAAGCTTACCAAAATGGGGAAAAATTACTTACATAAGAGACCTAATTCCATGTATAGTCTTTTTTTTGGAAAAGTTGTATAGATGGCAACTATTAAAGGTGTCATGTAGATTACCACATGATTTGGAGGATGAAACAAAGTTCTTATAAGCTTGTTTTGAGAGCCCTCTTGATCAACAAAACCTATTAAGTGAGTTATTTGTACATAGGTACATTTTAAGACATCTAACATCATATATGGTCAACCTCTTTGTAGGGTAAATTCAAATTTGGCCCTATATGTCCATTTTTCAAAACCAAATTGGTTGGGAAAATAAAAATGAAAAAATATTTTACTCAAGGAAAGATGTAGGTATTATGATGAGACATGGATATATTGATTCTGAAAAATTACTTACATAAGAGACCTAATTCCATGTATAGTCTTTTTTTTGGAAAAGTTGTATAGATGGCAACTATTAAAGGTGTCATGTAGATTACCGCATGATTTGGAGGATGAAACAAAGTTCTTATAAGCTTGTTTTGAGAGCCCTCTTGATCAAAAAAACCTATTATGTGAGTTATTTGTACATAGGTACATTTTAAGACATCTAACATCATATATGGTCAACCTCTTTGTAGGGTAAATTCAAATTTGGCCCTATATGTCCATTTTTCAAAACCAAATTGGTTAGGAAAATAAAAATGAAAAAATATTTTACTCAAGGAAAGATGTAGGTATTATGATGAGACATGGATATATTGATTCTAATGACTTTGTTAAAGAATTTAGACCTTGATCATATGCCCAAGGGATAGTGGATCAATATCTAAGAAACCTATCACAAAGAGCTAGAGATTTTGAGGAATACACTCAAAGATATTTTGCTGTAGCTTTTGAATCATGCAAAAAATGGTGGGACACATTAAACATCCCTTTGAATAAAAGAGAACTCATATCCCCTAGAAACCTAAAATGTTATATTAGGAGAGCCAGGGTTTTTATATAAATGATGACAAAACTCCATAATGAGTGGATTAGCACGAGGTATAAACCTCCACTCGTACTAGCTCCAATACCTCTATGGACAAGTGAATCTGAGCAATTATATGGATATTTTGAAAGGTGGAAAGAAAGGATTAGAAAATGTAAAGGTCATGCTGACCATGGACATAAAACTTGGGTAGATACTGATAGAGATTATGATATGAGCTAGGCTTTAGAAAGAATGACTATAAACAAGGAGTAACAACAACTTGCAAGAAGGCCTGGAATAAGTTAAGTATATGAGAGATGATGATGCTAAAATATGCCTCATTATATCCTAAACGTTCCCTCTTTTCCTACCCATTTATTATTCCCAAGAGTGGATTTAGTTATAATATTTAGAACTCATAGTTGATTTAAACTAAAATATGGAATGAAGGTCTTGTCTATTACTTAGATCTATTTATTCTCTAAATTTTCAATAAATATAACAAATTCTGGGAAACAAGTGTCTCTTTTTGAATATACATGCTTAGATGAATCTTTAATGAGGATAACAAAAGTTGGAACACCAAATTTCCAGCTATGAAGTAGTTTTGTATTATCTCTAGAGTTAGATAGTAGATCCAAAGTCTCATATATAAGACTAGCTTCAGAGTCATTTAGAACACTAACTCCATAGTCATTTAGAGTATTAGCTCTAGAATTGTTCAAAACACTAGCTCTAGAGTCATTCAGAACACTAGCTTCAAAGACACTCAAAACACTAGCTCCAGAGTTATTTTAAACATTTGCTTTAGAGTTGCACAAAGCATTAGCTCTGAAGACCCTAAGGAAACTAGCTTCAAAGATCAACATTAGCCTAGCTCCAAAGACCAATAGTCTAGAATGTTACACATGAAAGTGCAGATAAGATTGAAAGAGGTATTTTGGTATATTTTTTAAGAGTATATACTAGGTTACATTTTAGTGGCCTATATAGAAATTAACTTGGGTTTTTTGGTGAATCTCTAAGTATGTGTTTTGAAAGTTTGGTGAAATTTAATAGATGGTGTTTAGGTGAGAATGCAAATGCATAGGTGAATCATAACAGGGCATAGAAGCCAAATAGGCATATGGCTGTACAAAAAACCTATAGACACTTCCTTCATCCCTTTCTTATTACTGAAAGTTACCTTTATGAGTATATGGGTGGATGTCTACTTACATATAATAGTGAATAAAGTCATATTGACTTTTGATGGAGTAGTGAACTATATTTATATGTACAAAATTTTAAATAGTAGGTGAGTTGACCTAGAAAACTAACTTACATCTAGATAATTTAGGTGAATCCACATTATTCACCATCTCCTAAAATAACCAAATGCCAATTTATATTTAATATAAATATTCATGAATTAATGAAGAATAAACACTAAAATTGACCCTAGTCTATATATAGTATTCTTAAAATAAACATTTATATAAATAGGTATTTTCAAAACTAGGTAGACTATTTATAATATCCTAACTTTTGATATGAATATCTTTGCCTAAGTTGTTAAGACACCATCAAATAATTAGGGGAATCAAACTAATAGTTCCATGCCTTATTTTTAGTAGATAAAATAAAAGTTTGTAATCTAAGTATGTTCCCTTTTTCTCTCCTAGTAAAGTGGAAATAATGTTGTTATGCTGAGAATTCCAGTTTGAGTTGTAACTAAGTTTGTTAAGCTGTTAATTCTAGAATAAAGAATTGGTTGTTGATGTTGTATTTTAAATATAATCATCCAATAAAGTAGAAGATATGTAGGATTATTATTTCAAAAGAAAATTTCGATCATTTTTAAGTAGTAAGACTTTGTAAGCACTTCTATATATTAATGAGAAGTTGAATTATTCAACACTCTCCGAGTTTTTTGATTAGTTATTGCAAGTCCTATTCCAAAGGTAGAGAAATGGTCCACTCCACCTAAGGAAGAATGACATATTTGTATGGTAGTTATAGATTATTATTATTTCTATTTCATTTCCACTTTAAGCATCTTTTCTATTATTCTCTGTGTAACCTATAGGGTGTGAGGTGTTCAAAATTTTGGTAATTATTTTACTTGATTCAACATTTACCTTAAAACACTTTAATTTTAGTTGTGTTACTTTCAGTTTGACAAATATATTTGTTATTTAGATTTGATTTAATATCAACAAGTGTGATTGGTTTGATTTCATTAATTACTTTAGTTTCATCAATGTTATTTGGAATGATAGTAATTCACCAAATAAGCATAAATACAATAATATATCACAATGATATGAAAATATATAAGAAAATATGAATAATAGATAAGCTACTTCGAGGGGATAACCTCCCAAATTCTTGAAATAAGAAATGAATACTCCAATATGATGATGAACAACTAACCCTACCTCCTATATATAGTCTACCAAGGCCATGAAAAACCAATAGGCCGACCTACTAAGCATATGAGTGCATAGATAAATGTAAAATAATATGTAAAAGGGTTATGCAAGCCACAAGTCAGATACACATGTCAATGGTTAAGGGCGTAACATGCCTCTCCCCTTCAAATCAATGTTATCCTCAACATTGAAGCAATATCAGATGTTGTTGCATGAAGGATTCATCCTCCCAGGTAACATCTTTATAAGGCAAATTATTCTATTTAATTAGATACTCTATAATTAGTCTGGACCGTAACTACTTAGTGCTTGTTTGAAGGACTACTTCAAGATCAATAATAAACCTCCCTTCCTCATCTAATTCTGATAACTCGGTTTGAGTGGTAACCTTGTGTCCAATGAGCTTCTTAAGGCAAGATACATGAAATAATGGATGAATACAAGTGGATGCAAGAAATTCCAGCTTGTAGGCCACACTACCATTTTTTTACAAGATCTAATAAGGGCCATAATACTTGGGAGACAACTTATTATCCTTTTTTGTTACTTTAAGGACATCTGCTTATATGGATGCAAGAAAACAATAGCCCAATCACTAATTTCAAAATTCCTATCGCTCCTGTGATGATCTACCTGTTGCTTCATGTGATTATGGGCCAAAGCTAAATTTTCATGGAAACTATCAAGGACTTCCTGTTGATGTTGAAGGTGTTCCTTCATTGCATGTACCTTTGGGTGGGCCTTCAAGGGTGAAGCGAGGGATGGAGGATGGTATCCATACAATGTCATAAAAAGATGCATTTTGGATGAACTATGCATTGAAGTTTTATACCACCATTCAACCAAGGGCAACCACTAAACCCATTTATCCTATTTATCTAACACAAAGCAATGAAGGTGCCCTTCCAAACACTTATTGACTACCTCAATTTGTCTATCAGATTAAGGATGATAGGATGAGATATGAGCCAATTGGGTTTCCAAACATGCAAATAATTTTGTCCAAAACTTAGTAGTGAATATGGGATATCAATCACTGATAATAATCTTGGGAGTACCATGCAATTTTTGAACTATATTGAGGAAGGTATAATCTACTGTACTGGCCACCAATGGTTGAGATAAAAAACAAAAATGAGCATACTTTGTGAGTCTATACACAATAACCATGATAAAATTTCTACCTTCAGATCATGGTAACCCAGTAATGAAATCCATGGATACCTCTTCCCATCATTGATTAGGGATGGATAAGGGCAGTAAAAGACCTAGGGTTTTAATGGTTTTGCATTTATTTTACTGATAGATCATACATTTGGCCAAATATTTTTATACATCCACCTTGAGTCCTTTCTAAAAAAATATTTCTTGACTCTATGATAGGTTTTCAAAAACCCTGAGTGACCACCAAGTGGAGACACATGAAGTTCTTGAAGGATGTTCTATTTGAGAAGAGAATTCTGACATAGATATAATCTATCTTTGTATCATAATGCATTCCACTTCTATGTAAAATTTTCAATCCCATCTAAACCCTGTTGTAGATTTTGAATCAATGCATGGGCAATACTATCATTCTCCCATTCTACCCTTACTTCTTTAAGTGAATTTGCCTGCCAAATGGTCATGACACATAACAATGCCTCAACTAGTTCATCTTGCTTGGATAGTGCATCAACCACCACAATTTCTTTTCCTTTCTTGTAGACTATTTCAAAATGAAAACCTAACATTTTCATCACCCATTTTTTTTATTCTTTAGAGGATAACCGCTATTCCAAAAAATATTTAAGGCTATCATGATCAGTCTTTACCTGAATGTGATGACCCAATATATAAGGTCTCCATTGTTTGACTGCATGTAGAATAACCATAATCTCTTTCTCATAGATGGGTTTGAGCCTATTTTTACCCTTTAATTGACGAATTTCAAAGGCAATGGGCCTACCCTCTTACATGAGTACTATACCCATACCATATCCATATGCATCACATTCAACCACAAAAGTTTTAGAAAAATCTAGAGTAGCCAATACTGGGGTGGTGCACAGAGCCATTTTCTGTTGTTCAAATGCCTTGGTAGCTATATCAGTCCATTGGAAGGACTATTTATTCAACAAGGAAGTGAGCAGTGCTGTAATACTACCATAGTGTTTGACAAACTTGTGATAGTAATCATCTAGCCTCGAAAATCCCCTTAGTTACTTAAGTGTCTTAAGAATCTACCATTCCATGATGGCTTAGATTTTTGTAGGATCAACTTTTACTCCCTAGTGTGATATAATATGACCCAAATATTCCACTTCCTAAAATCTAAAAACACATTTGGATGGTTTAGCATAAAACTGATGTTGCTCAAGAAATGAGAGTACCTGTTTCACATACTGCAAGTGGTCTTCCCAAAATTTTTCTATAAATAAGGATGTCATAAAAAAAACACCTGTACAAACTTTCTCAAAAATGGACTAAAAACCCTATTCATCAAACTCTAAAAGGTGGATGGTGCATTGGTGAGACCAAAAGGCATGACCAAAAATTGATAATGGCCTTTGTGAGTATGGAAGGCTATTTTAGGAATGTCCTCCTCATGGATCTAGATTTGATGATACCTAGAGCGAAGATCTAATTTGGTAAAATAAATAGCACCATGTAATTCATCTAAAAAATCATCAATTACAGGAATAGGAAACTTATCTTTGATAGTGAACTTGTTGAGCTCTCTATAATCTGGGCACATCCTCCAAGTTTCATCCTTCTTTTGTACCATGACCATTGAAGAAGAATATTCAATTTGGCTATGGAGAATGGTTCCTATATCCAATAACTCTTGTACCTTTTTTTCAATTTCACACTTTTGGGCATAAGGATATCTATATGGTCTGATGTTGGTAGCATAATTATAGGAATGAGTCTGATGGAATGATCATGGGTACGGTTAAGAGGAAGACCTTTTGCATGGGGCCAAAAACAACCTAGTTTTCATCTAATATTTGTTGTAAATTAGGATGAGTAGACTCCTTAGTTTGTTGAACATCAATGGAAAACAAGCATGCCATAAATCCTTCAGCACCTTTTTTCAACATCTTGGTCATCCGATGTGAACTAACCACTTGTGAAGATTTAAATCTTAATCCTTACAATTCCACTAGCTTGCCTTCATAATAAAATTTCATAAACATATCTTGGATATTCATCTCAATAGTACCCAATGTGGTGAGTCATTGAAATCCTAAAACAATGCCAATCCCACCCATAAGAATAGTAAACATAGAAAAATCTAGCAAATAGTCCCCCATTATTAACTTAATACTGTGGCATTTTCTAGAATAATTAACTATACCACCATATGTAATCATGTTTTGAAATTTTGGGGTTGGGTAGATGAAATAATTCAAACGAGCAACCAACTTACTATTGATGAAATTATATATACTACTTGAATCAATCAACACTGTGACCTTCTGTTTCTTAATGAAATCCACCACCTTAAGAGTCTGAGGAGTAAAAATACTTGCAAGGGCATGGTAGGAGATAGCATGTTGAGAATCTATAGCTTCATCCTCAGGGCCTTTAAAACCCTCATCAGATGTTTCCTCATCTTCTTCATCCTCATCAGCGCCTTCAATGTAAAATAACTTCTTTTTAGCATAATGATGACCTTTGCTCTATTTTCTATCACAACCATAACACAACCCTTTGGCACACTTCTCCTCAATTTGTTGTGGTGTCAATATGGTAGGTTAAGGAAGTGATGGAGTTGGGAAGGTGCATTCCCAGCTAGTAGTGAAAGGATGACATGTTTGATCATCTCTTTTTCTTCTATTAAGCATGCCCTTGGTATAGCTTTAAACATAATTGTGGGGTTAAACATATGAACCTCCAATTGAATACTATTTTTTAGTCCACCCAGAAAAAGGTTAGTTAGATTTGCCTTAGTGATATCCTCCAGACGTAAGGATAGATTCTGAAATTGAAGAATATAATCCTTCACTGTTCCTATTTGTCATAATTTGACTAATTGGTTAAAGTAGTTTTTAGAAACATTATCCCAATAGTGAGACACTAGTTCAATAGAGAATACTAACCATGTAACAGGAGCACTGATCTTCTTCTTTTGAGCACAAAACCAATGATACCAAATGAATGGCTTAGGTTATAGATATAGAGATGACAGGGCCACCTTTTGAGAGCTAAGAGTTTTATGTAGGTCAAATAGATTTTCAATTTGAGTGATACAAGTGAGTGGATTCTTACCATCAAACTTGTGCAAGTCCACTTTTGGCAACATCAATTTTATCCCTGTATTGGTGGTGTTAGTATTGAGAGGAGGACCAAAAGGAAAAAGTGGAGGGTTGTTGAGTGGTAAATTAATTGAAATGGTAGCCAATTGTGTCATGATCTATTGCAACTAATTTTTTATGCCATTAAGCTCCCCTTGTATTGCTGATATTTGAGTTTGGACTTGCACATCCTTCTACATTAGGCCATGTATATTTTACTAAATTTGAGAAATCATATCAGATGATTCAGACTCCATGTCATCCCCTAAGGGGTTTTAGGGGTGTCTTGCCCTTTCCCCCATTCGTGAGTGTTAGGACCAACCATATGAAGGCTTGATGGTGAACCTTATTTTGCCCTGTTGACCCAACTTTGATCACAATTTTTTTAAATAAGTCATCATTAAATCAAAAATATCAAATAATAGACCCAAATTGAATGATTTTACAACACCAGTAAAAAAATTGCAAAGAAATTCACAACCGTTTGCGAGATATATCCAAACTTCAAGATCTAGGGGTTTTGCCTTGATTATGACCCAAATCAATGCTCTGATACCACTTGGAATGATATTAATTCAAAAAATAAGTAGAAATACAATAATATATCACAATGATATGGAAATATAGCATAAAATATGAATAACAGATAAGCCACTTTGAGAGTGCAACTTCTCAAATGCTTGCAATAAGAAATGAATACTTCGATATGATGATGAACAACTAACCCTACCTCCTATGCATAGTCTACCAAGGCCATGGACAACCCATAGGCCAACCTACTAAGCATATGAATGCATAGATAAATGTAAAATAATATGCAAAAGGGTTATGCAAGCCACAAGTCAGCTACACATATCCCTAGACATGCCAATGGTTAAGGGCATAACATTATTTTTCATAGATTAGATTGTTAATTAGAAGTCTTCTACCCTATTTCATATAGCCTTTTGACACTAATCCGAATTGACATTATCAACTAAATGAAGATGTTTAATGACCCTCGTCAAGCACCACAAAATTATTGCTTGGAAACCTTTTTTGAAGATTTTGGGCAAAAAATTTCACAAGTTGCACTAGCTACCACTAACTTTGCATAAACTCATCCTCCTATTTTCTAGGGGGAGGGCTCCGCAAACATTTTGTATCTTATTGGCAAAGAGAAAGGGGGGTTTTCATAAACTTTGGAGCCAACATCATGGGAATGGTTTCCATCACAAGAACCATCAGAGTTAGAGACTCTCATGAGTTGAAAAAAGAGAAAGTAGGATTCAAAGACCATAACATAGAGACTCTTGTGACTAAAAAACCATATTTGATGCTAGTGGAGTCCTCACCATAACGTGCCTATGTTTTTATTGAGGAGTTTGAGGGGCATGTGTAACCAAAGTTTGAGAAACTAATAATGAACTTACAACCACAATGTCAATGGTTGACTTAGGGTTTACAATTAGGGCTCTGTTGTTATGATTGTTTTGGTTATTTCATCAACCCATAACTTTCCAACCATTGTCAGCCCTTACTTGGGGTTTTATTTTTTTAGTCATGGTCTTGGGTAGAAGATTGGCAGTGACCATGAGAAGGTAATCATTTATCCAGTGTTTCAAAACTTGACAATGGAAATACTTATTGGGCAAGTTGATGTACATCACCCATTGGGTGAAATGTTACCCCCTAATTTGAATAAATATGGTTTCGTAGAGGTTTTGCACAAGGTTTAATTACATATAGAAATGTAATTATAGTTTGGGAGAATAAAATTGCACAGTTTTGAAATAAACAAAATGACCCAATGGGTCAACCAAATACTCAATGAATGACGCAAACGACATAGTAAGACTAAGGAATTTGATCCACATTGGGACCTTGCATTTGGATTTATCTTAAACAATATAACCTTGGGTCCAAGGAGAGAAGACACATATAGAGCTCCTAACATAACAAGGGCCATGCTAATGAATGACAATGTAATATTCAATGTTTTCAAAACTAAAAAGGAAGAAATCTTTAGTTATGTTCTGCACCCTTATGATTTAATACTATGAGGATGCCATTTTCTTGAACTCATCTTTTCAACATGGATTTAGAAGGTGTAAATGCCAACAAATAATCAATAAAGGTATGCAATTCAAACACTGACATATTTTTTCAAACTCGAGAACATGTAACAAAATATCGAGAGGATTACCTCAAGGAAAAGGTATGTTACCTTGTAAAATACTTTAGATAAAAACTTCCGAGCTTTATTCAATACCATTACTCCAACCTCCAACACAAACTTCATTTAATGATTGAAACTCATGTATAAATCTCATTATATAGAAAAACTATCCCAAAAAGTAGATATCCAAACTGAGGTAATTAAATATTATAAAAGGATTAGAAAAAATCTAAGAGAGCCAAATAGAATGGCGACGATATAAGAGGGTGGTGAAAAACCTAACGCTATGGCAGACTCATCTCATAATATAACTATTGACCGTAATGGTCTTTATTTTCAGTAATATAAACTATCAATTTAAAAAAAAGCTGCAGCTCTCAAGGTCAGCCATGGTTATCCCGTAATTTCCTCGTACGGCAGACTTATATAGCAAAGAAAACGGAAGTGTGATATTCCACGATTGCTTAAATTTTAGTTTTTATAAACATTGACTTTTTCTCACAAATTATCTACAGGAGTGTTGGCTAATTTAATTTAAAACTACAAATCATTAATAAATTATCCATTAATAGTTATCTGGCGGTATAAAATCATCTTTTAAATAATTGTTGCTCCACGTTTTCAGTTGAAGGATGTGTTTTCTGCAATTTTTGAATTGATCAATTTACATGAGAGCTCTTGTTGTAAAAATCCGATACAGGTGCCCCCTTCATATAATTAGGCTGTTAATTTAATTTTCAAACTAAACTTCCATGAATTTTTCCATATGAATTTCTATAAGATTAAGAAATAACTTAATAATTCTATTTTCTAATAATGATAAATCTCCATGGAATTATGATTCTGCATCTTCCTCTTTTTTTGTTGGAAAAAAATAAGAGGAAGATCCAATACCATAATTTAAGTAAGAAGATTCTTCATTGATAAAAGATTTGATGCTTTCACAATTTATAAAATAAAACAAATAAATTTTTGAAAAAAAAATATATATATATATATATATATTTTATGCCTCAATATTTCAGATCATCAACTATAATCCATCATTAAAAAACAAAATTTATTCATCACTAATATCAAATAAAATTATTGAATTCTTAACTTAAAACTAAATTAATTCACTCTCTATCTAACCTAATCTCTGTGCCAGCCATGCCCGCACAGGATTATCATAAAAAACTAAAGTCGTCGTATCAATCAATCTGTCATTTGTTTGACGATGAGAAAGCTCTTAAGTCTTTACCCTCTCCTCAAGACATCTTTTTGTAGAATCTGGAGTAAATGCTACGCTCTGAAATTTAAATTTAAAGGATTTTTAATGAATATGATTACAGTAGGAATCATTAGACTCCACTGGGTTGAAATCTTTCGTCTCTCTCTTCTTATATCTTCTATTCTCTAACATTTATTGTCATCAGTTTTTTTTTTTTTTTTTTTTTGTTGGTTGGGTGTACAGGGAATTGGTAACATCCTTTTATTTATTTATTTTGTTGGTTAAGGGTTCAAATTTATAAAGTTGTCACCTGTTTTTTTCAAGATATGTTCGGAGTGAGGGAGACTTCAGATGATTTGGTTTAGAACTACCATCATCAGGCTGACACGCACTCCCCTTACTCCAACATAATTTATGTCCAAAATTTTAAACCAGTGTCTCCTATTGATAAGCGTTCTGAACCTTTGATTTCTCTATCCCTAACTTCAGGTTCATTGGTTTCCTACAGTTCAACCCAATTCAATTCTATGGCATCCACTTCCTCCTCTTCTACAACAAGATGGGAGGGCCAGGCGGAATTTGAAAACGCCTTCCGTGGAATTGCACCCTCTGCAACCTCCTCGAAACTTCACTCAGCTCGTATCTGCGATGTGTTCATTAACCATCGTGGAATTGATGTGAAGCATACACTCGCGAGCTCTATCTACCATACACTAAAGTGTATGGAAGTGAGAGCATTTTTGGATATGGAAGAGCTGGAGTTGGGGGATTTCTTACCAACAGCAATTCAAGATGCAATGCTCAATGCTTCCCTTCATATTGCCATATTTTCGGAAAACTATGCGCAATCCGCCTGGTGTTTGGCCGAGCTGTCCTTTATGCTCAAAACTGGCACCAGAATTATTCCTATTTTCTACTATGTTCAGCCTGGTGAAATACGGAGGATCGGAGAAGGAAAAGGGATCTATGCTGACGCATTCGCCCGACATGCAGAAAACGGCAGATATGACTCCCAAAAGCTTGAGGAGTGGAAAATGGCACTCTACAAAGTTTCATTTCAATCTGGCTGGGAACTTAACAGGCTCCACCAGTAAGTATTATATACTCTTCCATTTACATATGGATTTGCTCAACGCTACATTTTTTAAGTACTTGGGGCTGGCTGGGGTTTGATTCCTTTTGTTGTAAATGTTTAGTGATCATGGCAGACTGCTGAAGAATATTGTGAACATCGTATTGAAAGAGATGAAGAACCTTCCATTAGAGGTTGCCAGACACCCGGTTGGACTCAATGAAGCCGTCAAAGACTTCAAAATGACTGTACTGCAATCTGGAGAAAGTCAGGAGAATGTGAAAATTGTCGGAATTGTGGGGATGGGCGGGTGTGGAAAAACTACTCTAGCCAAAGAGTTATACAACAGGGAAAGCCCGTCCTTCCATGGATCTAGTTTTCTTTTTGATGTGAGAGATTCCGCAGCCAAAAATGTGTTGCATAACTTGTTAAAAAAGCTGCTAGAAGACCTGCTGCATGTCACCTGTTTCAGTACATTTCACGATATCAGTGAAGGGAAGGGAATTCTGGCATCTCGTCTGAAATCTCGTCGGATTCTCATTGTGTTGGATGACATCGATCATGTAGACCAAGTTCATGCTCTGTTGCCACCAAAGGAAAGCCTCGGATCGGGCAGCATGATTATTGTCACTACACGAGACATGGCGGTTCTTACTTGTTCCAACATATCCTCTGTTTATAAAATGGCAGGATTGGCCGAGTCCCATGCCAAAGAGCTCTTCTGTTGGCATGCTTTCCTGCAACCCCATTCAGCCCATGGATTTGAGTCTCTGGTTGAAGAGTTCTTAAATGCTTGCCATGGGCTTCCTTTGTCTATCAAGGTCTTAGGAGGACAACTTTATGGCAAGCCCATGAATTACTGGGAATCTCAATTACAAAAGATCCTGAGAATTTTGCCTGAGGATATTAAACGAAGGTTAAAAATAAGTTATGATGCATTAGATGAAGAAGAGCAAGAGATATTCCTGGATATAGCTTGTTTCTTTATCGGCGAAAAGATAAGCTTGGCCATTACAATATGGGATGGATCAGGGTGGAGTGGCACGCACAGTGTAGAAACACTCGTGAATAAGTCTCTTGTTGAGCTTGACCAGCAGAACCGCATCAGGATGCACGATCATCTTCGTGATTTGGGAAGACAAATTGCAACAAAAAAGTCACCCAGTCGTTTTTGGTTTCCTAAATCACCCAAGGTAAGTTTGAAATATTCTAAGAGTTTTGAAGTTTTCATAGTTTATAAGAATAAGTATAAATTGATTTTTGGGATTGTAATTATATGTAAAATTTTTAATAAATGTATTTCGAATCACCATTCGTAATTCATCATCAAAAAATGTTCATAAATAAAATTGCAAGTTAATTTCCTTATAATTTTTTCTAATGAATAAAAAAAGTTAAACGATCAACAATGAAAAAAACGTTGCAAAGCTTAATAGTCAGAAGAAGAATTAATGTTGAAAATAGCCACCTTAGGGTATGCATAGTAAGGAGACAGCCGTTAACAAAAAGAATGAAAAGACAAAGTGAATTAGTGTGGATTATTATAAATTTTACTAGGGCTAGGGTGTTAGCCATTGACAAAAAAGTTAAACACCTTAATCCTATTAAAATTTGTAATAGTTACACTAATTCACCTTGTCTTTTCATTCCTTTTGTCATTGGCTCTCTCTCTCTTACCATGCATACCTTAAGGTGGCCATTTTCAACATTAATTTGTCTCCTGCCCGTTAAGCTTTGAAATGTTCTTTCTATTGCTGACTGTTTAAAATCTTTGCATTCATTGAAAAAGAAATTACCCTGCAGTTCTATTCATGAATGTTGATGATTAATCATAGATGGTGATTCGAAATGCGTTGATTAAAAATCTTGCACACAATTACAATCCCAGAAATTAGTTTATACTTATCGTAATATTCTTTTACCCAGCATTAAAATCCTTCTTTGTTTAGTTTCAGCTACTTGAAAGTTTTATAATGTTTGTATATGTCACTCAGGAAAGAGCCCCTCTTCGAGGGATAGTGGCAGCAAACACTGTATATGCTGATTTTGTAGAGTATCCTCATTGTACCTTGCATTACCAGCCGCCTTTCATGGAGCTTCTATTGGGAAACTCAAGCAGCACATATTTCTCCCTTGGATTACAGCTGCTTGTTGTTAAAGGAAATTATTTCAGCCAACAATTCGCCGAGCTATCGAGAGACCTGGTGTGGCTTCGTTGGTTTGATTTTCAGCACGTAGAGCTTCCCTCCTGGCTTTCATTGAGAAAATTACATGTTTTAGAGCTTCATGAAGCTGGGGCCTTGAAGAAAGTGTGGGAGTCTGATGCCCAGGTAAGTATCTAAATTTACAGCTCTTTTACACTATACTTTTAATCATGTTTTATGCCTGACTGGATCGAAATTTGGCTGCAGCCTCCTTTTCCTGAGTTGAGAGAGCTGATCATTTCTTCCAGTTGGGGCAATCATAATTTGCAAAGCTTTCCGAGTTCAATAGGATTTCTGAAGCACTTGAAAAAAATAGCGTTGCTATGTGGTTCACTGTCAGGACAGTTTAATATTTTCAGTCTCCCGGAAGAGTTTTGTCTTCTCCAATCGTTGGAGCACCTTGAGCTTCATTGCACTATGTTGTCCTCCCTACCTACACGTTTTGGGGACTTGAAAAAACTACGGTGTATAGATCTGTACAATTCCAAGGAGTTGACGTCATTACTGCTTTCTTTTAAGCAATTAACACAACTAGAACATCTTGATTTGACATTATGCAAAAAGATTAGTTTAGAGAGAGACATTCTGGAAAACATCACAACTCTTGAGAAAATACGGTTTCCACTTTGCCTGGAATTGCAAGATCTGCCTCCTCAAATCACAAACCAGGCATGTCTGAGGGAGCTCAATTTGGATGATACTAAAGTAAAAGAATTACCAGCTGACATCCATAAATTGAGCAAATTAGAAGTGCTGAAGATAGGTAGTCCATTATTGACAAGCTTACCCCTGTCCCTAGGAAATTTGTCCTGTTTGACCAGATTTACAATTAGTCGCTGCCCCAATTTGAAGTGTTTACCTGTGTCTTTGGGATGTCTAGATCATTTACAGTATTTAAAACTAGGGCATTCGGGAGTGGAGTCTTTACCAGAAGGCCTTAGGCAACTGAGTAATCTTCAAACTTTGGAGATTATTGATAGCCCAATCAGAAAACTGCCTCTTGCACACTCAGAATTGCCCTTTCTGCTTACGGATCCGGGTTCTTCAATTCCCACACAACTGATGCTTCCCCAGCTCAAAAAGATAACTCTATGGAAAAGTCAAGTGTCCGCCATATTTATTTCTCAAGAAAGCTGTCCCAGACTTGAAACTCTCGAATCTGTGGGAAATGGAAATTTAAAAAAGATCCAAGCCCTGCCAAACAGTGTCAAGTTCGTGAGATTGTCCGAGTGTAATAAGCTGAAGAACATAAGGGGCATTGCCAGCCTTGTAAACCTTCAAAAGCTGACAATTTCTGTGTGTCCGGAGCTAGAGAAGCTGCCAAGCTTTATATATTTGACTTCTTTAAAAGAATTAGAAATTGAAATTTCAAGAAAAGTTAAAGAAAATTGAGGGTATAGAAAATTTGAAATCATTGGAGACGTTGATCTTAAACACATGCTGGAAGGAACCGGCCAGAACAAATTTGAAGAACCTGTACAGATTGTCAAGACTACAACTTGTAGCAGAAAATAGATCAGCTCTGGAAAAATGCATTGGAACAATAGGGGTAATAAACATTATTAGCAACTTTAAATTATCATTCTTGTTATGCAGATCCGGCTAAATTTTTTTTTTAATGAAAACTTTTTGATATATGCAGAAAAGGCCCTTGGAAATGACAATAGCTGGAAGAGTAGCTGGAGGCTTTGAGTCGATTTTAAGCTCTCTGGTGTTCCCCAACCTTACTATCGTTCACACACCCACTCTAGTCCAGGATGCTTCCATGGTTCATGATTTTTGGTGGATGTTAAAGTTTCCGGGGACATTGCAGAATGCAGCTGCCATCATCCTTTGTTTTGTCATTGATTGTTCTCAAGATACAAAATTCTTGGTATCAGTCCGGAAAGTGTTAGATGAATTGAGTGGCTCTAGCAGCAGTTCCATGCAACTGAGAAAGGGAAAATGGTTATACATAGGTGTGTTTACAGAAGGTTCTTTGTTTATTGAAGATTTAAACAACTCATTTGTTGAAGCCGTAGCCGTGGATCACATCCCAGAAAAATATGAGATAATGAAAGGCATGATGGTGGTGATAAGCAATGGAGAAGAGGAGAAAATTTCAGATATTTTGTATCAATTATTGGCTCTTTTGGAAAGTTGACATAGACATAGTCATCCAAGACAAGTTTGGGCTTTGGAGATCAAAGTATGATAAATATGACAAGGTTTTTAAATTCAGCCATGATTTTTTTTCCTCCTTTAAGAGGAAATGTTTTTGACAAGAGTTTTTAATTGAATTTAAAATCTGATACAATTTGAACCAATAAAAATTAATTGGGTAAATATATCTAATATAAATTTAGAAAAATATATTTTTGATTGAAGAGCATAGTTATATTAGGGTGACATGTGACAGTGTTGTGGTCCATCATTAAATTTCAAGATTATCATAGGTTTGAGTCATGCCTTGCTTCAATTTATTCATGATGACAGGTCTAGTAATAAGACTCAAAACATCAATTCTGTTAATTTATTCATGATGACAGGTCTAGTAATAAAGAATATGATTATTTGTTATTACAATGTATAACAGTTGGAAAATTAGATTGTTGCTATAAATTTTTCAAAACTCTTCATAGCCAAATTGTTTGACAACATGCTGATGTTGCTGCTATATTCTCTGCCTCTACTGTAGAATGAGCAACCTCCTGTTGCTTCTTCGAGCTATAAGTTATAATCTACTGCCAACACTAAAACAATACCCTTAATTTGATTTCTGATCATCTATTGGACCAACGCAATCTGAATTTGAAAATCAAACTGATTCCAGACTCTTTGTTGTTGTATAATGAATGCTATAATCCCTGAATGTTGTATCATGAATGTTGTTGTAGTATAATCCACCGTGCCTCTGATATACTGAAGTATCGTTTTTGTTGCTCTCATTTGATTGTCATATAGATCTGCCATAAATCTAGAAACAAGACTTATTGCATAAGAAATACCTGGTCTAGTAGTTGTAAGGTAAATCAGACTACCGACCATCCTTCAGAATGGAGTCTTATTCACACCGCTCTTATCTTCCTTGCTAAGGTTTTCATCTTATGCTAATGGAGTTGCAACTTTCTTACACTTCTCCGTTTTTAATCACCTCAATAGATTTTTGGCTCACATTGCTTGACAGATAAATATACCATCAATTGATTTATATACCTCTATGCCAAGAAAATATGCATCAATCCAAGATCAGTCATCTGGAATCCTCCATTATTGTTTGCTTAAATTTATGCATCATGCTAGAACTTTTACTTGTAAAAATAAATTTATCAACATGAAGAAAAACCATTAAAATCTGGCTACCTTGCTTTTTCACATATAATATTGGTTCATTTTGGCTTCTAAAAAAGCCATGATGTTGTAAATAACTATGAATTCTTGAATACCAAGATCTAGGAGCTTGTTGCAAGCCATACAAAGCCTTCGTCAATTTATATACTAGTTTTATATCCCTTTTACATCAAAACCAAGTGTTTGTTGCAGGTAAACCTCTTCCTCAATGAAGCCATTCAAGAATGTTGACTTCACATCCATTTGATAAATTGTCCATTATTATACATTGACAATGCTATCATTGCTCTTATTAAATCCCAATGAGTAACTGTTGGAAATGTTTCTTCATAATTTATTCCATAGAATTGTATATTCTTGAATGCACATCCATTTGATAAATTGTCCATTATTATACATTGACAATGCTAGCATTGCTCTTATTAAATCCCAATGAGTAACTGATGGAAATGTTTCTTCATAATTTATTCCATAGAATTCTACATATCCTTTGGTATCTAGTATTGCCTTATGCCTTTCAATTTCACCATCTCTCTTACATTTGATTTTTGATATCCATTTTATTCATCACCTCTTTTACTTTTGGAAGTTCAACTAGCTGCCAAGTTTCATTCTTTTCAATTGCATTCATTTCTTCTTCCATTACCTCACACCAAACTCCATGTTCCACTGCATCTTCATAACAACTTTGTTTAGCTTGAATTAGAGAATATATAGCAAAGTTAACAATTTGATTTGTATTCTCTTGATTGATAGTCTTTTGATAAATTTATGTAAGTATTCTTACCTTATTTGAAGGACTTCAATTGGATGTCATATTTTCATTTAAACTTGATAGAGAATTTCTTGGTGATGAAATTGGACTACCACAAGGACTTGTGCTACTCCTAGGACTAGTGGAGAGAGGAGTAACGTCATCTTGGAATGACTCTAGTTCCAAAGTTGCTATTTTTTTGCACATTAAACCTTCTTTTCACACCACCCTCACCTGCCCTGCCCCCCATCATATATCACATCACGTGATACAATCACTTTTTTTTTTTGAGATTCCAAAACTTTTGTCTTTCTCATTTCAGAGTAACCAACAAAACTTCATACTTTACTTTTCGAATCAATTTCCTTTCTAGTTTCTTTTTGGACATGCACAAAGACTAATAAACCAAAAAGTCTAAAGTGTCCCATGCTGGGTCTTCTACTAGACCAAGCTTCTTCTAGTGTATAATTATTTACAAATCTAATTTAGGATTGTGGTTAAGGATATACATAATTATAGAAGGGGTAATATAAAAGTGTGTAAACTATAAAAACGAGTCAAAGTAGATTGACCCAGCTACTGCTTCTACCTAAAACTCATTTCTCATGTGCTTTGTTTGTAACATGGACCTTGCCATTTTAGCAATGGTATAATTTTTTTGCTCAGCAACTCCAATTTGTTGTGGCATGTATGTTGTTGTAAGTTGCCTCTTGATTATATTGTTAGCACACTATTCATTAAATTATTTTGAATTTAACTCATCCCCTTTATTAGTCCTCAAAATTTTAATTGAATATCCATTTTCCTTTTCAACTGAAACTTTGAATCCAACAAAACAACCAAATGATTCACTATTCTTTCTCAAGAAATAGAACCATGTATTTCTGTAACAATAATATATAAATGTAAAAAAATAAAAATATTTACTAATACTTCGTGTTTGCATAACACCCTAGATATCTGGATGAACCAACTACAAAAATTGAGAAGCTCACCATGAATTCCCAAATGTAAATTTATCCCTATGTTGCTTCCCTAGTGCACAGCCATAGAAAACCTCATCATTTTTTTCAATCTTTGGAAATCTTTGAACAAGTTTCTTTGTGTAAAATAAATTTAGATCCTTGAATCTTTAATGACCATAATGCCTATGCCACAACCAATTACAATCTTCAATTTTTTCTTTCAAAACATTTAAACTTGCTAGATGCATCTTCATTAGAAACAGTTTATTTATTGTCATGAGAATTTATGCCACTATCTTTCACTCATTATTATTATAAAAAAATTTACAACCTTCATTATCAAACAATACTCTATAATTTTGTTCAACCAAATGGCCTACACTTAAAATATTGTTATTAAGATTATAAACCAATAGAGTATCTTGAATATTATTTAATTCACCTTGCTTAGTGTGTAGTGAAAGTGCCTTTGCAAACAACTTCTACCACCTTATTGTCTCTAAACTTCACTTGAATTGTCCTTGTTTCATACTTTTTTACAAATAAGTCCTTATTTCCTATTATATTATTAGAGCATCTGGAATCAAGAAACCAAAAATCATCCTAAGATGTTTTTACCATATGATGAAAAAATATATTAGATTCTGAATCCTCTCCTTCATTATAGTTAAAACTTTCCCTCTTATTTTTTATGTGACTTTGCTTGATTCTACACTACCTTTCAAAATGACCAAATAATTTACAACAATGGCATTGTATATTTTTCTTTTTTAAATATCCACGTCCACATTGTCTACCTCCATGGCCTCTTCCTCTTCCTCTTGACTAATATGATGAATTCCCCTTTCTCTCTTAGGAATTATCATTGATGGTGCTTCCTTCTCCAACTTTAGACTTCACTACAAATGCTTTTTCTAAACTTTTTTGAGTGCTGTCCAATCTACTTTCAGGAGATGACAATGATCCCATGAGCTGATCTAACCTTAGTGTCATCAAATCCTTTATTTCTTCTATTGTAATAACTATTGAATTCTATTTTATTAGTAAGTATCTAATTACTTTTTCACAAATTACCTAATCTATAATGGTATCTTCATTTATCCAAAATTGGTTAAAAACATCTTGCACTTGAACATAAAACTCAATTATCTTCTCATTGTGCATTCATTAAATATTCTCAAGTTCTCCATGTGAAATCTACAAATGAACCAACTTAAATTTTTTTGTGCCTTAGTAAATAGACTCTAGTGTGTCCCATGCTTCCTTAGCATTTTTTGATGGAGTAATTTTAGGAAAAATGTTCAAATCTAGAGCACTTTGGATTAAAAAGATGGCTAAGACATCCTTTTTATTTTCATTTGTCTCTTGTTATATGACTAATTACCCACAAAGTAATAATACATGAAAACTACACAGGTTAAAAATAAAAAGGGGTTAAAAGTCATAAAATAAAATCTATTAGATAAAAGGTCCAAATGTGTGGATGATTATGATTAAAGAGATGTAATAATGTAAAATTTATGAGATGTGAAAAGACATGGTTATAATGGCTTTTCAATGTAATAAATAGTGAAAGTAATTCTTAGGAAAGACAAAATGAAAAATAAAGAAAGAGAGGACTGAGAGGACTCTCATACAAAGAATGTGGAAGACCTAGGAGTGTTTTAGGAGAGTGATTGAGATGGGGGTATAAAAAGTGTATCCTAACAAGGGGTAAAAAGTACACTCTTGATTGTTTCAGCTAGGGCTAACAGTGTGTAAGATTCAAAGAGACATAGAATTTGTGATTCCTCAATCTTCATATTACTAGACTAGGACCATATATGCTATCTTCTATTAATAGAGAACTGAAGAACCTTCCAATAAATTTGAAAAATATATGCATTGAAACTTGAAATTCTAATATGAAAGAATTGATATTAAAAAATTATGTGTTTGTTTGAACTTTCTATAAAATCTTGTATTTTTTGTTTAATCTATTAAGAAATACATTATAATTTCAATCTAGGAAAATAGTTTCCATTCATCTTTTATGCTATCAATGCATTCCAATCTTAGGGATTTGTGTACCCCTTTTAAACTATCACCCATGTATCTTTAAAATCCATAATGATTTGCATTTTTATTGTCCAATATTCATAGTGATCACAATTAAAATAAGTAATATGTATAAAATAATTTGTTGATGCCATTTACGCTTCTTTGTAACTTATATTTGATACAATCTGATAATATTCGAGTGTTGCAGACTTGGTGTAAATACACTACTATTATAAAATGAATATATATATATATATATATATATATATATATATATATATATATATATATATATATAGACACACACACACACACACCCACACTATTATATTATTCTTCATTAATTTTTATTTACTGAATTACATATGTTTTTTATATCTAAATATAGCCCAAACAACATACATATAAGGTGGAACCACCTAACTACAAACTAACAATTAACTATCTATATGCATACATAACATGAATGTGTATTCAACATAATCAACCCACAATATATATATATATATATATATATATATATATATATATATATATATATATATATATATATATATATAGACACACACACACACACCCACACTATTATATTATTCTTCTTCATTAATTTTTATTTACTGAATTACATATGTTTTTTATATCTAAATATAGCCCAAACAACATACATATAAGGTGGAACAACCTAACTACAAACTAACAATTAACTATCTATATGCATACATAACATGAATGTGTATTCAACATAATCAACCCACAATATAAGAATTATTTTCTCAGCAAATTCTAGAATATTTATCCAAGTTTAACTATAAAAAATATTACACATTAAGATGTTGTGAACATTTTTCCTTAAAAATTAAAATATATTTCATGTCTACGCACACTCCATTCTATATTCATTATTTGGTTTTAAAAAAAAACTCTTCACAAACTTTAAGTTGTAAAATATTTTTAAACAAGTGTCCTTGCTAAGGCTGAAAGGATTTTCAAATAAATAAGTTCAAACACTGAGCGTAACCAACTGGTGCATTCAACATGGACTGCCACATTGGACATTGATCCTCAATTGGTCCCATCAACTCCTCTATTACTCTCTTCAACCCTAAAATTTAGCTTAACTAATGTCATTTACCTTAATAATTATTTTTCACCTTAATAATAGGTTTTACCTTAACAATTATTGTTTAAGGCATTGGGCCCCATGGATGCAGTCACATGCAATAATTATTAGTTATTATTTATCATCATTTTAAAATCTCACATCCTTTTGTGAGCTCTCTAGAACATCTGTTGTTATCTGTCATCCCCAATGGATTGGAAAATTATGGGTGAAGGTCCTATGGATTGAAAAATTATAGGCAGAGGGTGAGTTATAGAGGCAGGTTATCATTGAAATTCATCTTGTTTTGAACCAGTTATAACTAGGTAAGTTCCCCCTGTTTAAGAACTTAATATGTAGGGAGAGGGGGTTTTTAACCAAGTAATGGCATTTGGATTAACCATTGTCATTTGCCTTGACCATTGTCATTTAAAGGTTGTGCCCTTTTGAGACGCTCAACTGATATTTCAATATAAAGGAATTTGAATCTTTGGAATTTTGACCCCTATTCTATTGGCTCATTAGGGTTTAATAAATACCCATACACTATTTTAAAGATCTTATTATTTACATAAATATTATTTATGTGAATGTAGGTTTGGAATGGGTTATAGAATACAGGTTTACAACTGCTAATTATATTTTCATTAAAGTTTCCAAGATCATTTCAAAAAATCCATTTTTATGGATTCTCCAATGTCATATTGTGAAATAAATACATACATACATAAATGGCTTTGTAAATGTAAGTCTACAATTGCTAAATGAGATTGTGTGAAGTATCCCTAAAAAAATTACAACCCATGAAACCCTAATGAGCTTATAATCTAGGCATCAATGTTGGTTATACTTAAATGAATCTTCTATTGAAACACCATTGGTTTTATACTTGACTGTACTAGTTGGTTTGGATTTGAGAACATGGAAGATATGATTGTGCTTGAAAACTTAGACTTCATGAAATGTTGGATGTGCATTTTTGCACATGAAACTTGATTTTAAAGTTTGGATGCTAGTATTTGTTATGACTATTATCTTTTTATTTGATCAAATATTAGAAAAAAATCCAGTATATAATTACACACTCTATGTACTAATGCCCTATTCTTGGAGGTATAGTATATGAGTGTGAGTTTTGTTTGAAGTAATAATTGACATGGATTTTTTTAGGGTACTTGGAAAGTAGAATTTCTATTCCATGTTCACTATACTCACTATGCTAATGCATACAAGGAATTGAAATAAGGTTTTATATTTATGCATAATTTCCTTGTATTTGGTGTGTAAATACTTTGCATTTTAGTTATCTCTTGATAACATAGTTAAATTAAGATGAAATAATAGGTATGTGAAAATTTTCCTTAGTTGTTTAGTGATAATTGTGATAATGTGAAACTTAGCATGTATAAGTGTTTCTTGTGGGCTTGAAAAACACTAATTGCATTCATTATTGTTGATAACTTTCAAGTTAATAATAGAAAGATATTGGACCCATTGACTATATTCATGATAGGTTTAACCTAATGGTATGCTTATTTAGGAATGATTTTAGGATCTTACCTTATTCTATGTTTAAAATATGCATCTATCTTTTATGACTCAGTTCATGCTAAGGGTGGTTATAACTATTCCCTTAAATAGTGATATGATTAGATGTTTCTAATTTTTAATTCCTTGTTGCTAATGGAAAGAGTGACATAGGTGGTGGATAACTTAGTACTATGTTTATCTCAATGTTATAATTTTTTTGAAAGGAATAAATGCTTCACCTTGATGCAAGTAGATTTGGTATTTTGGAAAACATTTTGTAATTATCCCTTGATGTATAATTAGATACTATATCACTCCGTTATTTAATAAAATTTTATACATAAGCTAAGCAAACATAATTATTTATGTTGAAATGAATTTCTAAATGCCAAGAATGATATTCCAAGTGGAAGTTAGGGTTTTGTTGAGCCACCCTTGTCTTTTGTGATATATTGGATTGGAATGCTAGTAAATATATGCTTGAACTATGTTGAAAACTTAAAATGCATTTTAATATTTTATGTAAGCTAAAAACCTAAATAAATTGACCTTATAGTAACTAAATGCATGAGGCCTCCTTTTTGTTGGGAATTATAGAACTAATCTTAGTTAATTTTCTTAAGAATTATTTGCCTCAAAAGGACAAATTTATATGATTAAAGGTGAAACTATTATGGTATCCTTTACTTCTCCTTGTGACATGATACTTGAAACCATATCTTGAAAGGGTAATGATTATGAGACCTTGTATAAGATTCCTCTAAGAAAAAATGAAGTTTATACTGTGAATATATTTTCCCTCAGTTACAACTTTTAGAATTATGATAAATTATTACTCATTTTCTTGGTGCCATATAACTTGTAACATTATTCATGGCCCATGGATATCACATACTAAATTTTAATATATATGATATGATATAGTATCATGATACTTCAAATTGGTTCTAATGTCCTTTTCCCTTACAACACTAATTTTGAAAGAAAGAATTACTAAATGTCTATACTTAGTAGGATAACCACTATGATGGTTTACTTTCACTCAGAAATAATTTATAGTAGCAATGGTTTTACCTTTACATTATATATAATTATAATCACCTAAAAGTGGTAATTGGATGCTAAGAGTGTCGCTTGAGTTATCCTATCCCTAGGCTTGCCATAGACATATTTTAGAGCCTTATACTTTCATGTCCAACCATTAAACAAACCTTATTCACTTACAACCAGTCAAGACATAGTCCTTAAATTGTCACCTCTGACCCCAATCTAAATTTCTCAGTAGTCCACCAAAAGGACATTAGCACCACATTTGGGACACTATAGCCACATGACACTAGTGTCCCCAATTGGGT
This sequence comes from Torreya grandis, assembly GCA_037957365.1. Taxonomy (NCBI): domain Eukaryota; kingdom Viridiplantae; phylum Streptophyta; class Pinopsida; order Cupressales; family Taxaceae; genus Torreya; species Torreya grandis. The sequence goes on along the minus strand of JARHVA010003378.1, from coordinate 378,724 downwards.
ATTTTTTTTTTTAACCCCAACTCTCCCTAACAAATACTTTTTCAAACATGTGCCCATCCTAAGGTAGGCCTAAGCTCATTTTCTTGTCCGTACAAGCAACATAACCCTATAAATATAAGTCTAACCCACCTCTATTCACTGAATGGAAAATATATGCAAAATTTATTCAAACTAGAGACAAAAGTTATTCAAAATCAAGGTATTTGATCCCTATTCTACCCTACTTTCTATATACTACCATCTACAACATCCCTAAGTCTAGTTTTCAAGCATTTTAAAGCTCAAGCACATTCAAGGCATCTAAGGCCACTTTCATTATAGCATTCACTTGCACATACATCAAGCACTAGCTAAGAGAACTACATCAAACTTGATCCTTTTTCGAAGTATTGGTATATAGGCAACTCTCTACATAGCAGGATGTTGAATATGTCTATTCCATCCTACTAACACACTCAATTCTTTCTCATATCACATTTGTAAAGAGAACTAGGGTTTGCACATCAAATCAAAATTTCTAAGTACAATTCATAGCTATAGGCTTCAGTCACATAGGAATAAAACATATATACATAGGCATAGGCGATCCTTGAAAATAGGAACAGTCTCACAAAGAGGGCATTAACACCACATTGAAGACAATACACATGGATGGTGTTACTGTCCAAACTAGGAGCTACTATCCAGTGAACAAATGAATATTAGAATCCTATTGATGACACAAACTACTACTTATATCTCAAATTTTAGAACCCAAATCATTTTTGACAGTCAGTTTTTAGCTAAGTCTCTATTTCTCTCTATTTATTTCTATCATTAGAAAGTCAAAATAAGTCAAAGGTCATAACAAATTAGTAGCTTAATTATTTTAATTTTTTAAAACTAATTTAGACATCTCAACACCTTAACCAAACATAGGTAATTACACATGTAAAACCCTAAATTTTTAAATCATTTGGTGAACCCATCTTACTTCAAACATTGCATCAAACCCTAGTTTGCATTAATTCCTATTTTTGGTGAAATAAATTTAGGGTTGCATAATTTTAATTTTTTGATTTTATTTAAAAAACCTAGTGAAATAAAATCAATTATACATTAGTGTTTCAATTTATTTTACATCTAATTTAAATTATTACAAAGAAACCCTAGCTTTTAAAACCCTAACCCTAGACAACCCTAGGGTTCACATTTCCATCCATCACTAAAATTATAACTTACTACCATGATTATCATGACATAAGCCATGCTTTATTTCATGGTAAAAATCTTGGAAATTTGCTTAGCATGTTTATTTACAACTATTTATAGAAAAGGACACATGTATGTTACTCCTATCTAGGATTTAATTTGGGCTACACTTATTTCACATATTGGTACTCCATCACGTGAGCCCCATTTTACTATGAATCATTGATATATGGCTTGATTTGAGCTACCTTAAGTCACTTCTACATGATAGAGGGCTTAGAGTACCCCTTTTGTTCTACCTCCACCTATACCAATTGATTATCTATGCTCTTATCCTTCCTCTACTACTTGCCCTAGGCAAATAGTAGATCCTGTAGTTCAAGTTGTCACTAGATAGAACAGGGTACCTCTTCAGCCTATATAGGATAAACATAGCCATACCATCCCTCCTTGACCCTAGCACACTAAAAATATATCTAGAGATCAATAAAGAGAGTATGATATATTGGATCAATTGAGGAATACACTAGCTAAAATATCTATTTTGGAATTACTTTAAAAAGATAAAATCTTCAAAGATATTCTTTTTCAAACACTTAATCACATATCTATGCCTCATGATACCAAACCATCATATTTTGCATCTATCATGAATATTATCAAATATGTGGAGGATGTGATATCATTTTCCAATGAGGATTTACCTTCACAATCAGTCATTGATCAAAACTTGCCACTTTTTATTCAAGCTCAAATCAATAACACAACTATTAAATGAGTTATCATCGATAGTGGTTCAAGGATCAATATATGTAACCTCACATAATTGTAAACAATTTGGGTTGATATAGCATCTATTCAAAAAACATACAAGAAAATTCAAGGGTTTGATGACATTCCCAGACAAACATTGGGATCAATCACATTGGATATCACAGTGGGACCACAGACATTATCTTCCCACTTTCAAGTCATGCCAAATAATTTACATTATAATTTACTACTTGAGATACCCTAGATACATGATATAGAGGGTGTATCTTCCACTCTTCATATATGTGTTAAATTTTTACATGATGGGTACCTATACACATGTCCAACAAATAATCATCCATTTTTCTATTATAGGCTCATTGGGCCTCCTACACTGAGTACATCATCCGATGGGACACCTCATGTTCTCATCAAATCCCCGCCTCACCATATTTCTGTTGAGAAGATGCATACTTATGAGGTGGGGGAGTCTAGTAAGATTAGTCATACACCACCTTTAGAGCATCCTATAACATAGACACTTTCATATATGATAGAGGACCAGCCTATCTAACCAAAACTACCTTCTCCAATGATAGAGGACCAACCTATCAGAGCACAACTACCTTCAATGCACATAGAGTAAAAACCTATCCAAGTACATACATCCTCATCTAGGATAGATGATGAGATTATCACAACCCAATTGCCCTTACCTATCAATTTAGAAGAGGCTTTCATTCATAATTTTGACATAGATTCACAAGCCACTACAGAGGATGATCAACCACATATATACATTGATGATTGTTTATGTGGATTGAAATTTACACCAGTGGGTCTAGGGGAATATAGAGATAACTCAAAGGTATTTATACCTTGACCTACACTAGTAGCATCACTTATTTTAAATTATATAGCTACAAGATCCTATACTCAACCATAGTCAACAACAAATCCCTTGATCCATTTAGTACATATGGTCACATCCATGGATATTTATTTAGTCATACAAATTCAATCAGGGAGCTCACGTGACAAACCACATAAGATATTACAACTATTAATTGATAGGGGATTGATGTTATTACCCATAATATGAGACAAATCAAATAGTAGATTGTCACTATAGGAAGGGCAACCATTTTGTCATTTCCATAGACTCATAAGACATGATACAAACATGTGTGCAATATTGCAACATAAGCTAAATAAATTTAATGCTAAGGGAAATCTCTAGATTATATAGACTCCACCTCAATAGGTACCACCACCAGTGATGCAAAATACTACATAGATACAAGCACCACAATAGATTTATCATTGACACATATATTTATGACATGATCCATTTGTTATACATATATTTTTTGTAGATTGATATCTTCTACATGTGGCTATAGATGAGGATTCTTATCCTAATTCTTGCATTTTTGGATTTTTACACCACATTGGTTATCAAGCGACTGAGCTATAACATGTTATACATTATCAAGAATCCATTAGACATATTACATTACCAATTTCATGTGGCCCTAAGGTGGCCAATATATTATTCTTCATTTTGAGCAGAGACACACATATACAAGTTACACTTGGTAGTATATGGTTACAAGTGATGGATGCTATAATTGATCAGTTAGAGAGATGATTAACATTCACTCATGATGGACACATGGTTCACATTTTACATGATGATATCGATGAGAACCATAGGTTTCACATAGATACTCTGCATTCTAATGTGGTTTACCCTGGGACCGTGTGAGAGGCATCTTACACAATTGAGTGATATGCCATTTAGATGCATAGACTCCAGACTCATTCCAAGGATAATACCCAATAGATACATATAGATTGGTAAAATACCATGATGATGATAACTTATTTGAGTTTGGATGGGCTCAATATCTGACAGTGGATAATCTTCCACTAGATCCACTGTTTGATTATCCACATCCCATGGATGAGATCTTGGGTCTTTAGGAACACTACACTTTGCTTGTATTTTATTTCATTTACATTTCCAATATTTAGTTTATCTCACATACTCCTTGTACATAGTTTATCTTCATATGCTTATACATAACTTATACTCAGAAAACACAAAAATGATATAATATGTCAAAATACAAAAATATTCAAATATTTTAAAAATCCAATTTTTTTTACAGATTGTCTACATTGCTTAGTTTACATTTCTACTACTTATCAAATATTGCATATTGCTAGCTATCTTAGTGTAGTAGGTTTTATCATAAACATATGATTCACTTATTTTTTTTGAGTGCTTGCAGATTCTAGATAGGACTCCAGTCCACTACACTGATCCAAACCAGCAATCATATATCCATTGGGGGTATTTACATCGATCTAGGTTTATACATTGCTACATCTGTCCACTTGGGGGTATCTCCTACATAATTTCTATAACTAGGTTTTATCTTTACATACTCTACATTCCAATTATGTATTGATTTATCTTGATATTGATCATTGCTATTCATTTCTCAAATTTTTTTACTGACTATCACTAGTTAGCTTTAGTATATATACACCCTAGCATTTATATAGATTTGTATTACACAGTTATACTTGCATTCATTTCTAGTTCCTAGATTATATTTGATTGTGTTTATTATGTTTCTTCCATCTTTGAGGGCATTTGAATATGCAATTTTTCCTTGGATTCTACACCACTTCTTTATTTGTATGCCTTGGACATGTGCCCATGTCCCTTGTGTGTGATTTATCATGCTTCTATATGTAAACATTTAAACATGTCCTTCTATGTGTCTCCATGCTAAATTATTTATTATTTACATATGTGGACATTTGAACATGTCCTTGTATGTCTTCACTATCAAATTTAGTGACATGTGCCCATGTCCCTTGTACGGTATCCCTTTAGCCTACTTTTTGTGTGACTCATGTGATTGTATGTTTACTTCTTCATATACTTCTACACTAGGACACTTATATTTGATTTTTACACATGCATACCAATTTTTGATGCCATGAGAGATCTCATGCATCTATCTTTCCTAGTTGGGAGCCTTGATGGACATCATACCCCATCCCCCTAGGTAGTTACTTAGATTTAATGTTGCTATACATTGCTTACATCTATCTTGACACCCTTGTCTAAATGCTAGATTACAACATACATCTTACATTTCCTATTATTGCTTAGATACATTTACATTTTGATGATATGTTTGTACATTCTATTGGAATATCATGCTTCAAATAACACATTTTATAGAACTACTTTAGAGTGTAGTTCTTCCACATGTTTCATAACTACCCTCAAAAGAGGGGGAATTTATAGGGGTTGTTACAAATATCAGCTCCTATTTTGATTTTCATAGATATATTTTAGCACATAGGACCAGTTATAAAAATTAGGCTCAAGGCAAACACATAATATAATAATGGTTCAATACTCAGTCCAAACCACACAAACCTCAGACTGGGTAGTCATTAGCACCTAGATTGGGACACTAGCACCATAGGGTGCTATTGTCTACTATAAGGCACTACTATCAAGTATCTCTAGCTTTAGGATAGTCTAGATCATTCAGACAAGTACACTGACTATAATATAGATTTGTATAAATATATTCATAGGTTTGGTAGTTATGTTAGATTTAACTTAGTTTCAATCATTTCAATTTATATTAATACTAGTTACTTAGATTTATGAGCACCATGTGTTACATGGTCACTCATACATTCAAATTAGTTACACAAATTTAGCTATTACATACTTGATTCAAATTTAGTATACTCAGATACCAGATTGGGGGCATGTGCATGGCACATAGTTTCCATATATTTAGATTTAGATAGGTTAATCAGATGGAATGGAAAACTCCTTGTCATTATCTACAATGTATACACTTTCTATCACATTCTAAGTTGTTAATATATTCATTTCTTACTCTATCTACAATGGTTGGCATTCCCGAGTGGCCTATATTTACCTAATATACCCAAGTGGCTACGAAGCCGAATACATAGTTAGATACTTTCAACACTTTGTGTAGTACATTTACATAGACATCTACTTCACACAAGTGGAAATGATGGAGTCATGGCCTACTTGAATTCTTGATCCACCTACATTAGAGGGTTTAACACACTTATAGTCTTATCTAATATATTCATAGAGATCAGGATCCACCAAGCAGGGATGGGCAATGATGGAGTCAAAATCAGATTGAGTTCTTAATCCACCCATATGAGGATTGAGCAAGCCATCATCTTAGTTTAAGTTATTAAATGATATGATCACAATGCACATTCACACACATAGGTTGTCACTAGGTTCATGCATTGGTTCACGTACCTAATGAGGTATATTCATTCCTTTCCTCTCTCTTTACTTAGTTATTTCATTTCAACATAGTCTTTTGCTTTTGATTATCTCATTAGTAAGGACTTTTTTTCATCTTTTATTGTAGGACATTGTTTTGGATCATTTTTCACATATATAGACCTAGATTTGCATATTCAAGCTCAACTACATGGAACTTCCAAGGTAAGTCCAGGTATGATTGTTTTTCATTTATACTAGTCATTTCACTTTGCTGCATTACTAGCATAAATGGGGTTCGAATGTAATCACCTAAAAGTGGTAATTAGATGCTAAGAGTGTTTCTTGAGTTATCTTATCCCTAGGCTTACCAAAGACCTATTCTAAAGCCTTAGACTTGCATTTATAGCCATTCAATAGACCTTATTCACTTATAGCTAGTTAAGACACAATCCTTGAACTGTCACCTCTAACCCCAATCTAACTTTCTCAATAGTTTGTCAAAAGGACATTAACACCACATTTGGGAAACTACAGCCACATGGTGATAATGTCCCCAATTGGGTGCTATTATCTTTAGCCCCAACTCTTACCAATAGATACTTTTTCAAACATGTACCCCTCTTAAGGTCATCCTAAGCTCATTTTTTTATTTGAACAAGCAATATAAACCTATAAATACAAGTCTAATCCACCTATATTCACTAAATGGAAAATATATTCAAACCAGAGACAAAACTTGTGTAAAATCAAGGTATTTGATCCCTATTTTGCCTTAATTTCTGCATACTACCATCTATATCATCCATAAGTCTAGTTTTTAAACATTTTAACTATCAATCACATTCAAGGCATCCAAGGCCACTCTCATTATAGAATTTAATTGCACATACATTAAGTACTATCAGGAAAAACTACATCATAATTGATCCCTCTTCAGAGTATTGGTATGTAGGTAACTCTCTACATAGTGGGGTGTTGAGTATGTCTAGTCTATCCTAATAACACACTCAATTCTTGATCATATCACCCTTGCAAAGAGAACTAGGGTTTGCACATCAAATCAATATTTCCACGTACAATACATAGCTACAAGTTTTAGTCACATAGGAATAGAACATATAGACATAGGCATAAGTGCTCCTTGAAAAATAGGAATAGTCTCACAAGAGAACATTAGTGCCACATTAAGGACACTATAAATGGATGGTGATAATATCAAATGAATAGATGTATATCAAAATCCTGTTGATGACATAGATTACTACTCAGATATCCAATTTTAGAACCTAGATCATCCATGATAGTCAGTTTTCAGCTAAGTTTCTATTTCTCTTTATTTATTTCTATTATTAGAAAGTTAAAATAAGTCAAAGGTCATAAAAAATAAGTAGATTCATTATAGTAATTTATTTAACTAATTTAGACATCTCAACCCCTTAAACAAATATAGATAATTACACATGTAAAAATCTAAAAGGTTAAATCAATAATGGTCTAATATTGTCCATATTTCTACATAAATGAAAGGAACTAATGAACCATCAATCTATATAATGGTTTACTTTTGTCCATCTTATTATAGTCTGTATAATTCCCCATATCTTCTTTGTATGTATACCATTTAAATTATATATAATGGTCTATTGTTGTTCATCTTGATATAAAAAGGATAGGAACTAATGAACCAATTATTGTTTTCTTTAACATGTTGTTAACAAATGTTAGTCCAACTGTGAGTGCTAGACATTGACTGATTTAGTGACCCTCCATATATGTCAATCAAAATTGTGAATACACTAGCTATTTAAGGCACTCAATCTTAATCATATGTATAATATCCTTTACATTATGTATAACGGTCTATTTTTGTCCATATTACTACATAAATGAAATGAAACAATGAACCATCAGTTTATGTAATGGTCTATTATTGTCCATCTTATTAAAATCTATATAATGCCCTACATCTTTCTTGTCTTTATAATACCTTTTACATTTTGTATAATAGTCTACTATATAATACCATTTACTTGTATGAATGAATGATTAGGCCCTAACTAATCATTAGTACATATAGAGTGTCTAATTCTATGTTGGATTTTTTTCAATATTTGATCAAATAAAAATATAATAGTCATAACAAATATTGACATTCATATCACCATTTAAGGGAATAGTTATAACCACCCTCAACATGAACTGAGTCATAAAATATAGATGCAATTTTATAAACATAATAGGGTAAGATGCTAAAATGTATAATACCCTTTACTTGTCTTTCTATGATAATGGGATACATCTATTTACATTTTATATTTCTAAATGATTAAAGTTTTAATTTGATTTATATTAAACCATAACACACGAGTTTAATGTTCTATTGGAATAATGACCCTTGTATATACACAAACAAAATATCTTTGAGGGGATACCATTGTACCTTATATTAGTTGTGGTCAACATCGATCTACTTACATGAGTTTAATGTCATGTTAGCTATAGGACAATACTTTAAATGATTGTAATTACCTTGCATGCTTAATTAGTTTAGTTGAATATGTGATATTGAGTTTTTAGCATGTTTGTTTTAAATTTTGTGGGCCCTTTGAAATAATATTTAATATTGATAATGAATAATAATACACCATTATACACACTGATGGTTAATTGGTTCCTTTCCTTTATATAGTAGGATGGATTACTTTAACCTCTATGTGAAGGGTATCCTTAATGCTTAAGATAATACTTTGTATTGATAATGAAAAATAATAGACCATTATATACACTTATGGTTCATTGATTTCTTTCCTTTATGTAGCAAGATGGACAATAATGTGAATAGATTAGGGGTCAAAATTCTAAACTTTCAAATTTACTTATAGTATAAAGCTAGACTAAAAAGGTATAGAGTTCAAATTCATTTATATGTAGCATATCTGAGAATGATATACAAAATGTAAAAGGTATTATACAGACAAGCAAGATGTGGGGCATTATACACACTGTAATAAAGGGTATTATACACACTACAATAAATGGTATTATACACATTGTAATAAAGGGTATTATACAAGTAATGAATATATATACAGACTCCTTTTTTGAAATAACATCAATACTTGATCTGTGTATACCATTAAAAAATGTAAAGTCTGTGAGTTTTACCTTACCTTAAAGAAATTGGATAAACATCCTTGTAGCTTTGATGGTTTGGTTGTATAAAATTACAATGTGACTGTATACCGAGAAGAAATATTGAAATGAGGAAATTCAGACACTATCTTATGGAAGGACATAATGGTCTCTATCATGATTATCTATTATTATTATTATTCTGATTTATAATAATGTATTTTCATGGGGACATGCACACTCAAACTTTGAATATTAATGTAACTTAACATGGCACATTAAAATTAATGAAGCCTCATTACATTTCATTACGAACCATACACACATGACACTTGTAGATGGTAATGAAGTTGTGAAGTTGAACACCATTATACTCAGGTTTATGCTATAAAATAATTTGAATGATTTGATAATTGTGACCCCTATTATATTAATTAATTTTTAACACTCATATAAGATTGAACTGTGTCAATATTATTTTTTCTTTGCTAAGGCCTCTCTAGACTTTTGATTTGAGAACTTGGTAGGCCTGAATATGCTTAGAAATTTTTGTTCAGGTTGTGTTATGTTGAATTCTTAAAGGAAGGTATGTATCACATCAAATCCATTAAACTACTTAAGCATGCAAGGTAAAGATAATCCTTAATACTGAACACTCAAAGCACATAATTAAACTAACAAAGCATGCAAGGTAAATACAATCATTTAATGTATTATATTTTAGGGAATGAGGCATTAAACTAATGCAATTATATCAAATTAACCACAACTATGATAAGGTATAATTAGGTCAATGCCCTATGCCTTATTGTTGATTGTGATAAAGTAATGGGGCATGAGCTTCTATAGACATATAAATGGAACATCTTGAATGGTGTACGAGTAACTTGTCTAACTTTTAAATTTATTGGTCAGGGAGTAGAATGCATTCAACTGAGGTTAAATTTTAATTACCTTGGACAAATGTGGGTTAATATCCAATGTGGCAGTCTAAGCTAAACATATTAGTTAGTTATGCTTAGTGAGAAAGCCTTATCTTGTAAATAAAGTATGCTATATAAGGGTTTATTTGTTACTATTTATAATGTAATAAATTAGGTAGATGGTGTATGCAATCATAAATGTATCATGTCTATAAATTAATGCTAACTTAAAAAAGATAGATCATACCATATACTTTTGATTGGGGATATATTAAATAATTGAGAACATGACCAATATGGGGATCTGTTAGACCCAATTAGGGGATATCTTATCACAATACACAATGATAGGGAGGGTTCCAAAGCCTCCATTCAAGCAAAATCATGCAGTAACCCTATCTAGGTCCTATTTTTTATATTCACTAAACTGATAACAATTAAAGTAAATTCTAATCTAGTGCTCACCAAAGCTTGTGGCACAAACTGGGGGTTAAAAAAAAAGTAAATATACATAGAACACATATACTTCAATGTATACAAAATCCTAATGCATGGAAGAGAAGTATAAATGCATATCTATCTACTATTACAAAGGAGTAATAAATTTAGGAATACTTACCTTTAAAGATGAACCTGATGAGCCTCAACCTCTCCCTTGGCCAAGGTGATTTGCAAGAAGTTGTTGTGGTATTTAAGGATGACAAAGATAAATTAGCTCTAGGCTACACAACCTATAAATGAATCCAAAAGACTACTCCATAAGATAATATCCGTATCTTAAAATAAAGTATGAAACTGTAAGATTTCTCTTCAATTAGAATGGTGGATAAGTAGATGTGAAATAGCTCTTACTTCTTATCTTATCTAAATAATGGATAAATGATCTTGTATATATAGCTAAATTTAACCCTAAGACATTTCAAATTTTTTTGATTGATAGGGTCAACCTAGTTAACCTAGCACAATTATGGACAAGAATTCACTAGGTCATAGGCTAGGTCAGCCAAGAATTGACCTAAACCCTAAATGAATTACACCCAAAATTTTATAGGGTCGACCGAGTTGACCTAGTATAGTGAATAGTTGAAAGGGGTTTAAGGATAGGAAAAGGGAGAAAAAAGGTAGAAAATGACTGAGGAGTGTGCAATAGAGAAGAATAAACTTAAGGATATGTTTCTCAGGAGACAAGTGTGTAGATAACAAGTGGCAAAGGGGATAACAATCTAGTGAAGCACCAATGGTCTACCCACCCCTTTCTCAATGCACCCCAAAAAGCGTGCACTCAGAGAGATTAAGACTCGATGGGTTATTACAAGATAAAGAGCATCAATGAGTGATCAAAGTTTGAAAATATCATGTGTATATATATGCCCCACTTGAAGCTCATCACATGTCACATGAGTGCAACACGAGATGGTGCTTCAAGAATAAAACATGAGAACACATAACGCTGATGCTAAGTAAAATACAGTAAGATAACATAAGATAAATGAAAGAAGAGAATTGATAAACACATACCTTTACTTACCTTAATGCTATAGATAAATAAGGAGACTAAAAGAGAATTTGAAGGCATCTAATGTGAATAACATTAGGCGAACCTATAGAGATTAGTGCAAAAAATAATAAAAAATCAAAATTATAGTAATAAATATAATATTAATACTAGTAGATGGGGAGATGGTGATATGTGACACACAAACATATAATAAATAAATGGTTTGAATTTTTATTTAAGTTATTTGAGATAAATTAGATAGATTTTTGAGATATATTTGTGATCTAATATCTAGCTATTTTGAATTTTGTGAATCCTATAGAGGAGGAGACTAGATGGGGGTCTTGGGTGATGGGAGCACTCCATAAGATCTTTGATGAGGCACTAATTCCATATGACCCAACGATATTAGAGGATCCTATGATAGTGTCTTCCCTAGAGAGCTAGTTCAAACTAGTAGGAGAGGCTATGAGGTGAGTACGATCAAGTAGAGAGGAGCCACAACCACTAGCAGGGGTGGGAGTGGGAGAGGCATAGGTATGGTAGGCCTTAACTCAGGAGACAGTCACACATATGGATACCATGACCCAACTGACATAGGTACATGCTTAGCTAGTGCAAGAACAAGCCCAAGTGGCCAACCTAAGGGATAGGTGATAGGCCTGAGATCTCCAACAACCTCTTTACAATGTATATTTAGAGGGGACAGTCTGAGGCATAAATGGGTAGCATGGCTAGGCCACAAGATAGATTAGATAGAGCTCAGCTGTAGAGATGGGATGATGTATATTTGTTATAATTTGTATAAACACATGATATATGTATATATGTATATGTATATATATGTATATATATATATGTATATATATATATATATGTATAATATATATATATATATATATATATATATATATATATATATATATATATATATATATATATATATATATATATATATATATATATATATATATACATATATATATATATATACATATATATATATATGTATATATATATACATATATATATATATATACATATATATATATGTATATATTATATATATGTATATATATATATATGTATATGTATATATATATATATATATATATATATATATGTATATGTATATATATATATATATGTATATGTATATGTGTATATATATATATATATATCATTTTGGTAGTTGGATGTTGATTTTATGTGTTTGTATCATGGTTGTGGTTGTGAATGGTTGGATATATTTATTTCTAGCACATGTATTTAGCTATTGTTGTATATGCTATAGGAAATATATGAGATGTGGTTTCTTCTCTAGCATTATGTAGGAAACATGCATGGTTAAAAAAAATAGGCAAAAAGGATTTGACTAAGTATAATTAATTAAAAACAAATGTACTACACACTATTTCATGTTGGGAAATGTGTAATATCAAAGAAAATGACTAAGTATAAAACACCAAAGGGTGGTAAGAAAGAGGGAAAAAATTGTTCTAAATCAAGAGAAAGATTGGCACCAAATTAAAACAAGTAGAATCACACTAAATCACGTTGGGAAGTATGATAATAATGTAACAAAGTGGAAAAGCTTGTGAAAGAAAAAATGGTATAAAAATAAATCAATTAAGTTATTCAATCATACTAAATCACATTGGGAAGTATAAAATAAAAACAAAATTGACAAAATTAGTCTTAAATTTATCACACTAATTCAAGCTCAGAAGTATGCAAAATTCAAGAAATGGTTGGATTCTTACATGCAATTGGAAAATAATAAGATAAAAGTGAAAGAGTAATGAAGTAAGCATAAAACATGCTAAATCAAGATGGGAAGCATGTCAGTGATGTGTAACTTCATAATAAATCACATTTTATCTCATCTTTGACACATGTAATTTTGTTGTGACTTGGATTATTGGAAAATTTTGTGAGGAAGGCCTAGTCCTATCCATGGTCTTACACTGTAACTCATAAAGAGAACACCAATGAGGTGGAATAATGGTAAAATATGGTAACATGGAATGCTGGTGATAGGAAGGTGAAATTATGGTAATTTATGAGGAAGGCCAGGTCTTACCCATGGTCTTACAATGCAACTCACAAATTGAATCCCTAGGGAAGTGATCAGTGAATAAAATAATATTTCTCAAGAGGAAATATGATAAATTTAGGGCATGAAAAAGTGAGTATAAAATACATAACTTAAGCATTTTATGAGAAGACCTTAAGAGATAGGAGACATACTAAGGACATGAGAAGACACTAAGTGACGAGTGACTATCAATGTACAAAGGAAACCTATTCGCTATATACACTAAGCTATGTAGGCACATAAGCATGATACTAAGATTGAGTCATGAAGGTAAATTAGTACAAGAAAATTAAAACAGACTTATCTTCGCATGATGTGTTCCCCATTCCTCAAAAACCCTTACAGAGCCATCGGTCTACTACAAAGATTGGGTACTTACGTGAGAAAGTAGGTAGCACTAAAAGATTTTTTAATTCTCCTTTTCTAATCTATTGGCCTACCATACCCCAATGGACCTTCGATCTATTGTGAGGCCAAATATGGAGTTTGAGCCTTGACTATAAGAAGGATATGTGCTTTGAATCACATCTTTTAGAGTGATTCAAATTTTAAGAATTTTGAATGTTTTTACCTTTTGGATCATTGCCTTTTATTATGATTTGAATTTTAATAATTTTGAATGTTTTTTCATTTTGGATCATTGCCTTTTATTAAATGATTTTAATTTTGAATGTTTTTAAGGATTTTTTAAGATTCCTCCTCTATATAGACTTAGAATGATGACTCATGAGAGATAAAGTGATACACAAGAATGACTTGTAAGCTTAGGCTAAAGGAAGCTAAGTGACCAAAGACAAGACTAACTAGAACACTTAGGTTTAATAATGAACCAACATGTTATCTCAAGTCTCAACCATGTATATGCTTAGTTTATGAAAAGGGAATAAAAGAGATCTAAAGTGGACTGGTAAAAGGAGCTTATAATGAGGTTAATTATTTGCTAACTAATCACATGATAAATAAGGAATGAATAAAGGGAATAAGGTTTGTATAACCAAGTCACAATGATAATTATCAGTGTATATAGACATAAGAAAGCAAACAATCATGAAAAGAAAACAAGGGAGTTTTAAAGAAAGAAACTTAAAAAAAGGTAATGATAAAGGAGACATATATGGGCAAACATAAATGACATTATAATCAATATAAAGTGCTCCAAAGTGGGATCTACTTAGGAAGGGGTAGGGTTTATAGAATTTTGAAGGAGAGTTTCACACATCTCAGGGATAAGCAGGCTATAAGGGTCATAGTGCCTAGAAAAGTGATAAGGACCAATCATATCATGCTCCATAAGCATACTCCTATAAGGTTATTTAGAAATTGAAGGTGTCTACACCGTCTCTAGCCTACAATAAAGAGGAAAAATGCTAAAAGTAAGAATGATATATGATGGAATATGGGAAGATACACTAAAATACTAAAGCAAAGAGGAATGATAACATATATTCTCAACATCATAGGCCTGACAAGACTGCCTAAGAATAGATCATCTAAGGTATAACCATCATCATAATTAGGTATATAAAGATCAATGATGTAGGTAGGGATGACATTATCATCTGATGAGGTGTGATGAATGGAATGCCAAGTCTTAGTTAAGACAATGGGGATGTCATCACAAGGTGGTTTACGATAATGAAGCCACAAAGAATTAGGAAGATGATAGATGAGATGAGGTGAGAGATTGGAAGTTTTAATCTTGAGATTGATCTCATTAGGATCATCATCATCAAAATCTAAGAGGCTAAGGGGAATATTCCCAGTGAGTTTGAGATGACCGTTGTAACCTTGAGTGGAATTGACAAGAAAGTTAAATCAATGAGACTCATGAAATGGAACATTGGGAAAAGGTTCAAGAGTAGGAATCTTGAAGACAGCAAGATATTGGAATTTTTAAAAATTCTAAGGGTTAGTATCACCCTGAATCCTATATATAATTCCATTGTGAGGGAATTTAATACATTGGTAGGCATAATAAGTAACTACTCATATGATGAGTCTATAACCTACCAATAAGGATGTTTTAAGATAGAGGAAAGTTAAATATCATCACCTTCACATGAACTGTGATAGGTGGGATGGTAATGGTGACCTAGACATAACCTAAATGAGGCATTTGACTTTGATCATATCCCTAACATGTGTTGTGTGTGGATTTGATATTTCATTCAAAATATCTAAGGGTTTTGATAAAATCAAGAGAGGCAACACAAGTGTTGGAACCCTCATCAATCAAGGCATGCTTAAATTGGATGTCACCAATTTAGACACTAATGAATAGATAAGGATCATACACATGAAGCATAATCTCATCGGGGATGATGGAAGTGATGGGAAACTTGATGGAAAGAGAAGTGTCTATTATTTCTTCAACATATATGGATATCTCTTCACATTATTGAAATATGCTAACTTCATATCCATATAAGGTTGCTTCACATCCTACTAGGGGAGGATGAGGGATGTTCATTTCAAAAAAAAGCTACATAAGATGGTTTTGATGATGTAGAGAGGTCCTCATAAGCTCAAGAAATGGGATTTGGGATGGGAGATTAGTGAGTTCCATGGAGGATCCTAGTCATCATAACCCATAAGAAGATTGTTAGAAAGAAGTGCATAATGTTGAAGGAGGTCATCAGAAGGAGGAAATGAAGTACATTAAAATTTATGTTGATAAGAGGCAGAATGTTTAGAACAAAGTTGTAAATTATGTTGAGAAGATGAAGCAGTTGGTGTACGTGTGGGTTAAAAATCATTAGAAAAAGTGTTGATGGAAGCTTGAGTATCATGGATGGTGGGTAAAGAATATGGAGGGATGGTAGAAATAGAATCAAAAGTGTTATCAAATGGAGGGGTTGGAATTGGTTCATCAAATGTTACATGTTCATCTTACCCCAACTCATTTAAGTGAGTTAGAGAAAAATCTTGGATAACACAAAATGTGCAAGATAATAGAGGGGTGTAGATGGGTTGAGGATCAATGAAAGTAACCACCCTTTGCATATTATTCATATTTACCACATTCTCTTCTAGAGTTGGGTCGATAAAGATATCTATATTGTTGGTGGAAGGGTTGGCTTATCTTGGTTATCTTGGTGATTTGGAAGAGGGTCTTTATAGATGGCCAAATGAGGATTAAATTGATTCAAAGTTTGAGATTTAGTATTAATTTCATGTGTTTTGAAATTAATGTCATAGGCTTATTGGCCTTTTTTAAATGATAGCATCATGATCAAAATTAGGACCAAGAAGAAAATACATAGCTAAATTACGGAGCTACCTACATGTCTCATGAGAATGACCCTAACTAGCATGAAACCAAAAACATTTATTGGGATCATACCAAGATTTCATAGGATGAGTGGGATTAAGTTATTATAGAAGAGGCATAGGTAGAAATTTTAGTAATTTGGTTGAGGATAGAGGTTTATGAACATTTATGTTATTAGGTGAAGATAAGGGAAGATTGGTGAATTGTTAAAAAGGGGGAGCTGGTTCTAAAGATTGGTTAGGAACAATAGCTTGAATAGTGTGAATGGTGTCATAAGAGTCTGTGACACCATCTTTGGTAGCATGATTATTCTTATTTTTGAGTAATAAATGAGTACTCAGAGAAGGTTGGAGTAGCTCAAATTGATGCATAAAGACATCTTGATGTTTTTCATGGTTAATGGCCTGCTCTAAAGTATGTGGAGATAAAATCCAAACCCAATATTACAACTTAGGAAAAACAGCATTGGTAAAGAGATGGAAAATGTTATCATGGACCATGTTATGTTCACATTTGTTGGACAATGTTTTCCATGTTTTAACAAAATATTGGGTAGTTTCATTTTCAATTTGCTTACAATTGATAAAATGGGCCAAGGTATTCTTAGGAAGATCACTAGTTTGGATCTTTTAGACTAGAGCATTTACTAAATCTTCTAAATTAGTAATAGAATGAGTTTTAATTTGATTGTACCAATCTAAAGCATCACCTATAAGGTTTTGGATAATATAATGGTAGTGGCAAATGTATTTAATTTGACCCATTATTTATAGATATTTCCCAATGTTTTTAGATGAAGAGTATGATAAGTTAACCCATTGTAAGAAATGGTAGGGGTGACACCTCCTATTTAGATATTAGTAATTTCAAATGTAAGAGGCTCATTTTGAAGATGCTTGATTGTCTTGCTGACAAGAGGACGTGGAGGGATAATATTACCATGAGAATCTCAAAGAGGAGGTGGGGGACATTTTGATTATATGTGCCCCATGGCATATGTTAAGGGTGGGTTTGAAGATGGATAAGGTGGTTTTGCATTCACAAAATTTTATTTGTATTATGAGATTGAAAAGTATTTATTTGATTAAACATTTGTAAGAAAATATAATGGATTTGAGTTGCATTGTTAGAATTACTTGAAGAATTAGAATTGGAAGCAGTGGCTTTAGTATCACTATTGGTATTGGTAGGAGCTTGAGAAGAGTTGTTAGAATGTGAGGCACTAGTGGAAAAATTTTCTTGTGTGGAAATAGATGGACTAGTGAAGGGATGAGAAAATGAAACACTAGATGCATGATTACCATGGACAACATGATGCATTAGTGAAAGAGTTAAGAAGAGTCGGTCTTGGGAGAGGCCCACTAGATGTAAAAATTGCCATGTTAGTGGAGATAATAGGCATGGAGGTAGAAGAAGATAAAGAATAATAAGTCATGGTATGAGCAGGAGTCAAAATAGAGGAAAGAGGTGGAGAATCAAAGAAGCTACTATCCCCAAATCCATGTGTGAATGTAGGAGAAGGTGAATGAGGATCTTCAACTTGACCACTAATCATGAGATGGTAAATGGTAGAGGGATCCTTTCCTCAATGTTGAAGAAATTCAAAGATAAAAAAGAGCATTTCAGGGGTATACTCTAATTTGAATTGGTAAGACTCATCATATCCATTGAATTCAACTTAGTGTTATCTTCAAAAAGGAAGTTCATGATAAAGGATAAGGACTAGATAAGGTAAAAGTGATGCAAAATCAAGGAAATGGAAAGAGGTGGATAACAGTATAGAGTTGATTAAGTTAACCTAGTATAGAAAATAGGGTTTGAAATCTAAGAAAACAAGAATACAAAGTTGACTAGGTTAACCTAGTTCTATAACCTGGGCAACAAATAGGAAGAAAAAGATATAAATTCAACATGATTGACCTAGTTCTATATCTTGAGAAACTATAAAAGAGTACTATGCCGATAGGGTTGACCTAGTACTACAGGTAGGGAAAAAAAATAGTCTACAAGATACTGTGTTGAGCAGAATGACTATGTACTAAAACAAGAAAAAAATTTCAAGTATTTTTTAAAGCAATAAATGAAAGGAAACAAACAATCAATTGGGTGAATGAGGTTGATCCAATTGAGGCACACAACATAAAACCTTGCACCAAAACTAGCCCATGTAAGTTTTTTGTAATACAACATAAAATTAAACAAAGAACAAGCAGTTAACTTGGAAAGTAAATGCTAATTAAGTGGTCATCCTCAATGTTGTTAGATTATTAGAGTCTGCTTTTAAATGTGATATGGAGTTGGATATAATAAAGGAACTAGAAAGCAATCTATGGATGGTTTTAGGTGTTTAGGCTAAAAGGGATCTATGTTGGCAATGGTACTAGCTTGGTATGGGGCCTACCCATCACTTCAAAAACTACAACGATAAAGGTATTAGGTTCTTAGCCAATATATTCCATTAACCACATGTTTATACTTGGCCCAAAAACCAAGTCAACTTCTCATTTGGTGATGAAATCTAAGTAGGTAGGCCTTAAGTAGACAATTGGGAAAATACTTTTTAAGATTATGTAATTTGGTAGTGTGTGCATAAAAGAGAAAAATAGTGAAACTAAATGGTATATTGAAAAACCACCTAATTAGACTATGTGATCTATTCTGAGCATCCACAAAACTAAAAATGAAAGTGTGAGCTAATTAATAGCATATAAGTGTTAATTCTAAATTTGAAACATAGTACAATGTTAGTTTAGATGATAGTGTATGCATATATTACATAATTGAGTTGATAATGTTGCTACTATACTACTGAATCAAGGGTCTAAAAAAGAACTACATCGATAGTGTCAACCTAGTTTTCCAGATAGAAGATAGAATATAGAACTATGTCAATAGGGTTAACCTAGTTTGTTATATGAGGGAAATTTTAAAGACTACAAACTATGAAAAATAGAATTGTAATGAATAATAGAAATGATAGAGAAGGAGAGAAAGGAACCTTGGTGGGTTGGAGGATGCAAAAGAAAATGAGATTGTTGTTGAAGTGCCCTAATTTATACTTGCAAATTATGCCAACTAGGTTGACCTAGTTTTACAATTCCCTATTTGCTGAAACCTATAAAGTATACTATACCAGTAGGGTCAACCTAGTATGTTTTATATAAGTCTAGAAGTGTATTATGTTGACAGGGTTGACCTAGTAGTCTATCTAGAAGTCTAAAAGTGTATTGTGTCAACAAAGTCAAGCTAGTAGCTTATACTTGATGAAAAACCTATAAAAATAAAATAGGGTCATATTGATGCAAATGTGTGTCAAACCTATGCACAAAAGTTTGTATTATATTGACACTGTCGACCTAGTATAGCAAATATAGAAACATAATAAATAAAATGATAAAATAATGAAAAATATGAGATAAAACTTACAAGGGTTAGATTCATGTCGAGTTCACCAAAATGTATGAAATAAAAAATGCATCATGTCTATAAATCAATCCTAACTCAGAGAAGATAGATCATACCATAAACTTCCTATTGGGGATACATTAGATAATCAAGAACATGACCAATATGGGGATCCATTAGACCCAATTAGGGGATCTCTTATCACAATACACAATGCTAGGGAGGGTTCCAAAGCCTCCATTCAAGCATAATAATGTAATAACCCTAGCTAGGTTTTATGTTTTATACTCACTAAACTAATAACAAGTAAATTAAAGTCTAATTTAGTGCTCACCAAAGCTTGTGGCACAAACTGGGGGTTAGGAAAAATAAAAGTAAACATGCTTAGAAGACATATACTCACGTCAATGTATATGGAATCTTAATGCATGGAAGATAAGTACAAATACATATATATCTAATGTTACAAAGGAGGAAATTTTTTTGGAATACTTACCTTTGAAGATGAATCCATCGAGCCTCAATCTCTCCTTTGGCCAAGGTGCTTTGCAATAGGTTATTGTGGTATGTAAGGATGACAAGGATAAATCAACTCTAGGCTACACAACCTATCAATGCATCCAAAAGACTTCTCCATAAGACAAGATCCATATCTCTTAAGAAAGTATGAAACCCTAAGATTTCTCTTCAAGTAGAATGGTGGATAAAAAGATGCATAATAGCTCTTACTTCTTCTTCTCTTCTGTAAATAATGGAAAAATTATCTTACATATATATAGGTAGATTTAACCCTAATCCCTTTCAAAAGTTTCAATTGATAGGTTAAACTTAGTTAACCTATCACAATTATGGATAAGAATTAACTAGGTCATAGGCTAGGTCAACCAAGAGCTGACCTAGACCCTAAATGAATTTTACCAAAAACTATACAGGGTTGACCCAATCGACCTGGTACAATGAATAGTCAAATGGGGGTTAAGTCTAAGAAAAGGGGGAAAAAAGGTAGAAAATGACTGAGGATTGTGTAATAGAGAGGAACAATCTTAGAGATATGGTTTTTAGGAGACAAACATGTAGATAATAAGTGGCAAAAGGGACAATAATCCTGTGAAGCACCAATGGTCTGCCTACCCCTTTCCCAGTGCACCCCTTAAGGCATGCACTTAGAGATATCTAAAAATAATGGGTTATTGTAAGATAAAGAGTGTCAGTAAGTGATAAAAGTTTAAAAATATTATGTGTATACAGATGGAGCACCGATATACAAAATAACTAACGGGGATGCAAAGGTCAACTATAAGCATGGCCATTTATGTTGATTTTTTTGGCTGGTTACATTCAACGCTATAAATTATTTAGGTTGGATAAATTATTAGATCCTAAATTATGAGCATAGCCAAATGATGATATGTTTAGCATGAGATGTCATGTTATTATTTGACTTTCACATCCCATCTAATTAATTTCTCTACTAATATTCTATCAATTTCATTATCTCATTAGGTAGTTGAAAACCTTATCTTACGTGAAGGGGTGTGAGATTTAAAAATGATGATTTGATATTTCATCAACATATATATTGTTAGGCTAGGATGTAAGAAGTGGGGCCCATAATTGGAGGGATAACATAATGACAATGTGAAGGTAGATGGAGTAATCTATAGGCGCATAAAGGTTAGATATAATGCTTAGATTTGACCTCCACATGCCTACTAGTTACTATATTTATCGTTACTTCATCCATTTCATTAGCTAGTTATCCCTTTGTCAATGGGTCCCACTTATTGTATCCTCAATTATGAGCTCACACTAAATATACCAAATGGTTATGTTAAGAATTGAGGATGTAATAAGCAGGGCCCATCATTAGAGGGATAACAGGCTAACAAAATAGACAAAGGGTAGGGAAGGTAGACTAAGTATTCAGTAGGAATATGGAGGTCAATTGTTAGCATGATCTCCACATGCCTGCTATATACTCTGAGGGTAGATGGAGTAACTAATAGGCACATGGAGGTCATGATGATAATTGATCTCCATGTGTCTACTAAATACTTAGTGGATGGAGTATCTCTCCATGGATAGTGTTAGCCAAAATTATTCACCATGAATGCGTATCATTGATGTACATGATCTTAAATTTGTTGATATCCATCTTAAAGGTATTGTATTGGTTATTAAATGTAGTCTTCTTCATGCATTTAACATAGATTAAGGTAAGTTTGATAAAGTTAAGGTTAATAGTGAAGTCAAGTCAATATTTAATCATGGCAAAGGAGGTAAGGTAGTGATACTTCAAAGAATAACTATGATCTAAGCTGACCATGTTGACCAAGGAGTATAATTATTAATTTGACAACATTGTACTTTAAACATTTTGGAGAAGTTTAGGTAGTTTTGACAAGATCAAGGTATTTCATTTGCTTTAATATTATTATATAGTCAAATGTTAAGATGGAAGGATCAAATGTGAAGGTTATGTAATTAGATAGGGGTGTTTTAAGTCCCTAATATTTGTGTAATGATATGATTCTTGTACTTGTCCATACATATTCTCTAAATGTCTTAACAACTGCCTTCTAACATTGGAATCTATTTGTAACTGCCCATTCATCATTTTATAACATTAAAATGAGAGATATTGAATGAGTTATAGGGAAAGAGAGGTGGGAAAAGTTTTCTCATACTCCTCCACCTATGTATAGGTTAGGGAAAGCTACATGATCACCTAGTTCATCATCTCCATCAGTTCAAGGAGGCAGAACATGCAAATTCTTAAAGAAGACAAGATTTTGGAGGTATTTTACAGAGGTTTTCAATTGATGGAAAATTTAAAAACTCCTCCAAGGATCCTCTTAATATCTTCACACCCAAATCCATGGAAAAAATGGAGTTGTAGATCTAAACAAGGCAAAAATCTCATTTTTTCTCCATTGGGTTTCTTGGTACCTTCAAGAGGCCAACCAATTTATGGATGGTACTTAGAGGGGAGAGAGAGATATGGGTACCAAGATATTTTTAAGAGGGGAAAATAATTTAATTCCATTTTTTGGTATTATTTAATTGGTTAAGCTCCTTAAATTTATGAACAATTGCTAAGAAGTTAAGGGTGCAGAAAGATGACTCAAAATCCCACAGGGTTAGTTTTCTCCTATTACAAAGTTATAAGGTTTAATGAATGCATGATAGTTATTTTTTAATGTATATTGAAGAATATTTGAAATATATAAAATCATATTTCCTCAAGTTTATTCATGTTTATGTTTGGATTAACACCAAATAATCTTGATTTGCCAGACTAAACATGACAGTCATGATTTGAAGGAGCTATGAAGTGTTTTGGTGCATGGAATGAATGAAGGAAAGTTTTTATAGTTGATAAAAATTACTTAATACCTTTAAAACCTCTTAAAATAATCATTTAATGAATTAAATTCAATAAAAATAGACACTTATGCATGCAACAGATGGGCTATATGAACTGGTAGGCATGGTTGAGATAACCCTTGTCAAGTCTGAGTGCTTCCGCATTGTGAGAGACTATTGAAAATATAGTATTATATAATCAATGTTTAAATATAATATTTAATGAGGAATTTTAAGTGGAAAACCTTAGGATTCAATGGTTCTAGTGTTTTTCATCAAAGCCAAGTAAAAAAAAGTTTTATGAACCTACAGGTATACAAACCTGTAGGTCAACGTTGGTACCTAAATGGTTATGATGGAAGTATGTATGGCCTATTGAATAATTGATAATATGGTTCTCATTAATTTTAAAAAATATATAGAAACCTTGAGATCTAAATTTCTTAGACAAACGGTGAAGGGATGGAGTCTAGATGCATACAAAGCATGCATACAAGCATAGTCTGTGCTTTTACAAGAAAGAAACACTCATAGTGCCCTGTAATTAAAGGTCACTATATAAAGAATATAAAAGAGTTATAAAAGTGTTCTAACATATTTTAAGGCTCAAACCTTAGCTGACCTATCCTCATGTGATGTAACTTATAGTTGTAGGCCTATACACAAAAAAATGAGTAGTAAAGGGCAAGTCTTGTATTGGATTTGGCACTAGAAGGACTAGATTAGGTATAAAGTGTATGGAAAAAGTTTGGATAACATTTATGATACTTAATTTTAAGTTATAACATGAAGAATCAGCTTATTTGATTGAAGAGGTATTATATGCCTATTGAATACTAGGAAGGCAATGGTGATCTTGTTTTCCATCTTGGAGAGACCAATATGGGATTGGTTTCTCATTAAAATAATGGTATAAACATGTTTAATACTTTAAATTTATCCCATGAATTCATTTATTTATTTATTTTAAGAAGGAAATACATGAGGTGATATGTGGTCAGTCATATGAAATAAAGATACCCTGCCAAGTAGACTATATAAAGCCAAGAGGATTGTAAAGGTTTCAAGTGAATATCCAAGGTAATTTGAGACCATTTCAGAGACAAAGAGGATATAAAAAAAATAATTAACTTTTTACATAGTTCCATTATTGAATAATTAGGCTCAAGAAGTCAAAATAAGATAAAAATAAAGCTTTAGGCCTAATGAACACCTTCAGGCTTGTCAGAGGGTAGAGTTAGAAAAACACATTTGTTGAGTAAAATGGAGTGATAAGAGGTTTTTAGAGGGTAAATAGGAATATGAAGGAGATTTAAAACACTTTTTAAGATCACCAAAGTGCGAAATAAATTAGTGGAAGAAGATTCACTCTCAAAATTGCAATCAAGAAGTCCAAATAACCACCTATAGGCTTGTGTATGAAAAGTGAAGAAAACTTGCTGGTTTTGGGGTGTTTTGAGGATCGAGGAGTCCCAAGAGGTGAATAAAATATGGGAAGATGATACCATGAAGTTTTATCTCACTAATAAAGAAATAAAATTATCAAGCAGGTCTGTTAGGGTCACTCCAATGTGATTGTCTATAAACCCTTATTCAAGGCCTAAGGCAAGTTTTAATGAATTGAAAGGGTCAATTCCTTCATAATACTATTTCAACATCTCATATGATGTTTCATAGAACTTAAAATAGTGTTTAAAAGATAAATTAAGCACCTTTATCCATTTTCTCACCAAATGATTCCTCTTGTATACACAATCAACCTTATATTACTCAAAAGGGTGACTTTTAGTACGTGTGAACTTATACGAAGAAGTGAATGGAAAATTGAGAACATTTTGGAATGAAGGGGGGTTATCCACATAATATTATTGGTGTTAGTTCATTCATCAAATACCATAGCTTTATGAACTATCATTAAGATGTTAGGTGACTCTAAAACCCTTGTTAAACATTAAAGAAGACCTGATGGAAAAGATAAACTATCCATGCAAAAAAAATGGATTGAAATGAATTATAAACCACATGTACAACCTATATTCATCTCCTAGGTATCTTATAGAGTGAATTAAAAGCATGTGTGAGCTGAATTTTTACATAAAATGACCCGAGAAACTTCTTTTTGAGCTTATTTTCAGGATTTTAAGCTATAAAAATTCTCCTAAGCAATTGTAGAGTGTATTTGAGACAAGATAGAGGTGTTATCAACATATTCAATTCATTTAATAAGTTTCCATGTTCATATTATAGGTTAAAAATTATCAACTAGGCCTTAATGAAGAATCATGAACAATATGGCTTCAAAAAGGTAAGGGTACAGATTGGATGCAAGGTTCCAGAGATAAAAGAAGTTTCAAATCACCTTAAAGAGCCTTAAAAAAACATATAAATAGGACTTGGAGTCATGAAACAAAGACAAGGATCATTCTTGCCCCTCAAAGCTACTAGAAACCTCCATGAAAATTAAGATCTCTCTTTACTCTATTGACAAGTGTGAAGACTACAACTACAAGATGGCTTATATTAATTAAACAAAGGATCTATGACTTGGTGTAGTATATTAATTAAATAAATAAGATGTGGTGGTGGCCTTTCATGACACAAAACCAAATTTTCCTTGGGAATTCATGCCTTGATAGAAAAGAGAGAATATAAGGGAAAGTCACGAAGTTCAAAAATAAATCTCACAAGGAAGAAGAAACATTTTAATATACAAAGGTTGGCATAAATGATATTCAAGGGTGACAAGTGTCAATTGAATAACTTGTAACTATACCAAGAAGTAGATTGGTAAATCCATGAGAATGAGTTATAATCAAGAAGGCATCAAAACTAATAATATGGCCTCCTAGCCATTCTTTATAAAGAATTCTATCAACACATGTCTTAGAAGGCTAATAGGCAAGATGAAAACACACTGTTTGCCAGATTGGTGTCACTTTATTACTATTTTATAACTAATATTATCATGAGAGATAGTTCATGATTTCTCTTCTTGTCCTATCATTCTCTCTTTTTCTAATTCATCTATAAATGAGGCCTTGAAAGGCATTGAATGTATCCTTAAACTAGTTATGATGAATCCCTACTAATTTTAAGACTTGTAATTACTTTTAAAATCAATTCAAGATGAATTATATTATCTTCATCTTGCATATAGTGATTTTTAATGAATTTATTAGGTTATTTTAGTTAATTTCACTATGACACTGAAGCTTTCTCGTAACAAGCTAGCACACTGGCCTTATCACGTGAGAGGTAAGTTTCACATGCTCACCTGAAGTGCACAATGAAAGATGAGTTCCTACAAGATTTGAAGCACAATGTTATATGTTTGTTCATCTCTTTTAACACAAATATTAAGTTATATAATACCATAAATACACCACTATTATCCTTATTATTCTATATTTAATTAATACGATAACTAGGATCACCATTACTATTCAATAGTAGCAATAAAATAAAAAGATACCCATGACTTAGAAATAAAAAATATTCATTATTCAACACTTAGAATGTTCATGAATCATCACATGATATGGC
Organism: Torreya grandis; assembly: GCA_037957365.1. Classification (NCBI taxonomy): domain Eukaryota; kingdom Viridiplantae; phylum Streptophyta; class Pinopsida; order Cupressales; family Taxaceae; genus Torreya; species Torreya grandis. The sequence continues at coordinate 351,223 of JARHVA010003378.1, read as the reverse complement.
AAACACTAACTATTCATTGATTGATTAAAAAATTACAAGACAAAATGTTATATCTATTATCCGAAGGACCATCCATGCAAATGATTACAATAGGGGTTTTTATACTTGTTTTGCCCTGGCAAAGTGTCATTATTTTAACTATCATGAATAGATGTCACATGGACTACCAATAGGCTAATATTCATGGCTCTTACAACTAGTTATTCCTATAGACTTAGGCCTCTATGCCCCTAGATACTTACTTTATGCTATATTCTAGTGGCCAAGTATTCCATTCCTTGTAGGCTGGTATAGAACCTCTGATCGATGGGGTCAAAGTGTCCTACTTGAGTTGCTCTACTAACTACTCCCACATCCCTCATAATCTACTTCCCTTGTGCTCCCTTAGCATTCCACTTCTTGTTCTGATTCTTCTATTTTTAGGTCCCTCATGACACGTTCTTCCTTTGACTGGGTCCTCTCACACTGGGTCTCTTATGCTATTGTCCTTCCATGCCTAGTAAGTTTTGTGCCATGATACTCTTGCGTGTGGTAACTTCATGCCATGGTCCTCCTATGCCATGGTCCTTTTGCGTTATACCAAACTTACATCAAAATGGATAATGGTCCCTTCGTGCTACGTGCCAAAAATGGAAAAATACTTATTGAAAATTTAAAGGTTAACATCACCCACACTAAGCCCTTAGTCCATCTTAGACTAAGCCACACTAGAGTCCTCCAAAATTTTTAGCCCCTTATGCTTGAGTTCCTTCTTCAGCCCATCCCAGTGGGACAATGCATTGAGGACTTTGGTAGTTATTCATTGAATGGCCTCCTTTTCTTCTTTCAGCTCTTTAGGCTAAGTCAGAGTCTTGTTCTTTTTCACCTATTCATCTAGGGTTGCACTGGCTTCCTTCTAGATCTCTTCTAACTCGAAGACCTCCTTGTCAATCTATCCTTAGAGTATGGAAAAACTTATGTTTATTTGTTAACAATGGTTATCAATGGCATCTACCATAATTTTAACATCCTCAAATGCTTTTGCATGCTTGCTGTGTTCTTTTATTAATAGGGAAGTATTAGTCACTTGCTACCTTAGGACCTCATTTTCATGGAGTCGATCTTTCACTATTTTATTTAGGCACACTAGGCATGTAAAAATACCATCCAAAATTGGGATAACTTCCCCAACTCTCTCCAAAGTGATTTTAAAAATGTCTGCCACCGTGGTGAATTGTTCAATTATTTTCTTGGCCTATCTCTTGGCATGGGGTTTTCCTTATTTTTATTAAGCAATAGATCAACCAATGTTTCCAACTTTTTTATGGCATCCCCATTCAATGGGCTGCCACCCACTAGGGTTGGTTCCTCATTCAAGATTGTTTTATAAAGGTTCAAAACCCTTACCTTAGCCTCGATGGCCTCTTGAATTTGTCACTTCAAGGAGGCCACTTCATCAACTAGCACTTACTTTTTTGCATACACTTTATTATATATCTCTACAACATTTCCATGCTTCTTTTCCACTATGCATGCATATGATTCTAAATAAATATTTTGGCACATCATTTCCATGGCTAGTTTTAAAAATGTGCACTTGTCATTATTGGAGAGAGCCACTGTGGATCAATATTCATAAGGTTTGATAGTCCTAGATCATCTAGGCCATAAAAAAATGTAATTTAAGGGAATATCAAACTAGGGCTCTTTGCTATACATTTATAAAAATAAGGACAACTACTTCCTTATTTATAGGGTTGCATCCTTGGGGTGGAAGTGCTTCTAAAGATAGACAATCTTTTCTTCTATGCTGAACTAGTATCATTCATACAGAGTGGAAAACCCTCTCTATTCCTATTCCCCCTCAGCTGGCCCCTTTCCCCTTTTTAGGTCTCATTCAAGATCATCCCCATGATGGTTCCTAATGCCATTTAACTTGCTGCCATTCCATCAATATCAATTTGATCACTAACTGGGGTCTCCTACACTAGGGATGGAGCCTTCTTAGAGTCTGATCCTAAATTATAAATCTATTTTTGAGAGGGGTAGCTTTGGGGATCTTGAAATTGAGTTTATTATGGTATTGATCTAGTGGTAGTCTTTAGAGAAGGTGGAGGTGAAGGTGGTCATAGAGGTGAAGTATGTGGGGAAGTTGGATGTGGAGATGAAGGGTTCAAGGTAGGTAAGTGGGAATGAGAAGGTGAAGATGAAGCAGATGGTGATGAAGTGTGAGATGGAGATTCTTAAGGTAGTGAAGGTGAAGGATGAGGTGAAGGTGGATGAGGCATGGATGGTTAAGAAGTAGTGGGTTTGGAGGACTGTGCCTCCACCATCCTTTATTATTTTTGAGGGGCCTTCTACCCACTAGAACTAACACTTGGCTTTGGCTACTTCCTCCATTTTTATGGTGCTTGGGGGAGCCTCTCCTTAGGGTCTCCATCTTGAGGGTATTAGTGGGGGTGTAGCATATAAAATAGCTTATGGACCTACTCTTTGACTAGAATATTCTTAACTTTGATGTTGGTTAAATTTGTTTCCCCTCTCTCCAAAAAAGCCTTTTTGCATGGATACAAAAACATCTTCTGGAGGGTATGGTGCTCTGCATCGGTCTATTCTACCTACAAATTGATTAGCTACACATCATAAATCCTATTGATGAAATTAATGAAGTATCACATAGATAAGACATATGGTATTTTAAGTCATGCTGAAAGTTCACCCAAAGGGTTCATGAAAATTCACACCAGGGAGTAATGTTGTGTTACAACAAATTTTGCTTGGTCTACAATCAGGGGGGGTAAATCCTTCAAAATGCACCATTTATTCTCAGAAGTGACATTCATCCCATCAAACCAGTACCTCATCTTCAAATTATATGTTGGGGTGATGTGTTGGGGGAAAGTGAAGGTTTTGAAGAACTTGATGGGGGGATTATGAGTGTGGGATACACCCACTTCAATGATCTTGAGCTGTAGTCAAACACCCTGATCTCATAAAAAACTAGTAATAAGAGGATTGCTCCCCAAAGGAACCTATACTTATGAATTTTGTACACATTATCTATATCTTTAGCTATCTTTTGGGCAAAATATAGTACCTAATTATATTATCTTCCTTAAAAAACTTGGTGAGTAATGTGTAGCTGAGCTATGTCCACCTTTTTCTATCAACCAGTCTTTCTAACCTTGGTGGAAATGATCTACATTGTGACTTTAAGGGCAGGATCTTGTAGGTTTCTTATATGCATTTCATGCCCTTTTTTTTGGTACATTAACATGCTGGTAGTTTTTTGAATCTCTTTTGTGTCCACCAAGCCATCTAACACATTCACCCCTGAGCACTAAAGCCCCATGACTTTACTTATCCTCTCCATAGTAATCTTCATGTTGCACCTTGAAAAGTGGATGTAGTCCTCATAGATGTACAAGAGGAGGAATTAAACTACCTTAGTATGCTTACCAAAGTATGGTAGTTTAAAGAGTTGAAAGAGGTTGGCCTTATCCAGTTGGTTCTTGATAGATAAGTCATAGATCACTTAATTCCTAGTGTTGGTAGTTTTGACTTGATAATCATTTTTCAACTCTACTTCATTTCCTAGCTGATGGTGATTGTAGTTAAAAATTGTTATAGTTGACACTTTAGAGACCTAGTTCTCCACATGCAAGACTGACTCTGGGTACTGCATCTCTTCTATTAATAAGGATGGAGGGGGAGATGCTGGGGTATTTTATGATGAAGAGGCTTGTGCCTACTTTCATTTCTTCACCATCTTTTCTTCTTTTGTGCTCTCTCTCACTTCTCCTTTCATGATTTCTCTCAAGACTCTCGTGTGCTACACTTATTATATTCTCTCTTTTGGGTTTCCCAAAAACTCTTCTCATATAGGGAACCAAGTTCCCCTACTTACCTCTTTTTCCTTTGATATGGTTGGAATATTTTTGAGTCTTTTAGCCTTTTTTTTATTGCATTACCCTCTGTGGTGCTCGAAGGTTAATCTATGGCCATCCCACATTTCTGAATGAATACATGGTGGCAACCCAACCTTCTTCGGCTCTCAAGCTTTGTACTTCAACAATGGTAGACCTGTAACCTAAAACCTCAAAAATCCCCTCTTATACACAAATCCAAACTTAGAAACCTCTCATTTTTCCTTAAAAACAACCTTAGTGTCTTTACCAAATTTACAATCACATTACTCTGCATGGTTTTGAAGGAATTAGATTGTATCACACTCACTAGTTCATCGGTTTGCCATTTGTTCTTTGCAATCAAATATTTAATCAAGGTAAAGTATAAAATGGTTTCAACAAGGTTATTTATAGGACATATAGGGGGGTTTACCTCCATTAATTCTTTCCCTCCCCTTGTCACTTCTAGTCATTAATGCATATCTTTTGATGGCCTTCATACTTTGAATCTTGTAGTGAGAATTTAGTGCCTTAACCATTTTGTCCCATCATTCCACTCGCATGGTTCTCACATAAATAACCTTGTTGCATTAATTGTCCATCCCTTCTTGCACCTTTCTTGGAAGTGGATGATAACTATCCCACATTTTTGATGAAGTGGAAGACAACTATCGCCCAAATGGTGGGAACCTTTCAAAATGCTTCCAAGGTGCATTGAATGACTCACACACCCTTAATTAATTGCATACCATACATTACTCTTATGCCTTTATAACTTGCATTACCACATATCTTTATGTGCACAATTATAAATTTGAACTTATAAATGATTCATCTACATGATGCCTTACCCCACACTAAAAGGGGTTCGTGGTCTTCCATGAAAAAACAAACTCAAACTAAAAATTAAATTAAAGAGTCACATGCCTCAAGGGCTATGATTTTTTATTGAAAGTAGTAAATTTTAACCTAATAAAATTAAGCCTTATTGATTAAAAAAGTTAAATTAAGTAAAATCACAATACAACTATAATCGACTCCCATTATAGTGTCTTAAGAGGAACTAACCATCCATTCACTTTAACTGACAAGATTTGATAGGTTGAATGGTATGTATTATGAATGGGCCATCCCAATGGACTCAGATCTTCTTGGGGTGGCACAAAAAATTATAGTCATATAACAAAAATTTCATGCATGGAGAAAATACTTTATGCTTCAGATGGCGATCACGCCACACTTTTTATTTATGTTTCTCAACATGCTAACTTAGTGGGTGAGGATCTGAGCCTCATCAGTTTTATCAAATCATCAAGCTTGGTTTTCAAAGAGGATTCATCATCCATGTTTTGCACATGTGATATCTAGAGATATGGAACCAAGAAATACATTGGCATGATCACTTATTTTCCATATACTAGGTTAAATGGTGTACTTTTGTTGAGGCACTTGTACGAGTATGATAAGCCCATAATATAGATAATCTATCATCCCAATCAGTCTGACCAACATTATAATTTTTTTTCAAAGTCATCTCCAAGATATTATTGAAGGATTTAGCTATTTCATTAGCCTATGGGTGGTATGGTGTCATCTTGTGGTGCACAATCATGAACTTGACCAACAAGATGTGAATCATCTCATTCAAGAAGTGGGTACCACAATCACTGATGAAGCTTAGGGGATAGCTAAATCATGTTATAATGTTCTCCTAGATGAATCACATGCTAGTTACTATAGTAAAATCTTTTATTGGTGCTGCTTCAGCCCAGTGCATGAGGTAATTAGTTACTACAATGATGTACTAAGAGCCCATTCATCATCTTACTAGAGTGATAGGCCCCATAAAGTCAATAGCCCATTTTTAGATGGTTCTTGAGAAGGAATAGGGCACAATAGAATAATGTCTCTTTTTTTTGGTTTTCCTACATGCTAGTAGAAATCACATTGCCTAACATAAGCCTTTGCATCTTTGATTAAAGTTGGCCATTAGAGTCCAGTGAGTAACACCTTGCATGTGGTAGCCTCTCTAACATAATTTTCTGTAGAATTACCTTCATAGAATTCTAAAATCACTTTATGGCACTCATGTTTCGTTACACAGTGGCAAAGCACCTCATCATGATCCATCTTATAAAGATATCCTACTATGAGTTGATAAGGTGTGGTGTAGACTGTAAGTCACTTTTTCTCCTATGAAGTGAGGGAGTCAGGCACATAGCTAGTGTTGAGACATGCCACAATATCCTCCAATTCTTTAGGTACCCAAACAATTTAAAAGAGATATACATTTAGAAGATCATCTTATATTTCATGTGGGGGTTATCTATTTTCAATTTAGGATAAATGATCAGGGCCACAATTGGTCTTGTTAGGCTTTAATATTACAAAAAATTGGAAATCTTGGAAGAGAAAAATCCAATGATAAATACTTCCATGTTGTACTAGATTGTTGACAAGATACTTCAAGGCCTCATGGTTTGTATAGAATATAAATAGAGTGGATAGAAGGTATTGCTAAAATTTTGTAGAGAATAAACCATAGACAAAGCTTCATGCTCAGTGGTGGTATAGTTCCTTTCAATCGATGTTAACTTCCTACTAGTAAAGTAAATTGGGTGATCCAAGTTTCCTTCACCTGGTTGTGTAAGTATTGTATATAATACAATTATAAATGCACCAACATGGACATGAAAAGGCTTTGTCCAATCAAGGAATTGCAAGATAGGAGTAGTAACTAACCATTATTTGAGTGTTTAAAAATCTCCTTTACAAGAATTAGTACATATAAACTATTCATTGTTATTTAATAGCTCTTCCAAGGGTGCTATAATATTGGCATAACCCCAAATGAACATTTTTTAATAGACCATGTGTCCTATGAAGGCATGTACCTCATGCTGAGTCTTGGGCACTGGTAGATGAAGAATAATGGAGACCTTGGCTAGGTCCATCAGGAGTCCTTCCTTACAAATGATATGCCCAAGAAGTACACCAAATGATGTCGTGAATAGGCACTTCTTCAAATTCAAGGAAATTTACAATACTTTATATTGCTCAAGCATGAATCTCAGATTGGCATAATGGTCCTTGATCAACCTGTATATTTTCTAGTCATCTAAGTAGACTTGGAGGAATTTATGAATAAAATCTTTGAAAGCCTCAACTGTTATCTATGAAAACATTATCAAGGCATTTTTCAATCCAAAAGGCATGATGGTATATGAAAAATATCCCCATTTAGTATCAAAAGTAGTATTTTATTGGTCTTCTTCTACTATTTAGACTTGGTGGTACCCTGAGAACCTATCGATAAAAGAGTATACTTCACAACTAGTAATACCCTCTAAGATTTCCTCTATGAAAGGTGTTGGGAAATGATTTGTCACACAAGATGCATTTAAAACATGGTAATCTACATAGATCTAGATACATCCATCCTTTTTGATACTAATCACCATGTGAATAACCCATTTAGATTCATCAATGGGAGTAATTACTCCAACATATAACATGTTATCGATCTCCTCTTTTACGTGCACCCAGAGGTTAGGGTTCATCCTGTATGGATGTTTCTTCATGGGGAAAGTGCCATAAATTAGATTTATATGCATCTTCCCTTAATAATGGTGAACCCCTTTAATTTTTATATAATTCCTTATAAATACATCATGATACTCTTTTAACAACTAAAAAAATTGTGATATCTCTATCTCAGTCCAATAATTTCTAATTATAGCCATCTTAGGCTCTTGTTTAGTACCAATGTTACATTGAATAGTTTGAATGGGATCATGATAAGGGTTATTAATTAGAAAAATTGTGTCCTAAATAGTTCATGAACCAATACTTTTAGGGACATCTAAGTGGTTTGTCAAGGGGTCAAGTGAAGTAGATCCTTCACCTTTGTCTACTTGGAAGACTAGTTTTTGCTTGCCCATGTGGATCTTTTCTCAATGTTATTTATTAGGAACCTTAGTAGTCATAGAAACTAATTGAGTAGGAGGTTTAGTGAATAAGTGAAATGGTTATTTAGGTTCCTAATGAATATGCTATAGGTGATCTTTGACAAGACTAGGATCCCTAATAATTACTTCCCACATGGCTTGCAGGGTGAGGTGTAAGTCCATCCTTAGGGAAGAGTAAGAAAGTGTCGATATCATGTTCTCATTTAGTAAATACCAATAACTAGTACCTATGTGCCTCTCTTCATGAATGTACAAAGCCTATTCCCATGTGCATAAAGTCCCATAGAATGCATGGACTCAGAGGTACTCAAGTAAGAATGTTTCCTTAGCTTGCCATAGCATCTCACAAGCCACAAAGTGAGGTTTGGGTGATTGCACACTGCTATAACTTAGTGTCCCTCTGATCTTATTATCATGATGAAATTTATGATGTAGAGTAGCTCTCATTTTATACCAATATAAAAGGTGATCTTTATAAGTATGCTACCATCTAGCAATGGTTCCATAAAAAATGTGATCTAAAGACCTCATTTGGTTGTTTTTAGTATCATAGAACTCTTTGAGGAACTAGACAAAGTCATGCACCTCCATTTGTACCTAGAACCATAGAGATTCATCAAGTATCTCCAATGGTGGTCCCTCAAGTGGCCCTCTCATTGATAAACCCATGAGGCACACAAACTTGTGACATTTAAGAAGCTGGTACATGATGCTTTCTCCTCTATTTAAAATATTGCACAATCTTTTGTTGAGATCATAGTCATCATGGGCCCAATAGTTGCAAGTATTACTTATAGTATCCAAGATAGAATGGTTTTCCATCCACTAGAGAATACCATCTAGCATTGGATCATGTTGTTCATAATTTTGAATAGTCATATTATACAAGTTGTTGATTTCTTCATCAAAACTCATGGGATTGATATAAGGAGGTCCATGTGATTGGTATAAAGGTATTAATACATGATGATTGGTATTTTAAAATATAATGTATCATTTTTTAAAGATCAAATCTACATGATTCTGATAGCACCAAGGCCTTCCTAGTAAGTCTAGATAGTCATCAGCTTCTGCCAATTCTAAAACATCAAAATCTACTTTGAAGGGAACCCCAAGTATGTCAATAATGATATTTTTGAGGACTCCAATAAGATACACTCAAGTATTATTCACCATGAACAAGACATAAGGAGAGGGATGCAAGGATGGACTAGACATTTTTTGCCAAACATCTTTAGTGAGAACATTAACTTCCATGCCAGTATCTACTAGAATATCTTAGATTACCCATTCATTGATATCAACATTAACTAATATCTCTCCATATTTTGAGGAAGAGGAACTAGGAATTTCCTAATGTTGGTCATGATTTAAATAATGATCTTTAATTTACCAATTAAAGTGAGGCTGGACTTCATTTGGTAGGTAGGTTTGGCCTTTAAGCCAAGCGCTGAGCTGGGGAATGATGTTTTCATTGAGCATGCATTTGCATAGTTCCTAAAAATTATCTTGCACTACTAGAGGTTCATATTCCCTTTGCACGTCAATACATTATGTGACATCCTTATCCTTGAGGTATTAAATCTCACCTTGGATTTATCACATAAGTGCCATTATATCCTAAGTGACATCCTTTTACTATTGTGCATCAGGGTACCTTCTCAATCAGGTTGGCTATATATTGAGTTTGATCCCCACCATGAGTGGTGATATTTAATTATTGAACTATGGAGATGGTCAGTTGTGCATGCCATTATGGTTTGTCTATGCAAATCATGTAAAGACCCTTCTCATTATGATCATTAGTGATGGCTGCATATAGATCAGGACACTCTTCTAGTCGATGGTCCTTTTTACAAAATGCACAGGTTGTGTACTCTAGGAAATCCCTTTGAAGTGGTATGGTGAACCAAATTTTTAATAGGTTCTTGGTGGAAACTAACCACCACCTCATCCTCATTCTCTCCCTCACTCATGGTAGCCACCATTGTCTTGAGTATTGGTGACCAAGGTTTGGTGCATGCTATGTGCTCGAGCTTCATGAATATCATTGATCAATTGATAATAATTGGTGTCATGTGTGTAGGCATCAAAAATATTAAAATACTTAGATACCTTAGTGTTTTTAGCTCATTGAAAAAGTGGACAAGAATGGACATCATGTTCTTCATGACAAATCTCATAGATTTGTTTTAGTACTATGTGGATGTTTTTGCACAGGTAGTTGTTCCTTGTATGCCCTTCAGTCTCACAGTCGATACACTAGACACCATTGAATGTCTCATGTGCATTATTTACCATCAAATTCTCAAGTTGTGATGCCATGGATTCTATCTATGCCTCTATAAAGGGACTAATCCTGGTATCCATACTTCCAACCACTTTAGTGTAGAGGGTAGCTTCCAAAGCCTCATGCACACTTGTGGAGGTTATTTGTCACAATGTCCATCAAAAAGGTAGCAATAATCCTCCCACAAACCATTATGCATGCTGAGTAGGATTGATTTCAAATGACAACTTAGAAAGCAATGTTTTGAATCAAGCCTCATATTCACATATGCTCTCTATAAGTCCTTGCTTTATGTCTTTTAATACCGCTATGCTTTGTTACTAAAACTTAGGAATGCCAAATTATTATAGGAAGGCTACTCTGAGCTGGTCATAGTCGACCACTATTTATTGAGGGTCAAATTTGTGATACCATTTATGTGTATGCTCTAAAAGTGTGGTTGTAAACTATGTTTCCTTTTTTTGAGAAGATGTAATACCACACACTCTCTAAATTAATTCACACTTATGAACATGCTTAACTGCATTCTCTACCCTATGATATTTAGGTAAATGCAATGTCATCTCATAGTATACCATAGTGGGTTGTGGTTGAGTAGCTGGTTATTGGGAAGATCCATCTCCAATTCTAGGAGGGGTTCCACTTCCTCCAGTGCCTCCTAATCCTCCTCTAGTACCTCTAATAGCAGTGCCCATGGGTAGAGGCATGGTAGAGGGTTGATTTCCCAAGTTTGGGCCTATATTCTAGCCTTAAGGGCCAAATCCACTAGGTATCCCAAGCTATGCCATATAATTGCATTGAATAAGGAAAGATAATTTAGATTCTAGATGAATGCCTAATGGCATAGTTTTATTCTCCCTTACCTATTCAGTTTCTGACTCTGTACTGTTTGTATCCAAATTCTGTATATGTATTCTATCCAACTCAAAGGCATGAACACACACTATAGTGGGGGAGTCTAATGTATTTGTAATTAGTTCCTTAATTATTAAAGTCCAACTTGGTTCTCTTTTACAAGATATAAGTGGAAAAAAGTGTGGCTTGAAAGTGATGGGTTCTTCATGTGTATCCACCTCCCTACGGCTATTCACAAAACTCCTCAAGGTTTCTCAATCTCTTCCAACATGATAACTCCCATAATCATCTACCAAGATTCATCATACTTCTATTTCTATAATTCTCACTGGATTATTACCATGTTGAACCCATAACCTTCAATCAATCGTTAGTCTCCCCTTCCAAGTGTGCATATCATGCATAAGCAATTTTAGCCTTCCATGGGTAGAGTTTCCAATCCAAGGTCAAAAATTAGCTTCTTAAATTTGAAATCAAACAATGAGAGGTAACATCCTCTTGACTCTCATAGAAATTGGAACTTCACCTCCTTAGGACATGAATAGGTGGTGACCACGTACTCCAAAATGTAGCTATTCCTAACACCTCTCTACCAATAGTTAATCACTCACATCTAGGGAACTCCAAGTCATGCTAAACTCCTCTACCATTAAAGTGTCCATGATTAACTTCATCTAAGATTTTGAGATTGTCTCTGAGCATATGCTAAGATCCAAGAATGCAAGAGAACTATGAACTCAAAAAATAAAGTATCATATAAAGAGCTATAGATATTCTACTCTACCCACTATCGTGTAGAAATTCCTGGTTTAAGATACAGAACAAAAAAGTTATCTTTGACACTGGTAACCCATTCTTCAATATTCTCTAATGTAATGCACTCAACTATTTCCCATGCTTATGCTCTAATTGCTTTAGGTCCTAGAAATGGAACTAAAATGTTAGGTTATGTTAGTTAATTCCACTATAGCACTGAAGCTTTCTCCCAACAAGCTAGTGCACTGGCCTTATCACATGAGAGGTAAGTCTCACATGCTCACTTGAAGCATGAAAAAAAAGACCAGTTCTTGAAGGATTTAAATCACAATGTTATATGTTTATTCATCTCTTGTAACACAAATTTTAAGTTATTCAATACCATAAATATACCACTATTATCCATATTGTTCCATATTTAACTACTATGATAACTAGGATCACCATTACTATTCAATAGTAGCAATAAAATAAAAAGATACCCATGATTTAGAAATAAAACATATTCATTATTCAACACTCAAAATTTTCATGAATCATCACATGATACAACAAACACTAAATATTCATTGATTGCTTAACAAATTACAAGACAAAATGTTGTATCTATTCTCTAAAGGATCATCCATGCAAATGATTACAATAAGGGTTTTTATAATTATTTTACCCTAACCAAGTGTCATTATTCTAACTATCATGAATAGATGGCACATAAACTCCCTATAGGATGAGAGTCATGGATCTTACAACTAGTTATTCTTAATGATTCAGGCCTCTATGCCCCTAGATACTTGATCTATGCTATAATCTAGTGGCCAAGTATAGAACCTTTGATCAGTGGGGTCAAAGTATCCTACTTGAGTTACTCTTTTAACTGATCTTGCATCCCTCAAACTTTACTTACCTTGCACTCCCATAGTCTTTTGCTTCTTGTTCTGAGTCCTCTAATCTGAAGTCCCTCATGACACGTTCTTCCTTTGACTGGGTCCTCTCACATTGGGTCTCTTACACCATTGTCCTTTCACACATAGAAAGTTATATGCCATGATAATCTTGCATGTGGTAGCTTCATGCCATGGTCCTCCCATGCCATGGTCCTTCCATGCCATACCAAAATCTCATAAAAATGGATAATGATCCCTTCATGCTATGTACCAAAAATAGAACAATACTTATTATAAATTTAGGGGTCAATTTTTTTTTTGATGAATGTTGTGTGATAGTGATATTAATTCCATGAATTTATCTTTCCTTTTTATGCCTCTATGTGAGTTAGTTATCTTTTCAAAGGTCATATGAAGTGTATTGCATGGTTATCTAAGTTTAAGTGTTGAAATGTCATTAGTGTCTACTCTTAAGCCTCTTGACTAATGACCTTAGATATTTTAACAAACATAACCTTCATATATAAGTATTTATGTGGTAAGAGATATTTTGAAGCTGTAAAATCATATTGTAAACTTGTCATTTCATGGTGAAAACATTGGCAAGTAGAGGACATTATATTTAGTGCATCACCTCCATGTTTTCTTATTGGTTTAAGCTCTTTTATATCCATTTTATTTACAAGTGTTGTAGGTTAGTTTTAGTTTTGGGTGAATCATCAAAGGAGATATCCCAACCTAGATATTCACTTCATTAATTAGGCCACCCATAGACTAGGAGTCATTCCATGCTATCATCTAGTTAGGAAGGCTTGAAAAACCTTCCTATGGGTGAAAATTAGATAGATAATGGATAGAGTATCCAATAAGAACATGGAGGTCAAATGTGAGTGTGACCTCTACATGCCTATTAAATAATTTATCCACCCTCCTCTCTGTCCATTTGATTATCTTATTATCCCTTCAATGATGGACCCCACTTATTGCATCTTTGATTATGAGCATAGCTAATTGGTACATTTGGTGTGATCTCAGGATCAAGGATTTAATACGTGGGGTCCATCAATAGAGGGATATTAGGCTAATATAATAGATGTAGTGATGATAAATAGATGCATAACCCAATTGAAATCTATTAATATGTCATTAATGTAAACAAAAATGGTTAAGTCAATTGATAATAGTTAAGCCAAATTTTATGGGTGAAGGAAAATTAAATGTTAACCTTATATTGTCATTCATCATTCATTCATTTAGTCATTCCTCATCTATCCATTGATGGGACCAACTTATTACATCATCATTTATGAGCTCATGCTAAATGTACCATATCGTTATGCTTATAATTGAAGATGTAAGAAGTGGGGCCCATCATAAGAGGGCGAATGGGCCAATGTAATGGATGGAGGGGAGGGTAGATGGAGTATCCATCAGGCACATGGAGGTCAAATATTAACATGACCTTCACATGCCTAATGGATATTTTGAGGGTAGATGGAGTATCCAACTAACATGTGGAGGTAAACCATCAACATGACCTTAATGTTCCTACTACATACTCCATTTACCCTCCCCTCTATCCATTTTATTGGTCTATTATCCCTTTGATGATACTCCACACAAATCCCAAGAATAAATTTTTAATATATTATTCTTCATTGAAATATAATTGGTTGTAGTTATGAAATATTGAATCAAAGAGTAAATATATGATTTTAATAAAGTTTCCATTCTATAAATTATGCATTTTCATTTTAGATGAGGTTTCTGTGGGGCCACCAAATCGATCAACATCCAAAATGCATGGTTGGGCTAGTCTCTATTAGCAACATGTTAAGGAAAACAAAAAATGTTAATGAAAATAATAAAGGTTGAGGCAAATGACATAGGTTAAGCCAAACATTAAGGGTGAAGGAAATTTAAATGTTAAAATCTATTAAACGCTGATTGAAAAAATTAATGCTATATCAATTACTTATGTGCCTTTTTCCCATTCCATTTCTTATTTGCCATTATACTATTCCTTTTTGACTTATGCATGAGCTAGTGCACCATTAATTGGTTTCAGAAGTGTGTACCATATTCTTAAGAATATACTAGAGGAGGAATTTACTATACTGGTTGGTTACATACAATGAACTAGATTGTTTGCATTATTGAATCTCAAACCTTATTCAACATGAAATTGGTTCAACATCTCAACGTAGGTGCTCTTTTTTATCCACTTCCATGTCTAAATATATTTTAGACCATTTCTAGTAAACAATGCAAATTAAGCCTAGAAGTCACTGAAATATCCAAATTATTTTATGCATTTGGCATGCATCTTCTAGAACATATTGGCATATCCATGATTGAGGCAATGCACTATACACAATTTTTAGCTTCACTTTATTCATCTTGAGTCAAAATGTGACTGTGCAAGAGATGTTTTGGGATTAATTATCTCAAATGGTTCTTTGAATTTAAATAGTCACTTCACTTTTCATAATTTAATTAATTTTTTTTAATTAGCCTAATATTCTTTTAATAGTAAAATCCATAGCTTTTGGAATTTATTATTTTCTAAATTCACTAATTAGATTTATTCCTCAACTCTCATGACAAACGGCCAAGTGGATCAAGGAAAATTAATGAATTTCTATTTTTGAAAATTCATAAATTCAACCAAAATATATAAAAAGGTGACATCATGCCAAGTTATCAAGCCACTTACAAATATCAGGAATTGGGTGGAAGAAAAAATCATTCTTGACCCATGTCTCTCACATGGCCCTTTTATTTTCATCCATTGATCTTGATCTTAATATGGATGGTCACAGTTGAATTGATTTATGGCCACACATATTGATCTTGAGATGGATAGTCACAAATCATTTACCTCATTTCTGAAAACTATAAATATCAAGGTCCTCACATACCTTCAACAAGCCTCTTGAGCCAAATTTACCATACAAAAATAGGTCTAAGGAGATTCACAATCACACTACATACCAAGCCAATTGCCAAATTGAACAAGGGGAAATGATGCACGTGCACCATTGACAAAGATATATTGTACACAAGTCGAACACAAGCCATTCTTATGCCAATAAGAAATTTTAATTTGTAAGGAAGGTGAAAGGAACTTGTCTTTTGTGTTCTCATTATCTTTTGTTTTGTTTGTTACTTGCTCCCCCAAGCATCTAGGCTTGGAATTCTAGTTTTTCATTGATTTATCTCTACTAATGTTTAAACTAACATCTTCCTTAGATTTATTGATTACATATTATCTAAAATAACTCAATGATAAATAACATTATAAGCCTAAGTACTAGGGTGAGAATTGATAACAAAACAAAGAAATCAACAAATAGAACACAAAAACACCATTTACCTTATTAGAGTGACCTTGTATTGAAATCAGCATGAGAGAAAGCTTGTGCTCAGATTGTGAAAAAATGGTCTTTAAAAATGTTAGTGCTTCATGGGAAACATATCCCCTTGTTCACTTAGTAATTGGCTATTGGCTTGTATTAGTTATGAAGCTCTCTAGGAATAATCTTGCATTATTTCATCCACATAAATTATTATTGAATAATGGTCATGGCTTGGGTATTTATAGTTTTTAGAAATGAGGAGAATGATTTGTGATCATCCATCTCAAAATCAAGATGTGTGGCCACCAATAATTCTCCTTATTTTTAAAAACTATAAATACCCAAGCTATGACCATTCTTCAATAAGCTTTTATGTGCAATGAAATAATGCAAGATTATTCCTAGAGAAATTCATAACCAATACAAGCCAAGAGCCAATTACCAAGTGAACAAGAGGAGATGATACCCATGAAGCACTAGCATTGTTAAAGACCATTTGTTCACAAGCTAAGCACAAGCCTTCTTTCAAACTGATTTTAATACAAGGTCATTCTAAGAAATTAAATGGTGTTTTTGTCTTCTAATTGTTGATTTAATTATTTTATTATCATTGCTCACCCTAGTATTTAGGCTTATAATATTAGTTGTCCTTCAGTTGTTTTAGTTTATCCACTAACAAGAGAAACTAACATTATCTTCGTAATCTAATGTTACATAATGGCATGCCCGGTGGGACTCACAACCCACTCTTTTTTTTGATTATTTCTCGTTATTGTTTACTTCCAAAAATTAAAAAAAATGGTTGGTAAAATCCTCATAAATTTTGATTTATTATCTTCTTTAATATACCTTTTTTAGGGGTTTGTAATTTTTTCGTGTCAACAACCTCTATAGATTTTTTTGAAAAATAATATATATTTTATAAGTTATGGTTAAATTACTAACTACTATTTTGAACACATTTATATTAAATTCCAAAATTTCCCTTCTTTACACTAATTTATTACCAAGTGCCTAGACTGCCCTCTGTGGGCTAATTTCTAATTACCAAGCCAAGCCATGCCAATTATCATATGCTAAGACCACCCTTATTTGGGCCAATTATCAAGACCAAGTTTTCCCTCTTTGAGGCCATGCCAATTACCAATACCAAGGCCATCCTCTTTGGACTAATTACCAAGATTTTCAAACCAATCATGGCCTTGAAGGGCAAGTTTGCCCAATAAATCCTTGAGAGACATATTTTTAAAATTACTCATAATGAACATGATTAGATATCCATCCCCCACTATTTTGATCAAAATAATCCCAAACCTTATTGGTACTAAATAGAGCCATATTGTGAGTATCACAAGATTCAAGGCCATTCACTTAATTAATGTCCTAGATTTAGGTTTTATGTCCAAGATTTGATTGACAATGGCCACATTGAAATAGAACCAAATATGTCCAAGTCTAAGATTTTGAAAACAAGAGTAATCCAAGGCCAAGATAATGAACTAATCCTCGATGTTTTTGTTAAAACACCTATTCATGATGAGCCAGTCTTTAATAAGTCACCCTTCAATCATTATTTTATCTTTGAATAACCTCACTTTGATAATTAATTATTTGATGAGCCCTTTTTAGATAAGCCTATTTATGAAGAGCCCGTTGTTAAACCATAGGCCATTATTCATACCTTACCAAACATTTAACATGACATCTTTGTAGTCACATATACATCAAACATGGGTTCCATTTCTAAACCAAACTTATGTTTAACATCCACATTAGATGCATAATCAACATTAGAGTCAGGTTCTATTTTTGAACCAATATCAGATTTAGCATCAGAAACATAATCAACATTAGATTCAGATCCACTTGAGTTTGAATCAACTTTAAAATTAGTATACAAGTGTGATTATTTAACAGTTGTTGAGGACATTTTATTTAGCATTGACACAAGTTATCATAGTACCCTCTATGATGATTGTGCTTACTTTTACCATTACATTACCATTCCAATTTTCATTGACACAAATAAACATAACCATTATATTGACATTTCAACTCTCACAAGGATAGATTGGGATTGAAAAAATCATGCATTATTGAATTACATCCATGGCAACATATCAGTTATAGAAAATTAATGAGACCAAGACTAAATTAATGTAGAAGAAAATAAACCCCTAGTGAAACATTTTTGGAAGTGCTAAGGGATAATCAAATTCCAAACTCAACATCATCTAGTGAAACCTTATTTGAGGCATTATAAGATAATAAAAGTGAAAAGTCAACATTCCTTAATGAAACCTTATTGGAGGTGCTATGGGATAAGCAAGACAAATTTGTTGGTGCAAATCTCTTCGAGGCACTAATAGCTGAGCACAACATTTATTATTTACTTGATGAAGACATTATTGAAGATAATATTATCACAAAAAATAATCTACAACATAATTATATTGAAACATCTCTTCAACCTAAATAACAATAAAATAGTATAGTCATATCAAGAGCATATTCATAAGTCTTTGGCTCTGCTATACCCAAAATTATTTCAAAACTAGAATCAACAACATTGTGTGTGATTAAAATCCATAATATTCATTTGTTACCCAAGCATTATACATTCCATTATGATCCATTTATTCATTCAAGGTCTATATTACATTAATGAATCAAACCATTTATCCTATGCCTATCCTTATTTACCATTCATGGTTGCACTTTCCTTCATTGAGGCTAAAATGACATCTTATCTAGAAGTTTGGGGGAAAAAAATAAAAGACCAATGAAGATCACAATAGAATTATTGGAGTCTAAATCAATAATATATTATTGATAGAGTAGTTATTCAGAGTGGGTGTGGGATAAAGATTAAGCTTATCAAGTATTCTAGTTGTACCATATGCTATTCAAGATGTGCATCTCCACATTATCATTAAAAATAGAATCATGCCTTTCCATTTAAATTTCATTTCCATTTACTTTGCCTTTCTATTTACCTTACCTTATCCTTTACCATGACTTGAAATTTGTCTTGCCTTGCCATCTACCTTGCCTTAATATTGTTTCATACCTTTGCCTTTTTTCCTATTCCCAACTTAATATTACTTAGTCAGGATTCTATGTTGAAGGGTGATCTACAATGGCTTGAGGTCCCTTTAGACTATGTAGACAATACTTAGTGTTTTTTGAGGTCATATCAACCACCCTTATTCTGACACTCTCACCATTTTATGAGCAATCTAAGCCATGCTCTTGATATTTTATGAGCCATTTGAGCCACACTTTCACCATTTGGAAAGTTCACATTGTTCTATTTCTCATAATCCTCCATTGAGTTAAGATGCCAAAAACCATCAAAATTTGAAAACCTTAAAATCAACCTTAAAATCAAAAAGTTTAGAAAAAGGCTTAAAAATTACAAGAGAGATATTAAGCCACAACATTTATGATTGTTTTGTGATCCTATTTGATAGTGGTTTTACCTCTATTTTTGGTAGTGTGCTTTACCATTTTTATAGGTGAGAACTTCTTATCCAACTATGACCATTTTTATTTACCTTTTCCATTTTCCCAATTGTGTTCCCTCCCATTTTTGGGAGAACTACATCAACTTGAGGTCCTCATGGACTATGTAGGTAACACTTTGTGTATGAGGAATTTAGGTTCAACTAGACCAGTGTTAGTGATTGAGTTCATTTTCCAATTTACTTTACCATTCCTTATTATAAATGTTTTCTAACACTCTCATCATTTTATGAGTCATATTCTCTTATATTTTTGCTATTTAATAGCTCATTTTTGTTCAAATCCTTAGACATAGTGAACACTATGAATTACTAACTTATTACATTTGTGAACACTTGCCTTTTATCTTTTAGTGTGGTTCCAACCTAAAACATGGTGTCACCATTTTGGAGTTACTTTTCCTAACACTCTCATAATTTAGGGTGATAATCCATTTATTTCATGAATTCACCATTCTGTGAGCCCACTCCTACTTTCCTCTACAATCAATCTCTTCTACTTATCATCAATATTATTCTCTTCCCAATTCTTGGGAGAACTACATTTGGCCTAAAGTCCATGTTGGACCTAGTGTCCATGGGATTATGTAGGTAGCATCCACTTGCCTAGGGCATTTGGAGTTAGTTTAACGACCCTTTATTCTTATATTCTCCCTTTCTATTCTTGTATTATCATACCTATGTTATTTTTCCCTATAGCCTAGGGGCAACCTTTTTCCAAGCGTAACATTACTATTACACATGCACAAATAGTTTCATCAAGTAGTTTATTTATTACATTTATATTATGTGTTTTATGTGTTTATGTTCCTTTTAGTTTTATTTTATTTGTTTGCCTTTTATTTTCACATAATATGCTTTCTATTTAAGTATTGATTTTTTATATGTTACACTTGATTTGCTGGTATTTATGTTTAATCCTCATCTTGAGATATTGAATTTTACATTTGGGATTTGATCATTCATATATTTTTACTATGTTTTTTACACTTGCATTTAGGTTCATTTCTTAATGCTTAAACTAAACCATAATCATAGACATGTAAAAGCCAAAGGCCTATGCTAAACATTTAAAAAAATGCTCTTTTATTTTTTTAAATAGGGAGGCATCACATGATGTATACAAACCTATTTAAACACAAGGAACTATTACAAAAAATTATAAATATATTACCTAATGACATATAGGTGTATACAACAAGTGGTTGACCAATCTCTCAACATCAAAATCATTATCCAATAATGCTAGATTATTCTCAAGCCATCTTCCTTGCCAGTTTCCTATTAAACAATCAAAAAATACATTCCTCCTTAGGCACATTTGGATTGCATGGCTAGTTTCCATAGTAACTATACATAATTGTAGGCTATGCTACTTGATCCAAATTCTTCACCACATCAGTGGATATTGGTAGGAAAATTTTGCTACTAATATTTTCATGTATCATCCTATATAGAGACTCATGTCCTACTCTCTATCTTACACCATTATATTTTGATGTAACCTTTGCATTCATTTATTAATTTTGATGTGGGGAATGCCTACCATCACCTCATCATGCATCTTGATGGACAATGAGGAGTTCCTTCATTGAAACTTGGATGTTATTCATTTTCTTCATTTCTATATTATGTTTTCTTGCTTAACATCTTATACAATAAAACTCACACCTTCTTCATCGAGGTGGAGGTTGAGGCTGAAGTCAAGGATCCATCAGCTATTTTTACCATAATATTTCTTCTACCTAGTCCATCACTCAATGTAGCATCTAAAGGATCCATATGTTCACCTCATATATCATAGAAGGAGGTGGTGGATGTTAATCATCTTCACCTATGTTACCATTTCTTCCATTTTTTGACATCATGAAACATCATGAATTGATTCTATGAGAGGATACTATAAATATTACCATTGATATAACACAACTAATCACCAAAATTAAGTTGTGTACTCAATCTCAAGACAATGCCTTATATATTGTCCATGAAATTATTTTTTAGTCATATCCCATGATATACATTGATTCAATGGGTCATCACACATCATGGATTATATGAAATAATGTAGCCACTCAAAAGTGAAGTCACATCACTTTTTGGTGAAGAAACATGACCCCTATACTAGTCCACTATACCATTATGTCTAACATTCCTTTTACCATCTATATCACACCCAAGGCTCATAGTCATGGGTTCCATAAAATAGTCATGCCACTAAAAAAGGTCACATCCACTTACCTTTTGGTGTGGACATGTAACCCCATAGATCACTGGTACTAAGGTTCTAGGATAGAGGATGCAGGCATGTTAACCTTTTATAAAGAAAGGATCTATAGATCTTGACTTAGGAGTAGTCCATCCACTAAAAATCACCATGATGATGGTATTTTACCATTCATAATATATTAAACCTTCAAATAAAATCTTTGTAGGTCTCCACTCAGTTGCAACCCATAACAATTGACTCGTAGCGATGATGGCCTTTTTTCAAAAAAGCTCTATAGATCCTGATAGACGTCTATATATTAAAACATGGATCATAATGATAACTAATACCACTTCACTTATGCCCTCACATAATTTAATAATCCCTAACCTCCTTATGAAGTAACACTTCTTCTGATTGGGATCCATCAAATGCAATTTATGGTGATTAGCATTGTTCTAGGCTCTTATTTATCCTACCATATCTGTTAGTAGTCCCTAATACCAATGAATGTGGGATTATTATATTAACTTATTAATATTTACCAATATTTTGAGCTATGATCTGACCATTTTATGAGAAATTTGAGCTATGCTCTCACTATTTTATGAGTTAAACCATTTTACATCTCTTAATCTCCCATTGAGTTGAGATGTTAAAAATACCAAAAACATTCAAAAAATTTCAAAAACCTAAACACTTGAGAATGTCTTACTATTTCTTAGAGAGATATAAATCCCCAAAATCCAAAAATGTTTGTCTTGTCCTAAACCTAGTCAAAAATATTCAATCCTCCCACCTTAGGGCACCTTAGTCATTGATTCAATTATTTTTGAACCATTGAGATGTATCCTTTCTAATTCTATTCCAAAAGATCAAATTCATGGTCTCTTCCCATTTGTAATTTTAGTCCAAGTATCTTTGGGGGTGTGGCTTTCCCTTTGAATGTATCCTTTCTTAGGGGAACCATATAATTTTCACATTTATACCAAGTATCTTTGGGGGTTTGACCTTCCATTGGCATGTATCCTTGATTAGGGGCACCATCCAATTCACACTTTTAGGCCAAGCTTGTAAATTTCACCTTGCTAGGGAAAATCAAAGCATGCAAATTATACTGGTATATCTTATCCCCACATGTCATTCCATTGCATATAGCCTTTCTCGGGAGAAAAATTAGTTTACCATTCCATTGAGCCTTCACACATAGCTATTAACTTAGTTAATGACATGCTGCTTTCTATTTATTTTATTTTCAAGCTGTGTGTGGATATTTGATTAGTTGTTTGTTTATTTGCCTGTTTATTTTATTTATTTATTATCACCTTGACTCAGTGCATATGCATTCATAAGATGATTACTTTCACATTATACTTGATTCCATCCATATTTATATGTCAACATTGTCATCATGGTTTTTATCATTGGTGTGTTGTTTTCAATTATCTATTGGTATGCTTATGCCATCTATTGTTATCATGGTTTGTTTATAATTATGGTGCATAATGTCATACACTAAATTAAATAATGGATAGATAGTATAAAAATCAATGGTGCCACAATAATTTCCCTTGTTCACTTTGGAAATTATCCCATTTTCCTTGATCAAATCAAAACCAATTGACCATTATGGTTGTATCAATGCTAATCAGGATGAAAATATCTACATTGGTAGGTACAATAAAATCATCCACATTGATCTTTTATTATTCTCATTCATATTCATCTGTTTATTTAATTCCTCATTGGGTTCTTCTAATCATCTCATTCATCACTTTACACATCCTCGTGTGCTTGGTTTGTTGTGGATTCTTTAGTCTTTGAAAAGTCATCACATCATCATACCTATGTTTGTGACCACTCGTATTTACTATGTGTAACAAGTTATATCTTTGAGTTATGATTGGAAACCTGACCTACTAGGGAATAATAAATTTATCATGATCAAATACACCATATTGGGGCAAAAATCATTATTCAATCCAAACCTTCCTCTAGGGCATGAACCTATACCTATTGGATTATAAAAACCTATGGTTGTCAACAACATTAATTCTATTATCATTAGAAATCAACATGTGCAAGCATTAGCTTGATTAGATTAATGTAATCTAAGGGTTAATTACATTTTTCTTATTACTTGTTTTTAAGTGACTATCCATCAATATTATGTTTCAAACACTCCCTCAAGGGGGAAATATAGGCTTCCCAAACTTTGTTTGGAGCATCATTCCTCAATCATTATCTTCAATTTTATTCTTAACAACTTTTTTATTCTTTGAAAATATGTTATTATGCCTATGTCTCACAATACCTTTTTAAACAAGAGAAAAATGTAGACACTCCTTTTTGGCCACTTCCGTGTCTAAATGTATTTTAGACTAATTTCTAGAAAAAAACATAAATTAAGTGTAGAAATCATTGAAGTACCCAACTTATTCTTTGCACTTGGCATGCACTTTTTGAACATATGGTTGTATCCTTGATTGGGGAAATGCATTATTTGCAACTATCAACTTCACTTAATTCATCCTAAATCAAATTTATTTAACTTTTAAAAGTCATTTATTTTTCGTTAAGTTAACTAAACTTTTTTAATTAGCCAAATATTATTATACTAGGAAAATCCATAGCTTTTAGAATTTCATATTTTCTAAATTCACTAATTAGATTTATTCCTCAACTCTCATGACAAGTGGCCAAGTGGATCAAGGAAAATTAATGATTTTATATTTTTGGAAATTCATAAATTCAACCAAAATATCTAAAAAGGTGACATTATGTGAAGTTGTCAAGCCACTTGTAAATATCATGAATTGGGTGGAAGACATAATCATTCTTGACCCATGTCTCTCACATGGCTCTCAGATTTTCATCCATTGATCTTGATCTTAAGATGGATGGTCACATTTGAATTGATTTGTGGACACACATCTTGATCTTGAGATGAATGGTAAAAAATAATTCTCTTCATTTATAAAAATTATAAATAACAAGGTCCTCACACACCTTAAACAATAAACTTGATCCAAACTTACGATGCAAAATAGGTCTAAGGAACTTCAAAATCACACCATATACCAAGCCAATTGCTAAAGTGAAAAAGGATAAATGATGTACATACACCATTGACAAATATCCATTGTCCACAAGTCGAGCACAAGCCACTCTTATGCCAATAAGCAATTCAAATTTGCAAAGAAGTTGAAAGGAACCTATCTTTTATCTTCTCATTATCTTTTATTTTGTTTATTACTTTCTCTCCCAAGTATTTAGGCTTGGAATGCTAGTTTTTCATACATTTTTCATTTATTTATCTCTAATTAAATTTAAAATAACATCTTCCTTGTGAACATAGGATTGCAATAAGGGGAAATTAGTATTGTGTTAGTATATGAAATCAAAATCAAAATAACACACTAATAGCTAACACCTTAAGCCTATCTCAATGGGGGAGCTTAGTTAACAAGATTAGAATGGAAAACACAACTAAAATGCAAAAGAAACATTCATTCACCTTCCTTGGATGCTCCAAACAGTTTGTTGAAGTGGCTTGCTTGGTTTGTGCTCTTGAAGTCTGCATCAATGAAGTATGGCTACCTCCATCTCTCCTTGCCACCATGTTTAGCTTTGACTTGGCTTGAATTGGCTCAATATTTTTACATTATAAAACTAATATGAAATGATTTTAAATGCATTTGGGAATTATAATTTTGGCATAAAAGAGCTTAAAATTCAATAGGCAAGGCCTCCTATTTATAGATTTTTGAAATGGTTTAGAATCAACCTGAACCATCCATCTCAAGTTGAATATGTGTGTCAAAGGATTAATTTAATTATGTAATTAAAATTCATAAATAAGCTAATAAATATTTGGGATAGAGGTGCATTAACTAGGCATAAAGGGTCTTAATGAGGCATGGGAGGCATTAATTCAGATATTTGTGGCATTTATGGCTTGTGGATGCCACCCCATAGGATGATGTCATTTGATGATGTAGATATTCAATATAAATTTATAAAAATAAATATTCAAAAAGTTACATGGAAAATTAAATTAAGCTCTTGATTTGGTTTAATTAAACTTAAACATGATTAGTTAACTTTGATGCAAAACTTTGGTAATTTGTGCACAAATTAATCAAATTGGTCAAAATATTGTATTATTGGCTCAAAATTTGATTTGATTGGATTGGAATTGGAATTTGATGTTAGATGTGTTAGAACCATTATCCCATTTAGGATGTTTCCAATGAAAAATAATAAAGGCACCTTGTATAAGAAATTTGATGGAAAAGAGCAATCCAGAGCACCTAGGTGCAAAAATGCCATTTTGACTCGAAATAATCTTATAAAATTTAGCTAATTCATAAATTTAATTACCCCATTTAGGGATAATTTAGACATAATCAACACTTTAATATATAAATTTCAGCTCATTTAATGTGTTTTAGTGTTTTTAGGCTAAATTGTGCAGTTTGGTGGAAATTGGTCAAAACCCTGATTGATGGTCATTGGTGGCCAAATTTAGGTGTCTACAGTTTGTCCCTATTTGGGAAGATGTTTCAAACCATAGGCAAAGAAATATATTCTCAAATAATGAGAGATAGCTTGTATGCCAAAAATAAGAAGATGGTTGAAGAATTCTCCAAAGAGTGTTTGGGAAACCTATGATGATGCCCCTTTGAGGGAGTGGCCATCACATTTGTCGATGGATAGTCCCTTAAAAAAGAAGCAAGAAGAAATGTGGAATTAACCCATGGTTGAGATTAATCCAAATGAGAAAATGCTTGCATGCATTGATTTAAAAAGGATATTTATTTACCTAAAGGTGGTTATAATCAAGAATAAAAGTCAAAATAATGATGTGCTCATAGGCGGTTATAATCATTGAGGTGACTTGGATTATTTTATAAAGATGATTGTGTCATAGTTACAGATAATTAGTAATCATAACTCAAGGATATAACTGTTATAGCATGAAATTACACCCCTGTGGGAGAATTTTTCAAGCTCTTCCAATTTTGGCTATAAACATGGGAACAACCTCAGGATGTGGGTGTCCTATGGTGAGGTTGAGCCTCTAGGATTTTTAAAGAGGCTAGTTCTACTCGGTGAATCACTTAAAACTAATGATGAAATGAAACTTCATAGAAAAAATGGTTAGAAGGGAGAAAAGGGCTCCTAAGAAGGCTAACCAGGTGATGCACCAATTTAAAATGGGAAACTTACATAAGCTTGAACCCACACTAATTCTACATACGATAATACTGAATTACAAAACCTCAAGATCAAGCTGGTTGCATAAATATTTCATGGAGGAGGTTTAGGGAATCGATGAATGCAAACAAACAGGAGTTATAAGACACACCAGAAGTTCACATTAATGGTGGTAAGAACACTCAACCAGACCTACAAACAACATTAAAAAATCCTTAAATAAGGTCAAAAAGGAGGACCATGTATGAGGAGACTCCTTCATGCGATGTCATAGTATGCAACTCAATAGACACAAGTCCAAGGCAAGAGATAGGAAAATAAAAATCCTTTATTGTACAAGAGGTGGTTCTTACAAATGCTTGGTAGGGTTCAGCCTATTCAATTTAACATATATTGTGATATCTCTAAAAGCATCTTGTCTCCCAGGAAGATAAAAAATATCTAAAAATTAGGAACTATTACAAAGGCAAGTGACATAATATATATAGAGAATGAGAAGAGAGAGAGATAGATAAATGGAAAGAGATAAGTCACTAATGACCACTATTATCATCTTTTTAATCATGAAATGCATCACCCAAGATCACTGCATAACCTCTTTGAGCCACTCCCACATTCGAGTCTCTTTTGGTGAAGCTGAGAGAAGTCATGTTGTAGGTAGCTAGACATCTCTTCTTCGCACAACTATATTTATATTTGAATTTAAATGACATGACATCTTTCACTTTTATGTGTCATATCTAACTAAGGATGTGGGTCTCCATGCTTGAGAGTTCAAACCAACCCATGATGTTCCTAGGTTTGGACAATTGTTTATCAGGAGAACCATATTAAAGGATGAGAGCCTTCATAAATTTATAGCGACCAACCACTTGGACTCTCTCATGCTCATTGGTCATCCTTATGCCACTTACCCTTTGTTGATTGGCCCTTTATGCTCTAGCTTATGCCACGTGGTAGCCTTTCATTCACCTGATCATGAATCTCATGTTGTTAGACCAAGCTTAAGTCAAGCACTCAAAGAATCATGATTTAATTTATGTAGATTAATTCAGGTTCTTTGATCTCCCTAAATTTAGAATTTTCCATATCCTTTACATATCAAGCTTTTTAAGTAAAGTACTTAGAGAAACCCGATTTACTCTATGAAGAGTAATTTAGGATTTCCAAGTTTACTTATTTCAGACTTTTGAGGTCCTATTACTTATTTTGGGTTTCTAACTATTCACAACTTATGAAGTAATTAAGTAGTGCACCCCCACAAACCTAAAATACACTACCCAGACCAAATCAAGCTTTCTAAATCTTCTTACTTGCTTCAGGGTTTTGACTACTGATTACTTATAAAGTTGTAAGTAGTGCTCCTTAGAGAACCCAAAATATACTACCCAAACCAAATCAGGCTTTCCAAGCCCCACTACTTACTTTGGACTTATCATTACTAATTAGTTATGAAGTGAAATAAGTTGTGCTGCCCAAGAAACCAAAAGTTGTCTCCTTTGGAAAACTTGAAGACTTCCCAATAAGATAACCCAAAGCCTTCTATTCAAGACCATTTAAGGTCTTTAAAATCTTGTTACTTACTAATTTAAAGCTTTGTAACTCTACAACTTATAAAACCATTAAAGTCATGGGCTATTGAAAGTCTGCAGTCTTCTAAAGACTTACAATTTTTTGCTTGAAAGTCTATCTTCTCACACTTGGGAAAAAATTGTTATGTGGGCCAAAAAATGGCCAAAAATAACTTGGCATATAGATTAAAGGTGAGTGGGTGTAAACTAATAAAATAGATGAATAGAAGAATAATATTGATCAATAGAAATGATTCAGTTGTACCTGCCAATGAAGATATGTTCATCCTTATTAGAAATAATACAACTAGAATGGTCAATAGGTTGATTTGATCAAGGTTGGGAGGATGTGTTAAGGTGTCAAGGAGAAAATTTTGTGGTTCCATTGCTTTTAGACCTTTTTGAAGTTGATTTTTTCTATGACACGTGATGGTATGCATCATGATAGAACACCATGAAAACTATCTTGAGATATGCTAAACGACTGACTCCAAATTTAATAAACACTTGAAAATAATACACCAATGATAAACACCACAATGACAATGTTTATATATGAATATGGATAGACTCAAGAAGAATGTACTCAATGAATCACCCAATGAATGCATATAGACTGAGTCGAGGTAACAATACTAAAAGCAAACAAATAGACAAGTGAAAAAATAAACAAAGAAACGAAAAATAAACAAATAAATAATTAACCTAAAACAAACAAATAAATAGAAATCTTGAAAACAAAAACAAAAGAAAGCATCCTAACAATGACTTTGCCCCAATATGGTGGATCAAGGATAACTAATTAGGATTAGAAAAGGCAAATGTTTTTGGATTTTAAAATATTTGAATGTTTTTGGTATTTTTAGATAACTTAACTCATTAGAGAATGACAAGATACCTAATCATAAAATGATGAGAGCATTTGGCTTAGGTTGCTCACAAAATAGTGAGAGCGTGGCTTAGGTTGCTTGTAAAATGGTAAGAGAATGGTTTAAGGGGACTGAGGTGATCTCAACATGAATCGAGCATGACATAAATAGTCCTAAAATGACCTCAAATCATAATAATTCCTCCCACACAAAAGGTGAGGAAAAACAAACTAGGTCCTAACAAGTTCTCATATCTGACAAATGGCAAGTTAAATGAAAATAATGATGGCAAGGTGATACGACAATGCATGGTAAATAAATGTTGACCCTAGTTTACCCATAGGTAGTTATAAATAGGATATAATGGTCATAGGTCAATGATCCTAATTTACCCATAGGTGGTTATAATTAGTAGCAAGACTGGTGAGACACTAATTTGTCCATAGGTGGTTATAATTAGGCTCACATAAACAAACTTGATAGGATGGAAAAATAAAAAATATCTTTCTAGATCAATTGTCACACTACTTTCATAAACTATAATTGTAAACATAATATTTATTGATTATTAAAACTTGATCAGAATCCCCTTGTGAAAAGGTGCAAGAAGAACCAAATGAACCAATATCAAAATAAGATTGGGTAGGATGACTAAAAATAGGCTTTGGTCTATATAACAATGGTAATAATAGGATGGTATGGTCTAAGATCAACCATGACCATCCATCTCAAGATTGAGATGTGTGGCCATGAATTAATCCAAATTATGTAATTAAAATTCATAAATAGGCTCATCAATATTTGGGATAAAGGGGCATTAACTAGGCATAGAGGGTCTTAATGAGGCATGGGAGGCATTAATTTAGATATTTGTGGCATTTATGGCTTGTGGATGCCACCCTATAGGATGATGTCATTTGATGATGTAGATATTAAATATAAATTTCTAAAAATAAATATTCAAAAAGTTCCATGGAAAGTTAACTTAAGCTCTTGATTTGGTTTAATTAGCCTTAAACATGATTAGTCAACTTTGATGCAAAACCTTGGCAATTTGTGCACAAATTAATTAAATTGGTCAAAATTTTCTATTATTGGCTCAAAATTTGACTAGATTTGAATTGGAAGTTGATGTTAAATGCATTAGAACTATTATACCATTTAGGATGTTGCCAATGCAAAATAACAAAGACACATGTCTTGTATAAGAAATTTGATAGAAAAGAGCAATCC
Source organism: Torreya grandis (assembly GCA_037957365.1). Taxonomy (NCBI): domain Eukaryota; kingdom Viridiplantae; phylum Streptophyta; class Pinopsida; order Cupressales; family Taxaceae; genus Torreya; species Torreya grandis. The sequence goes on along the minus strand of JARHVA010003378.1, from coordinate 320,598 downwards.
AGAGCACCCAGGTGTAAAAATGTCATTTTGACTCAAAATGATCTGATTAAAGTTAGCTACTTCATAAATTGCATTACCCCATTTAGGGATACTTTGGCTAAAATCGACACTTGAATATATCAATTTCAACTCATTTAATGTATTTTAGTGTTTTTAGGCCAAATTGTGCATTTTGGTGGAAATTGGTCAAAAGCCTGATTGATGGTCATTGGTGGCCAAATTTTAGTGTCTACAGTTTGAGTAAAAATAAGATAAAAATTTGGTGGCTAGATTTAGGTCACCAACCCAACAAGATAAAAATTTGAGCAAAAATTCATTATTTTAATTCTATTTGGCCTAGGTATGGTAAAAAGGCATATGATTTTTTTGTTCCTACTGAAGTGGAGATGCATATCTTGATCAACAAATGATACAAATAGAATAATCAATCATGTTAATTTCTATCCCACACCTCATCTGAATAACTATTCTATCAAGAATTGGCTGTAGATCTAGATGATGAGAATGTTGTTATGATCTTCATTGGTTGTTGATTTTGATTCCTTCAAATGTTGAGATAGGGTATCTTTGTAGCCTTTGTAAAGGAAAGTATAGTTGTGGATAGTAAATAGGGATAAATAATGGATGATAGGTTTGTTTGTGAAATGGAATGGCAAATGATAATGGAATGTGTAATGGTTGGGAAACAAATGATGATCAAGACTTTCAGTCACACATAATGTTGATGATATTGGATTCAACATAACTTTGGATGTGGCAAAGCTGAAGACCTTTTAATATTCTCTCGATAGGATCATCAATTTTTTTGTTTTTATCTTGAGAGTAACTACCATATGATTAGGCTGTAGATTAAAAGCTATTTTGATTTGATCTTTGATATTATCTTCATCAAGTAGTGAAGGAATTTTATGCTCATCTATTAGTGCCTTAATGAGGTTTTCACCTATGAAGTTATCTTTAGTTTTCCATAATTCCTTTGATAAGGTTTCACTAAGGAACATTAAATTTTGACTTTGATTGTCTTCTAGCACTTCTAAAAAAGTTTTACTAGAAGATGTTGAGTTTGAACTTTGCATGTCCCCTAGCACCTTCGAAAAGGTTTTACTAGGAGAGTGTTCTTCTACTACATGAATGTGTTCTTAGCCTCATTGATCTTCTTAAAATGTTATGTATTCATGGATGCAATTCAACAAAGTGTGATTCTGTCGGTTCTAATTGAAACTTGTGGGAGATGGAATGTCAATAATATGGCTATGTTGGTTGATGGTAATGGCAAGTGGAATGGTATTGGAATGGGGATTAGTAGTACAATCCTTGTATAAGATACTAGGAGAACTTGTGTCGATGTTGAATTACTCATCCTCAAAAATTGTAAAGGATCACAAATGTATTCAAATTGATCTACAAGGTATGCATAACCAATATTGTAACAACCATGAACATACTTTGATTCTAAATTTGATTCCAACTCAATAGACTCTAAATTTGATGTCAAGACTAAGGTTGATTCTTCTTCTAATGCTAAATTTGATGCTGGTTCAAGAATAGAACCTAACTCTAACTCTAATTCTTCATCTGATGGGTACTCTATTATAATGATGTCTTAATGAATACTTGGTATTAGATAAGTAATAACCTGTGATGGCATAATGGGCTCCATAAAGACTAGCTTATCAAAGTGAGACTCCTCCATAATGGGAAAAAGGTCAAGAGACAACTCTTCAAATATTGGCTTGTCAATAGGAGGCTCTTAAAAAATAGGCATATGGTTGAGGTAATGATTTTCCCAAAGGTAGTTATAATCATTAAGAAGTAACTCAATAAAGATTGGCTCATCAGAGTGAGACTCCTCGACAACTGACATAAGATTAAAATGTGATTCATCATAGGTTGACTTATCACAAGTGGTTGGTTTAAAAAAACATCTCAAATTTGTTGGTTCTCTTGGCTTTGGTTCCTAATGAGTTGGAAAATACCAGTTTTGAACACAACTTAGTCTTCAAATGATTGGATCGATTGAAGTTTGGATGGGATTGGTAATAGATAAGGAATGGCCTATGGCTGGATAATAGTAGGGCATTGTGGAGCTTTATTTATCACATGAGCCAAAGGATGAAGTCCTGAGATGGTAATGATAGGGTCGTATGCAACTTGGTTGCTTGCATAAGCTAAAGGATGAGGTCTTGGTATGGTAATGGTATAGCAGTGTATATCTTGGTATCTCATATAATCTAAAGGAGGGTTAGGGCTAGACAATGATTAGATAACAAAAGGATGTCATGGAACTTGATTTCTTGTATAAGATAAAGTGTCCAAATCCTCTTGATAAACCATATCATCCCAATCTTGAGTTGGATCGTAAGCTGGTTCTTGACTATGTTCTATGTATTGATTATCATAAAGAGGGTATTGATCTACATCCAAAACAACATTATCTATAGTTGGGTCTTTAAAGTCCTCACAAGCCTCTTCATACCAATCAAGCTCTTGAGTTGGATTATAAGCTAGTTCGTGACTTTATTCCCATGAATGATTATTATGAGGTGGATATAAATCTGTCTCATAAACCATATTATCATCTTTGGGGTCTTGACTAAATCCATACAAGTTATTTTGTGCAACCATTATATCATAAGTTGGATCATACGTGACTCCACCATAGGTGTAGCTAGACATATATGTATAAATGATGAAATCTCTAAAAACAAAAATATTTAGAGTTTTACAGACTCTAAAAAACTATTTCCAAAGGATAAATGGTTCAAACTTTGTCTAACTTGGTCAAAAGTATGGAGCCGTATCTCTAATGTGGTCTGAAAGTGGAGCTGTATCTCTAAAATGATTTATGCTAAGATTTGGCATAAAAAAATCTAATGTTAAATGTCTAATGCCAAATGTCATATGCATAAAATGTCAAGCATTTGAATAAAAACTAGCATGTCAAAAATCTAGGTTAAATTGTTCCAAAAAAGGTCTAAACTAGGAAACAAAAAAGATTCACTAGATCTTTTATCCAAACACAGAGTCAAAAGATAGGATAAAACAAGCTATGCTATGAATTTTGGCCAAATGATGTCAAAATCTAGACTTGAAACAAAGGCATGATGTGATTTGATTTAATCTAGCAAGTTTGGAAACAACTTTGACATAAACCCAACACACAAAATCAAACATAAACATGATCAATTGTCATAAGGCATGAGGCAAAAGGCTCTTGGAAAAAGGCTACGTTCTCCTTAATCGATTAACCGAAGTTATGTAACCCAAAAGAGAAAGATCTATGTATCAATCTCACAAATTAAGGCCTAAACAAAAATCAATCAATGTTTGAATCTAAACTTGACAAGGTTAATTCAAAGTTCAACATTAAAAACTAATTTGACCAAACAATACAAACATGATTGGATAGCATGACGACACATAAACAAGGTCCAAACGGCTGATGTGACATGGTGTGAAACAATGATTTTTGATATAAGGTGAAACAAGTTTTGAAACAAATTGAGCAACTTAATGGCATAAGCATGCTTGAATGATGTGATCAATGTTATATTTAAGTGTGGTGTAAAATGGCCAACATAACATCTCTTTAGATAAAAGAGTGATGTATAAACAAATTAGTTTTGACATGGTTTATAAACAAACAAAAAAGTTTTAGCCTCAAAATACTAATCAATAAAATGACAAAATACAAGTAAGTCATCTAAATTATTATCAAGGGTATGACAAAGTGGGGTTGACTAAAACTAATTGGTTTTCAATCATTTCTAGATGGATCCCATGGTTACCAACTTTCACATTATCAAATAAGAGAAACAACACTTTAATTTGGTGTTTGTGGCACTTAGCTTGTTGCAAAAAGGGATTTCCCTTTTTTCAACCACTACATCCATTGCTTGCTCAGTGTAGTACGATGTCTGAAGTGTATATACGTATCATGTGCAACTCCAACACTAGAAGGTGGTTTAACCGCTCAAACCTCTAATCCTAGTGGGAGTGGTTAAAGTCAGTACCAAAAAATGAAGCACTGAGTCAAAGCTTCCATATAGAACTTATAGGAGGTAATGAAGTCCCCCTCATAAGCCAAGTTTGTATAAAAAAATAACTTAATAGAAAGACTTTAGGGTTGTTTCAAGATCACCCAAACTATTGCAAATTTTTGGGGAGTGATTTAGACAACATTCTTTCTATGCCTTGGACTAGGCTCAAACTGAAATGAGATGACACTTTTGATTTCAAAAGTTCCTTAAAGGGGATAGATGGGAGAACATACACGCACGTCTCTTTTTGATAAAACAATCAAAAAGCAAGTTTAAAAATAATTGAAGTGATGTTGATTTGTTGCACCAGATTTGAAATGTGTGATTAGGTTCATTACTAGCCCTTTGGCTTTGGTAAAAAAATGAAAAATATTGCACAAAATAACCACATGAAGCAATAAAACCTAAGTTCATTTTAAACCCAAATTAAAAATTAAATACTTCGCTTAAAAACTTAGCTAAATCTTAGGTTCATTTTAGGCACCAATTTAAATGTGTGAGAAACATGACATGTTCATTTAAAGCTAAATTTTAAGTGTGCATGATTTTTGATCAATTTCTTTTTAAACCAAATTTGAAAGGTGTGTGGTTAGTCAAAAGCATTTAAATCTACTTCTAAAATACCCTCCTCAACCTAAAAAAACAAGATAAGAATGACCTAATTTGAATCACTTAGGAGTTTCAGCAAATGACATTAAGAATTTAGATCTCAGGTGAACAGTCGAGTTGGGTTGATAGGTATGTTGGGTTGGATAGGTGAGTTGGGTTGGACAGGCCTGAGAACAAAATTATGGCTCAAAAAAAATGAATTTTTACTCAAATTTTTATCTTGTTTTCCTTCCCACTCCAAGATTCTACATGAAAATGGTTAGTATGTTACTTGTAGGTGTAATTTGACCGAATTTGTGAGGCCATGCACCACCGAGCGTGCCATTTGTGAACATAATATTATAATAAGGGGAGATTAGTATTATGTTAGTATATGAAATCAAAATCAAAATAACACATTAATAGCTAACACCTTAAGCCTATCTCAATGGGGGAGCTTAGTTAACAAGACTAGAATGGAAAACACAACTAAAATGCAAAATAAACCTTCTTTCACCTTCCTTGGATGCTCCAAACAGTTTGTTAAAGTGGTTTGCTTAGTTTGTGCTCATGAAATCTACATAAATGAAGTGTGGCTACCTCCATCTCTCTTTGGCACCATGTTTGGATTTTACTTGGCTTGGATTGGATCAATGTTTGGGCATTATAAAACTAAGATGCAATGATTTTGAATGTATTTAGGCATTATAAGTTTGGCATCAAAGAGCTTAAAATTCAATAGGCAAGGCCTCCTATTTATAAATTTTTAGAATGGTTTAGAATCAACCTAAACCATCCATCTCAAGATGAAGATGTATTGCTAAGGATTAATTCAATTATGTAATTAAAATTCATAAATAGGCTCATCAATATTTGGGATAGAGGGGCAATAATTAGGCATGGTCTTAATGAGTCATGGGAGGCATTAATTTAGATATTTATGGCATTTATGGCTTGTGGATGCCACCCCATAAGATGATGCAGATATTCAATATAAGTTTATAAAAATAAATATTCAAAAATTTCCATGGAAAATTAACTTAATCTCTTGATTTGGTTTAATTATCCCTAAACATGATTAGTCAACTTTGATGCAAAACCTTGGTAATTTATGCATAAATTTATCAAATTGGTTAAAATGTCATATTATTAGCTCAAAATTTGACTAGAGTGGAATTGAAAGTCATTGTTAGATGTATTGGAACCATTATCCCATTTAGGATGTTTTCAACACAAAATAACAAAGGCACATGTCTTGTACAAGCAATTTGATAGAAAAGAGCAATCTAGAGCACCTAGGTGCAAAATTGGCATTTTGACTCGAAATAATTTGATCAAAGTTAGCTAATTCATAAATTGTATTGCCCCATTTAATGATACTCTGGCTAAAATAGACACTTGAATATATCAATTTCAACTCATTTTATGTATTTTAGTGTTTTAAGGCCAAATTATGCATTTTGGTGGAAATTGGTCAAAAGCCTAATTGATGGTCATTGGTGGCCAAATTTAGGTGTCTACATTCCTTAGATTCCTTGATTACACTCATAAAGGCACAAACTTCACAGTTTCAAATGAGCAACCATTGAAATACAAAACAATTTTTTTAATGTAATATGTTCAACGTGAATTGCCACACTAACCATTATCCTTGATAATAAAGTCTGTTGTCTATGATATGTAGTTCATGATATAGTATGTAAACTCACCAACTCCCTTTTCCGTATGGTTTGTACTCCAAAATGTATAGTTATCTCCAATTCATTATTTTATATTTGTTTGCCTCAAAATTTTATTTATGATTTATTAAATATGATGGATAATTATTTAATAGTTATTTAAATTTTTATAATTTATAGTGAATAACATTGTATATTTTTTCACTGAAATTGATAGATTATCTCTCTCTCTCTCTATATATATATATATATATATTTGATAATTAAATATATTATTTCATGTTTTGGGGTCATTTGACATAACCTATAATGGCATCCACGATGGTGGTGGAGGTAATAGTGTGACATTTTAATTTTTTTCTATTTTACCATCATAGCATAGTTTTAACCCTATTTTTGAGATCTGTTTGACCATCATATGGGATATTTTATTTTTTATTGGGGACAATGATTCAATTTTTTATATATCTTGATTCTTTACCTCCTAATTCTCTTGGTTGTGCAAGGAAGAGTAAATTTTGATAAGAATGTCCTCACTTTGCATACACTCCCTCTTGACTAGCTTTTCATGTGTTGATTCTCTGGCCATGGTTGAAGAAACGAAGAAATTTGCAGCTCCAAGTAAAAATATTTAATTTTACCATATTTTTTATTTTATGATAATATATAAAATGTTCATGTAATGGGATTATAAATCCTTAAATATATAAATTTCACATATAATTCACTACATTTAATCTTAGACAATGCATATAAACAACACATTGCATTCAATGTATAGACAATACATCATTTTTTTAAATTTATAATATAATACATCATGTTTAATCCTATACAATTCATAATAAAATCCATTACATTTAATCACTTAAATGTATAGATAATGCATTTTATCCCTTCCATAAATAGGTAATGCATATAAATAATAATTATTTTATTTGGTTTACTCTACATGTTCACCCTTTCACATACATGATTTTATGCCTTTGATAATATTATAATTATATTTTTATAATGATTAGTATACAATGCTCTAATATAATGTCTATGAAATGATGTGTATGTTATCAGTCCATTATGTGACTATTCTTAACCAAAAACATGGTTATGATCCTTTCGAGAGCCTTCATTCATTGGTAGTTGAAATGTATCTAATAAAGTTAAAAACCACAATTGAATGAGGAATGAATAAGTTGTATAGATTTTGAAAATCATCTAATGAATTAGAAGATATGTCAACACAAATAATTGAAGACACTTTGGCTAAACTAAATGACATTGATTTGGTAATATGAAAACATTGTTTAGTTTTAGATTGTTTTGTATAAAATTTTAGGCAATTATGAGTTGTACACAGTGTTAACCATTTACCATTTCTAATTTGATCTTGGATAAAACTTTAGTAGTTCACAACCAATTCAATATGATAATGTTGCTGAACTTGGACCTCATTCTCCTCCAATTAAAAATGTTAGTAACATGAATTGTTGGTATTCAAATTTTAGTTGTATATTTTTTCAATCATTCATGATTTAAAATTTTAATTGGTTTTCATCATTTTAATGATAATGCAGAGTGTGATGACCATGGAAAACCTAGGAGAAGCTTACTTAAGTTCCTTCAACAACATAAAAATAAATAAATAAATGAGGAAGGTGGTAAGTTTTTATTAATTTGTTATATTCAAATGTTAATATTCTTTGTTCAATTATAAATTCAAATTATAAATATTGCATTACTTTTGTAGTTAAATAATGGTAGTGAGCAGGTATGCATTTATACCATTCATAATATGAGTAGAAGAATTGAAAAAATGAAATGGTACTCTTCAATCTCCTTTCGTGCACATAGAAATATTCCTCCCATAGCGAAGGTAATATGTGGGTTTTGAAATTTTATGAAATTGGTATGCAACTTGATTGTGATCTTCACTTTTTTATTTTTCCTAAAAAAATATATTATTGTGTTTGAGGATTAAATAAAATCACCCGTTTCATTGGAGAATGAGGAGAGATTATGATGTTTCAAATGATTCCCGTGATATAAGGGCAATTCTTTCATGGTAATCCATTTTTAATTCACATGTATATATTATGACATACTTATTTGAGATTTATAAATGTTAAACTTCTTTGTTAGTTAAACAATCATAGAGAATAAGGGTGAATAACTATTTCATTAGAGGATGAGAAATTTTAAAATTGTGAGTTACCAAAGGATTCATCAAGCAACCTCTCCATGTGCACACATACATAGTCAAAAGGATAAGGTAATATGTTAGGATTTGTGAGTGTTTTTTTATGTCATATGAAACATGGTTTTGATATTGTTTTATTAATTTTACTTACATAGGAAATTTTTACCCTCCCTTGTAGGAAGAACATAAGAATGGAATAAATGAAGTCTATAAGATCTTCACATGGATGTGGGCATTGCTACAAACAGAAGGTAATATGTTGGGATTTAAAAGTTTATTTTTAAGTTGTATGAAAAATTATTGTGATCTTATTATTTGGATTTTACCTGTATAGGCACCCATTATCCTCCTTGATAGGAATATCCAAATAATATAACGAATAACCTCTACAGTCTCTTTGCATGCACATGAACATCCTCAAAAGGAAAAGGTCAAATGTTAGGAATTATGAGTTTTTAAAAGTGATATGAAATATGAATTTGATATTATTTTTGTGATTTTACTTACATAGGAACATGTTACCATATTTGAATAGGAAAAAGAATCACATGTTTTGTGTGATCATGAGGATAATGTGAACTTCTAACTGCCATAGGATTTCCATAGTGACATGCCACTTAATTGCATAGGAACACATTACCATCTTTGAGCAAGAAATAGACTCACATGTTTTGTGCGATCATGAGGATGATGTGTAATTTCAACTGAATTATACAAGGGTAATTTTCCCATGTTTTTTCTTCTCAAATTAGATGTATATCATATGAATTTTGGTGGCATTGATGATGTTTGTTTAGAATAGGTGCTTGTTTAATTTGAACATTTTGATGTGTGCAAAATATCTTTGAGTATGAGGAGCATGGTTACAATATTATTTAGGAGTTTGGATATAAAAATCAATTTTATTATATCAAACTATAATGTCTTACATTGTATGAAGGTGAGAATAAATTATGGTCAAAACCATAGTTCAATTCACACTATGCTTAAATGCACATGTTACCTCCCATTCTAGACCGTCAAGCAACAAGGCATACAATCAAGAGAATAAAATGGAGATATATGGAATGGAATTTGTAGAAACAAATGTATGAATACGTAAATTTAGGAATGTTAATTTAAAAAAATGACACATTTTTTACTTTGATGATTTGAGCCCTAAAGGGTTGACAACTATAGAATAAGAACTCAAGATTTACAATTTTCAAGAAAATAAAGAGAAAAAGAAATAGAATATTGTAAGGTGGAGGGAATTTGGGAAAGTAAGTGATACATTATGTGCTATAAATTATATCATTTTATTTACCAATACATTCACATCTTGTGCTTACACACGAGTTATAAAACTTGACTATAAAAATAAAATGCCTTGCCTAAAAACAATAATATGGAGGAGAGAAGGTGAGAGTTGAAGGTGAGTATATTTGTGTAGTCACATAAAATGTCACTTGAGTGAAATGAGTGTTACTTGAGACCACCCTACCCCTAGCTTAGTCTTAGACCTAGTTTAGAGCCTCTTTTGATCTTTATTCAATTTTCATGAAGGTCTAACCCATCCCTAGACATTCTTAAAGTAGTCCCAGACCTTCCCCTAAGCATCTAGGCCCCTAGTGCCCCATGTTATACCACTTGGACACTAGAACTCCCCTTAAGATATTCACACATTATGCTAGTGACCAAGGGACTGTGCTAGTGTCCCTTACCTATTTTAAACCCCAATAGATATATTTCCACTTCTCAAGGAACCTTAGGGTTGGCCTAGACTCAAATCAAATCTAGAAAATCACCAAATCAATATATATATATATATATATATATATATATATATATATATATATATACACACACACACATATACATATACACCAATTTTATCACTTTAATCACTAGAGGGAAATCAAATGCAAATGCACACAAAGAAGCTCAGAACAAGTGGTGCATAATCAAGGTCATTGATACCTATTCTTCCATACTTCTACATACAATCATCTACAACCTTCCTAAGCTCAGAATACATATATTTCTAGTCTCAAGCTTCACTCAAAGCACTCAATTCAACACTCATACTAGCATTCACTTGCACTTTCACTAGTACTTAGATTGGGAGAATTAGATTAGGATTGTTCTCCTCTTGAGGTATTGGTATGTAGGCAACTCTCAACACAATGAGGTTTTGATGATGTCCAACCTACCCAGTAAACATCAAACATTTTTTACTTATGTCACTTAAATACCCTAACAATATGGAGATCTAAGTTTTGCATATGAAATCATTCCAAAATAGGTCATAGACAATGAATCAAGTTTTATCTATGTAGGAATAGGCCTATTAGGCTTAAACATAGCTACTCTCAAAATTTCATATCAGTCCCTACATAGGGGCACTAACATGCCATAGGTGGACATTAGAATAATTCACTAATGTCCAAGGTATTGCTCTACTATTCAGAAGGAATCATGACACCTAGATCCTATTTATGTCACTTTGATCAACTTTTATGCTAGTTTTTAACCTCTAGATCATCTTAGTCAGTTTATAGCTAAGTATTTATTTGTGTCATTCATTGATATTTTTGGAAATATAAATTAGGTCAATTCTTGTAAAAATTAGTGGCTATATTTATTGCATATTTCTCTCCTGATTTATTATTATAGTCCTTTAACAACCTAGGGTTTACATTCCATAAATACATTTAAAAGATAAATCATTTGGTGAACCCAACTTACTTTAAATAATACAAAAACCCTAACCTTAGGTTACCTTTAGGGTTTATTTTTTCAGCCTTCTAGGAGCCATATTCAAATTTTAGATCAATGTATCTTCTTCTTTTTATTTTCTACAATCATGATAATAATGAAAGAAGAAGTTTATCACTTTTTGATTAAAAATTTTCCAACTTTCTTTTCATGATTTTTTACTTTAATTTGAAATGAATTCAAAGAAGACACACACACACACACACACACACACACACACACACACACACACACACACACACACACACACACACACACACACACACACACACACGATGCTTTATATCAGTTAAAATGTATGTCATATCTCATTATATCTCTAGCATGTTATTTTTATCTTATGTGGAATTAAATTAAGAAGATGATCCTTGCATACATAGAGGACCTATTACATAAGACAAGAACCACCTTTTAAGTTTCAATGCCATATCTTAAGCACATGATCGAATCTTCTTCTCCTCATCTCCATGAGGGTGATATCTATTTTCCATCTAACTAGGTCCATGTTATCACTCCTCTATGAGATGAATCAGCATATACTATTGTTATTAATGCCCATACTCAGCTTATCCATGCCTCCTCTTCTCTATAGGGTGTGTGCCTAAATGTTCAATCAGAAGCAATTAAGGTTCACACTTGTGAGACTCTAAGGGATCAAATTATCAGTATGATCATGTTAATTTTAGAATTATAAAATTAGAATCAACTATTACAAGAAATCAAAACAAAGTGCATCTACAACTAGTGATTCAAAAAGTATTCAAATATCAATAATAAGTTTAAGTGAGATTTTGAAGAAAATTATTAAAGTTAATTTTATCAATATACCTCTTTTAAATCCAATTAGGAGATACATAAATTATTTTTTATATCATAGAATGCATGGGCACCACATTGATTGACATTTAGCATTGAAAAGGAAAATACAATAGGTAATCAATACAAATGACTCAAAAAGTGACACATTTTATAAAAAACATATAATAGAATGTCTACAAATTCAAAAAGGGTCATATTTATAAATATTGCAAAAGTGGTTACCAAAGTATAACTTAGAACAACATAAGGTTCACAAAGCAAAATCAGAGCAAGAAATAGTACAACAAGCATGGGTAAATCAAGTGAAGGATACAAATATGCATCTTAGAAATGAGATCTCACTTTAAAAACAATATGGGTTTGGTCAAAAATATCTACAACAATTTTAATATCAAGGTCAAGGGTTGGGCAAACATGCCCAAGGCATCACTACTCTTACTCTAGTAGTTGATAATGTTGGTCAACAAGGTTTGGGATTTATTGAACATATTAAGGCAAATCATTCATAGACACAACTTATCAAGGCACAAGATCAAGATACAAATGTCATATTATAAAAGAAACAACCACATAAATTTCAAATTAAAATTCTAGGTACACAAGAGAGCATTCTTAAGAGAGGGTTTCTAACCCAATAGAGTCCAAAACAATCAATTCATATAAAAGTAACAGTTTCAAATGAGGTTCTAAAATAGGTGACTAATAAGAATTCAAAATTCATGAAGCCTTGATTATTTATCCACTCATAGATGACAAACAATGTACCAATGTTATAATCAATAATTATATTGAAATTGATGTTTGTAGCATGATACTCTTACGATCTTTTGGATATGACAAGGAACATTTGGGTAAGAGAACTTTATCTAAATCATATATTAGATCCATTGAGATTCCTTGAATAGTTGTACCATAGACATGTTCAATGGTATTTCATGTATTTCCTGGTTTGACACAATATAGTGCCAAACTTGGAAGATCATATATAATAATAAGGGGAAACATTGGATAGATATTCTAACCACATCACCTTTGCACATGAGAGTGCAATGGTCAAATTTTCTATAGATGACAATATTTAATCCAAGAAAGATCTTCCATAACAAGATATGCCTATAATAGGCCCAATTTCAAAGGGCATAATTAAAGAAAACATTACAAATCACAATTTAGAAAGGTCAATTCCACAATATGAGGCAATTACCTATGCTCATCTAGGTACAACAAAAGTCAACATTAGCATTCCATTGGTTCAAAATCAAGATGATAATGACGAGTGGAATAATCTAGGTTATTATGATTGTCAAGATATTGACAATGAACAATAATTAGATTCATACTATAGCTCAATTCAAATATAACATATCAATCTCACTATGTAAAAGGTCACCATTCCTATTTTTGACACAGGATCCATTGAGGGTGGGTCTTTCACAAGATTCACTGGTTAGAAGTACCTCTCCTTACTTGAACATAACTTTAATTTTCCCATATTACTTATACATAGTCTCTTTTTTTCATATTTCTTGTACATATATTATACTTAGAAAACACAAAAATAATTTAATATGTTTAAAAATACAAAAAAAATTCAAATAGTGCTCATAAAATATAAAAATTTAGATTGTATGCATTTCCATGTTTAAATTCCTTATATCTGCCGGGTACTAAATATGCTATCTATATTAATGTATTTTGGTTTCATCATACATACATGATTCACTTTTTCTCTACGAGTGTTCAGAGATTCTTATAGGACTTAGGTTTATCACACAGATCTAGATATTATACTATCCACCCATTGGGGGCATATACATAAATTCATCATTGATACATTCACCCATTGGGGGCATCACATACATAGATTACATTTTCCCAAGTTACCTCTTTCTTACTCTATATCACATACTTATCATTTATTATATCCTTATATTGATCATTACATACTAATATTTTTTGTAGACCATTCCTACTATAGACTTAGCTTATGTACATCCTTTCTCTTATACAGATTTGTACCACATATTCATGCATACTTTCATTTATAGATTCCTTTATTTATATTTGATTGTGTCTATTTACTTATACATCTACTTGAGGAAATTTGAATATGCCATTATTCTATGCCTCTATACCAATTCCTTTCATTGTATGTATGCTTTGGACATGTGCCCATATCCTTATGTGTGCCTTCTTGATTGTGTATGCAAAAATTTGAACATGTGCTTCTATGTGGATCTAATCCAATATTACTTTATCTCTACATATATGGACATTTAAAAATGTCCTTGTATGTTTTTATTTCTCAAACTTAATGAAATGTGCCCATGTCCCTTGTATTCTATCCCCTTGTCATACTTTGTGTGCTTCATGTGTTTGTATGTATGCCTTATTGTATGATTCATGGCCATGACACTTGTCTCTTACTTGTAGCTTTCACAAACTCAATTTTATATGCCATGAGGGACCTCATGCATCTTCCTCTTCCTCCTTGGGTGCCTTGATGGAAATCATGCCCCATCCCCCTAAGTAGTTTACACAAATGATTACTTAAATTTATTGTCCATATACATGCTTACATTGTTATATCTATCTTGACAACCATGCGAATGCTATATCTAACATAAATCATACATTCCAACTTATCCTCAGGTTATTTTACATTTTGATGTCATGTATACACATTATAGTGGTTTATTACATAGATATCATATATGCTTAGGATAACATACAGATTTCATAGATTTTCTTTTGAGGATAATTATTTCATAGGTTCAACAAATCCATTGAAAAGAGTGGGAATTCACAAAGGTTTTTCATAGAGATTAGGCCATTTGGGTGCACTCAAAATACAATTTTTACCATGCAGACATACAAAACAAAGTACATAATAAGGAAAACACATGGAAAATAGTTAGACATAGATTAATAATTAGTTTGGCATAAAAAAAACATAGAGGAAACTAGCACGATACACTACTATCCAAGGGATTGGGATACTATTTAATATCCCCAAAAGCAAGAAAATCTATATTTGATAGAAGAACACATAGTTATAGTCAAGATTTACACAATTTCAGTTGTAGGTTATCATATTTGACCAATTATAGTTCAATTTTACACAAAATCATACCCATTTGATCAAATTGGGGGCATAATGTGTGGAATGATCACTCCCATTTCATTTATAGATACTCAATTTTTTTTTATTATATCTCAGTATAGAATCCGTATGCATAGATATCAAAATTGGGGGGATGTGTGTGACACATTATTTCCACATAATCAATTTTATATAGCTCATCTTAGATGGAATGACAAACTCATGTCATTATCCATTTTATATACTCCAAACACCATTTGTATCATGTTTCACATTAGATTGATGCATTCTTCCATCTACAATAATTGACATTTTTATGTAGTCCCTAAGCTACATTTTTAAGTGCATGAGAGACCCTTGAGCCATTTTTCATTTTAGAGTTTCTAAGTGGCCCTAGAACCATCCTAAATAGTTTCACTTACACCACATGGATTTAATTACATTGTGTAGTTTCAGTTACAGATGCATCTACTACATATGGGTAGGCAATGATGGAGTCATAGCCTACTTGAGTTTTTGAGCCACCTACATAGGAGAGTTGGACAAGCCATCAATCCAATATAAGTTATTCATAGTTTTTGATCCACCAAGTAGGGGTGGGTAATGATGGATTCAAGGCCAGATTTAGTTGTTAAGCCACCCATACATGGGGATTTATCGATCCATTAACTTAGTCCAAGTTATTCACCATTTGATCACCAACTACACACATAAGATGTTATAGGTTCTTGCATTGGTTCACGTACCCAATGAGGTGTATTTTTTAATTTCTTCTCTTTATTATATATTTACCCAATTTTTTATTTGATTTTAATATTTATTAAGTATGTACTAATCCATTTATGTTTTAATTATAGGACATGCAATGGATCATGCTTCACATACTTAAACCCAGATTCACGGGCTTCACCTCTTAACTAAGTCTAGGTATGCTTCTTTTTCCTTTATCCTAATCATTTCAATTTTCTACATTTATAGAATAAATAGGGGGTAAATTTAGTCACATAAAATGTCACTTGAGTGCAATGAGTGTTACTTGATACCACCCTAACCCTAGCTTAACCCTAAACCTATATTAGGTCATCTTTTAATCCTTATCAAGATTTTGTGTAGGTCTAAACCATCCTTAGACATTCCTAAAGTAGTTTTATACCTTCCTCTAAGCATCTAGGCCCCTAATGACCCAAGTTATACAACTTTGATAATAGTGTGCCTCTTTGGACACTAGAACACTGCACTAGTGACCAAGGGATCACATTAGTGTCCCTCACCTATTTTTAACCCCAACAAATATATTTACAATTATCACGGCACCTTAAGGTTAGCCTAGTCTCAAATCACATTTGAAAAAGCACCAAATCAATATATATACACCACTTTTATCCCTTTACCTGCTAAATGGAAATTGGATGCAAATACACATAAAAAAGCTCAGAATAAGTGGTGCATAATGAAGCTCATTGGTCACTCTCTACCCTAGTTATGTATACAATAATATAAAACCACCATAAGCTTATAATACATAGATTTCTAGTCTCAAGCCTCACTCAAATCACTCTATTTGATACTTATACTATTATTCACTTGCATTTACACCAACACTTAGATTGGGGAAACTACATCAGGGTTAATCCCCTCTTGAGGTAATTGTATGTAGGTAACTCTCAATATAAAGAGGTGTTGAAGATGTCCAACTTTCCTAACTAAAATTACACTTTTGCTACTTGTGCCACTCAAATATGCTAACAACAT
Source organism: Torreya grandis (assembly GCA_037957365.1). Taxonomy (NCBI): domain Eukaryota; kingdom Viridiplantae; phylum Streptophyta; class Pinopsida; order Cupressales; family Taxaceae; genus Torreya; species Torreya grandis. The sequence goes on along the minus strand of JARHVA010003378.1, from coordinate 303,663 downwards.
AGAGATCTAGGGTTTACATATGAAACTTATCCAAAATAAGTCATAAATAATGAAATAGGTTTTTTCTGCATAGGAATAAGCCTATCAGAATCAGACATAACTGCTCCTAAAAGTTCACATCAGTCCTTACATAAGGACAATAACATAGTGCACTATTATCCAAGGTACCACATAACTGTATATAATTATGACATATAGATCCTATTTATGATACCTTGATCAACTTTTATGCTAGGTTTTAGCCTCTAGATAATCTATCTTAGTCAATTTACAACTAAGTACTTATTCGTATCATTCATTTTTAGTTTTAGAAATATCAATTAGGTTAAATATTATATAAGTAGATGGCTATATTTATTACATATTTCTCCCTTAATTTACTGTTTTAGCCCTTTACCAACTTAGGGTTTACATTCCATAAATTCCTTTAAAAGTTAAATCAATTTGTTTATCCTCATTTTTAATCACTCTTGATATTGAATTAAATTATCATGGTATTTATTTTTTAATTATGATTTTAATTATATTCATTTTTTATAATACCAAGATAAAGATGATTCAACACAAAAGAAGGAATGAAAGAGTAGAAGAAATTTTTGACGTTGCATGTTGATAGTTTGTGTTGTAGACATGATACGTAATGCCATATTATCAATATATGTCAATTATTTATACATAATATTTTAAATAGTGTAATGTTATTGTGTAATGTTGGGATCCTCAATGAGATCAAAAGTGTTCCATACACTCATTGGATTGACTATGTATTTTTGTTATAAATCAACTATCTACTTTCAGGTTTTTGTTTAATAAATAGAAATATGAATGTTGGGGGAAGGGGGATGTTGTGATAGTTCCTCCCTATTTTGAGAAAGTATATAATACATTACCATGTGGAATAAATTTGTTATTCTCCTATGATTTGTTGTGTTGTTTTAGTTAATATCAAGAAATATGTGTTATTTTTCATTTGCATAAAACATATCCCAACTAAGCATTTTTTGAGATCAAGTAATATTCGACATATAATTTAATTCAAGTTTTAGCTTGGCCCAAATAATTTAAACATGAATATGGCCTTTCTCTTATAAAAATATAGTTTTTGGTTTAAGTCTTGATCTTTGTGTTTAGACATGGTGATGTTGATTTTTGACAATGTTCAATCCATTATTGATAGTGACTATGGCAATTATGTTGCTTTTTGGCAATGTGCAATCCATTTTTAACAATGACTATGGAAATTATGGTCATCATTATTATTCAAGAGATAATTCATGCAAAAAGTGTGGGTGGTGCAATTCTTATTATGGGGGAGCTCTCATCTATAATATGGGGTAAAGAAAAAAACATTGAATTAATTAATTTTCTATTTGAAATTGATAGATGCACTTTTATGCCTGTTCAAGGTGATAAATCACATCTAAAGATACAATTTGGTTATATGTATTGTTTGTTCATTTACAATTTTCTTCAAAGATAGGAATTTGAAATTTGTGCATATTTATGAATAATTTAAGACCATACATGGATGTCCATTGTAGTTGACATCTTGAACAATTTCAATATGTTGAACACAAAATAACATAATTATAAGCTAAGATTAAAATAATCTATGAAAAACACCTATGCTTGGTGAGAATTGAATTTGAGAATATGGAGGCAAAATAGATTATTTTGCATGCACATTGAAGATATCAATATAGTCAATTATTGATAAGTAAATCCATAGGTTGTCAATCAAGAGATATAAGGATGTCATATTCTTCCTAATATTTTTTAGGACATTTCACTTTAAGTAACTTGGGAAAAATCAAGTTTGAAAATATTCATAGGACGTGGTTTAGATTAGTTGAGACATGTAACTCTGATTGATTTTATATATTAGGCGAGTTGATTTGGATCATCAATTCATATTTGTGGCATACATGCTAGCACTCAATAAGTCTGCCAAGACTTAACAAGATCACAAAGGTGGGATGTGAGTACAAAATATAGAGCATACACTTTATTTTATAAACTATATTTTTCTATGTTTGAGGTCTATAGACTTTTCAACATGTTTGTGATATAACACCATTGTGTGAGGTCCTTTGGAACATGTAAAGACTCTATTAGGTGTGAATTTAGAGAATGATGACCTCATTTGGTCTACATGGGTACTTTGGACCCCTTTCACATATCAATGTTAGAGGTATGAGAAGATAAGTAACTTATGATATTAAAACATGACTAAGAATTTAATGAGATAATAAACTTAGATTTAAATATCACCTATGAGTTTTCACTTGATTTATTTCTTGGTGGCCATAGTCATATGGGGGGTCAAAATAGAATAATTATAACCAAATTAGGATCATTGATCTCAATTGATTGATCATAATGATGTTATGGTCTGGATTGATGTTAGTGATTGATCAATGAAAGCAATGGCTTTGATTCAATCAATGGTCTTACCATGTACAACCATACTACCAATTGTTGAAAAAGACTAATAGTTAAGTTTTCGTTGAAAAGAGAAAGTATGGGAGATGTGAAGGTCATAAAATCAATGTACTCTTGAGATAGTAATATAATTTATTCCTTGTTGATCAATATTTTTTATGTTGATTGTTACCTTTTGAAATGGTAGTACCTATGATTTGTGTTGTGTTTTATTTATTGTTACCTTTTGAAATGGGGTTTATCCTCAATTACATCCTTAATATCCACATGCTTATTATTTTTATAGAAGCCATACATTATGCATATTTTACTTAAACCTATTTTTATTCCTTTGTACAATCTTAATATTATGCAATTCAATGTGCAATAATTCATCTTGTACAACAAACTACTTGTCTCTATGCATGGTAGGTTTTGGACCAATATTTTATTAAGTAATTGTAAATGGCATTTGAGAAGTCTCCCATATTTATGTAAATATAAAATATTTTATGATCTATCTAATATTTCATTGCATTTGATATAGTCTACCAAAATAAATTAAATAGACATCATTTTGTTATAGGCATCAAATATACACTTTGTTATGTTGCATTTCAACACATTTCATCCATATGGTGAAATTACATGAATTTTGGGGTTTTAAGAAGCCAATAAGGCAAGTACATGATTCATTTTATAAATAGGGTACTACCAAATTAACATCTTTTCTTGTACATGTTTTTTTTTGGATCAAATTTCATAGAAATTCTCCATTGTTGTTTCCTCACCTTAATTTTCATTATCACAAATTTTTCATTTTATCTAGTTTATCTTGCCAATGTCTTATTTTTATTTACTTTAAATTATTATTTTTAAATGTTTATATTCATTTAAATTTATTTTTTATTTATTCTATTGGTCTCTATGATTTTGATTCACTAACTCATCCATTATTCTTAACTTTTGACACTGTATCCATCTCTTTCTTGACCTTCTCACCAATTAATTCTTATTATATATAAAGTGAAATGGATCCATGAACTTGTATTAATGATTTAGTGCCATTTTAGATTTACTAAAATAATTTTATAAAGGTTATCATATATAGATGAGCCTATGAAGCAATAACTATGTTAGAGTCCTTGAGCCTCACCTTTTGGTAACTTAGGGTGAAGGGGTACAAAGCAACAACTATGTTATATACCAGGGAAAATGAATTTCATTGACATAGATTATTATTTTTTAAAATAAAATATGAATTTACCCCATGCCTTTTACATGTTTTATGCCATGTGGCATGTATTATCTACAAGTGTCATGTGTGTATGTCTCATAATGAAATGTAATAGGGCTTCATGAACTGTAATGTGCCATTTTATGTTACATTAATATTCAATGATTGAGTGTGCATGTACCCATGAAAATTCATTATTTTAAAGTTAAATAACAATAAGAAAGTGATAATGATAAATATCTCTCTCCTTCCTCCATAATACATCATCCAAATTACTCATACAGTCACACTGTGAGTGTATACAACCACACCATCAAAGTTGCAAGGATGTTTATCCACTTTCTTAGAGATAAGGGAAAAACCACACCTTTCACCTTATTTATAATGGTATACACAAATAAAGTATTTACATTCTTTCAAAAAAGGTGTTTGTATATATATTCATTGCTTGTATATTACCCTTTATTATAGTCTATATAATGCCCTGCATCTTACTTGTCTATAAAATACCCTTTATATTTTGTGTAATGGTATATTATTTTACATATTGATACATAAAGAAAAGGGGAAAATGAATCATTAATCTGTATAATGGTCTATTATTGTCCATCTTGTTATAGTTTGTAGAATTCTCTACATCTTGCTTGTCTGTATAAAACACTTACCATTATTTATAATGGCCTATTATTTTCCATCTTGATACATAAAGGAAAGGAAATAATGAACCATAAATTTGTATAATGGTAAATTGTTATCCATATTATTATTATCTATATAATGCCTTGCATCTTTATTGTTTATATAATATCCTTTACATTATGTATAATGGTATAATGTTGTCCATTTTTCTACAAAAATAAAAGGAATCATCATATTACAATGTTTGTGTTTATTCATTAATGAATAGAAATAAATGTAAAAGGAAAGGAACTAATGAACATGTCAAGGGGAAATTAATTTACATTTGAGTGTAGATTGTGATGCTAACAATTAGACTTAAGGTGACATACCTTCATAGGACTAGATGTATGCTTAATTTTTTAATGTCATATACTTAATAAATCTCCATGGTTTTGCTTCTATGTAACTTACAATATTCCAAATCTCATTACCCCTATCAAATTTGTGGGTTAAATTGAAAGTGTTTAACAAATGAATGCAAAGATGGATGATGACCTTCGATAATGCAAACTAAGGCATTTGAAGAGTAGGTTGGATGTATGGGAGCAATGGGAAAAGGTTAGTAAATATAGTGTTATCACTCAAACTGTGCACCCACTAAATTAGAATAATTGGTTTTGTGACACAATGGGATTATCCCCCAAGGTGTGGGACTCTTGCACTCCTTGGGACAAACCTTTAGAGAAGCCTGACTTGCTTCTAATCTAAATGCATCTAATTTAGGATCAATATGCAAGCTTAAAAGAGATAAAATGAAATATATTGCTAATTCTAAATCTAAAATCTGATGCGGGAAAAGGGAGAAGGGATGGTGATGCACTAATATTAGATAGAGAAACTCTACAAGATTTAAATAATGCACTACAAATTATAGAGGACAAGAAAATATCAAATAGGATCTGATATAAACACTTAAATTGCATAAATGATTCACATGAAGGTGCATGACACAATACAACACTAAGAGGGATGATAAATGATTGATAGATAATGTCTACATAGACCTATATGCACACAAAATATGACCTACAAGAAAAGAGTTATGTATAAGGTGTTGGGAATGGACAGTAATGAGAGGGATAAAAAATATCCACAAAAAAGATCAATAAACTATGGGATGTGCACATGATGCAAAACAATATAGAGAGGTGACCTTAATTCTCATTAAAATCCAAGGTTTAGGCGGTAAAGGATCATGAAGGGAAAATTTTGGTAGCATTACTGTGCATATAAATGTCGACCATTTTAAAAAGTAAAACCCAATATTTTATAGGCAATGGGAAGCCAATGAGTTATTAATTACAATCAAAAATATAGTTGAGAGAATTAAAATGAATATAAAAAATTGAGCCACATAATGTCTCTACAAATTAGATCGAGATGACTAAAGGTAATCGAGAATCTAATTTCATCCTCAAGGTATAGTGATGATTGCATTGGGATTAAACTTATAAAATCAACACATTCTCTTTTTGGTTGCACAATAACAAATCTTTAATCACTCAATGACCACAACTCAATTTTAAAGGTTTCATGTGTATGAATGTGGATGTAGATCTCATGGCATTACTACCTTAGAATATTATATCCTAATTTCATCACTTCTACTTTCAATACTACTCCTTAGATAATTTCATGCCATCCTTATCATTAAGACACTTCTTTGTCCTGTATGCTCTGGTCATGATCTTATTATGTTGGTATTGCTCACATTTTAATTATATTATCTATATTAACATTAAATTCCATAGACTTGGGCTTAGTTTAATTCACTATGCCAACTACAATGTCCTCTGAAGTCATTCATCTCACAATCTTGTGATCCTTGAGCCACAACAATCTGATTCTATAAATCTTGATTATGATAGTATTGATGGCTAGATGAGCCATCAATTTTAGGTTGGTACATTGATAGCATGGAACTATTATATTCACCACCTCCTTTATTACTTGAACACATCATCCCTTTAATTAATTGAGATCTAGCCATAGTATATGGACTTCACATGTCATTTCCATAATTACTTTGGGATATGCACTATAGATCTATTAGCTAGGCTATGTGGTAGCTTCTTATTTGCCTACCCTTTCCCTGAGATCTACTAGCTAGGTTCTATGAGTGAAAACTAGTTCCCTCTTATTCACTAGGCACTCCTACCACTGTGTACTTGGGTCTTTCCATCTCCATGTGGCTCCATCTCACTCTTACATTACTTGACTAAGGATTTAAATGTAGTGTTGATTATTTCTCCTATAATGAAGTATAATCTCACCACATGACATAATCTCACCCACCTACTACTATAACACACTTTTGGGATTACACAAACCACCCCAAGGTTATGGATTAGTGGTATTATGATACATGGTGCCATCCCACTCACATGCTAGGGTAGAGGGTTTTGAATTGTATAAATTATTTTGAGTCATTAGGATTATGACACGTGGAAGCATCTTGGTAAACTGATACTTTTATGAAATAGATATACACCAAGTAACTTTGAATAATTTTTACTAAGTGTCAAAAAACATTTTTAGAGGGCTCATGACATCAGGAGATTGAAACATGGTATCGTGTAACTTTTAAAAAATTGACTAAGTGTCAAAAGTATTTTGAAAGAGGCATAGGCCACCGGGAGATATGAATTATTGTCATATGGCACCACTCAATTAGATTAGAGTCCTATTGTGATTGAAAAACCAAGAAGCTATCAAGATGTCACTGGGGGCCCATTAAATTTGGTCTCATCACCTCCTAAAGGTGTCAGTGGGAGATAAAATAACTCCAAAATGGCTAAGTACTGAAGTGCTTTCTTGACCCATTAGGTAACTTTAAAATAAAAATGGATAAGCCCTACTAAGTGAAAACATGACACATGGTTGCAGATAAATTTAAAAGAATTAACTAAGTGTTGAAACATTTCCTCTTTGCATAGAAAATGTAACATAGTCTTATGCCTTCAAAATTTTTATTTGGAACAAAATTTCTAACTAGCCTTCATGAAATCTTCTATGAAGAAAAGACTTAGACAAATTCTTTACAAAGAATGCCTCAATATTTCCTTTTTGTGTTTCATCAAAATAATTGTTCTAAACACCCAAAGCCTTCATAACTTTTTTCATTTATACAAGTTCCAATTAGTCGCAACAAACAAAATCTAAAGAGTAAAACACTAGACAAATTCCTAAGTGCAAAGACCATTTTTTTAAAAACATGTTAAGTTATTTGCTTCCTTCCTAACTTAGCCACTTTTATTGAATTCCAATAGAAATTTTAAAACCCTTTTCTATTGAATCTGAAGCCTTGAATTAAGATTTGAATGCTACTCCTCTATGGTGACAAAAAATGGTCAACATTATTGGTGATCTCTGCACGCTACTTGCCTGCTAAGCATGAATCCATTGGAATTTATGAAATACATTAGGCATGGATTCATAAAATCATATGAACTTCTCATATTATGAAAATTAAATATAGATGAAACCTATTTGGCCTACCTCTAAATAACTAAATTGAGAATTATTTACAAATAATTTCAAAATATTCTCAATGGTTATTTCTGATATACTCTCTACATTTATCAAATCTTCATGATCTCCTTCAGACACCATTCCATTTTCCCTAAATCTTTGATTATACCATACTTTTAGACCTACTCCTTGAGCTAATTATGAAAATGAAAATACCTCCAACAAAAGAGAGAAGGAAACACACAAACTATGTCATAGGCACTTAAAGGAAGATAAAACCAACTTAAAACTATTTACAATGTAAACTAAGGCACTTCAAAAAAAAAAAAAAAAACATCTAACGTACCCTAAACTAACCAACCAAAAGGCTATCTAAATAAAGACATTGACTAGTTCTATAACATAGTTAACTTTTCTTGTCAACCTAGAATGATTTTCATGTTTGAGGGTAGCCAAAAAAAGGTGGAAAAGGATTGGATGCTCAATATATTTCTGGTATACTTCTCTAAGGACAAAATAAACTCACCCACTCAATTTATTTGTAAATGTAACCATCTTAGAGTAGATAGGTAGGTTAATTTTGGCCTTCTTGATGTTCAATTTTATTCTCTAGATTTTTCATAAATTATGATGGCTTCTCCTTCTTAGCCTCTAATTGAGCTAGGTACTTGATAGTGCATCTTATTTTCAAGACAAATTTTGAGCATTCATAGTTTTTCTCATACTTTCATTCAATTGCTCTATCATTTTAATTATTAGGATGCTCTTCTTTAAACACATGTGATTGAGTTGGAAGTACATCTAATTTCACTTGTTGTTCATGATACTCATGTGTTATTTCTTGAAGGGATGGTGGTTTAATGTCAAGTTTTGAGTATAAGTCTTCTAGTTCATCCCAAAATTAATATTCTTCTATCTATTTTTTATTTTTTTCAAGACTAATTTGTTACCTTTAATCTAAATTAGAAAGTAAGCCTTCCTTAAGAGGCTAAATTAGGATATCTTGGAAATGAATTTGGATTAGAGTTTCATTGGTAAGGACTAAAATGTCTCCCACATCCTAAACTTTGATCCCTTGGATTGACTAAAGACATTATTCCAACTCTTCTTTTCTATGAGAAGTGATGCTCTTAGATTCAAGCTCTACTTCCTCTTCACCAAGATCAGATTCATGCTAACCAGACTAACATTATTATTCTTATTTGATGATGAATATAAGATCATCCATCTAAGAGGGCACTTCATCATCTTACCCCTAAATTCAACATTGAATAGAGAATCCTAGCTTCTCTTCATCAAGACTATCTTCCTCCTCTCCATCCTTGTCCATAACTCATTGTTTTGTTAATCTAGCTGATCATATTTGTCTTCCTCTTGTAGTAGGTATAATTTTTATTATTTAGTGGCAAAAAGAGGGCTGACAATAATTATTTCATCATCATATTCACTTGAAACACTCTCTTTTTTCCTCAGATGATCTTCACTTACTTTCCATACAATGGGTCCTCCTTTGAAAAGGGAGATGGTTGGAGGGAAAGAAGGTTTAATTGGTGAAATAAGAGTATAAGGCATTACAAAATTCTCTTGAATTAGATTTAAGGTTGAAGAGGCACTCTTACAACTTGGAAACTTCCTTATTTTTGCTACTAAACTTTTTTCCCTCTCTTTATTTTGGATTGGCATATGACGAGTGGGTGAGAAACTTGGAAACTTCCTTGGTTGAAGAGTTTGAGGGATTTGAGTAAGAATGGATGGATTTTTCACAAGCATAGACTCTTTCAAAGAATGGGTGCTTCTAAAACTTAGAATTTTGGTTGATTTGGCTTCTACAACCATTATCTTTTATTGATCAAGAGTGGATTTACCTACATTTGGCATCTTGAAATTAGGATGTCTAGTTCAATAAGGCTGCCATGGTTGAGAAGCTTGAGGCTCATGAGGAGGTGGATTTTTGGAGATGTTTACTTGGGTGGAAAGATACTAAAATTTTGGATTCTTATACCTTAATAGCCATGTCTCTTCTTGCATGTGCACGTGTTGACTGATCATGAGGTTTGCCACAAGGAAAACACCACTTGGATTTTGAAAGTATATCAACAAGATGAGATGGATTAGGATCATGATGATGCTGAATTAGAATAGGAGGGATGGCATAGGACTAATTTAGCTCCTTAAATGGCTAATAAATAGGTTGCAAATCTTGATAGGAATACTAATGATGAAGGGGAGGATAACACTCATGGTAGGGAGATGGGAATTAGTTGGAATATCCCTAAACCTAGCCATATAAGAGATGTTTCATGAGGTTAAAACACTATAAATTTTTTATAACAACAATTATATTGAAACCACTTAATGTTTTACCTAAAAATGATGACTAGGCCACTTAAACTAGTTGAAGTAGACTCACATTTTTCATTGGTGTTTGTATAAAGTACCTCCAAAGGATGATGTACTGAAGAACACACCAATAATTTTTTAGTATATGAATATAGGGTCCCATCGAGCATGATAAAAACTATTAACACTCGAATTATATACCCACTAAATTGGGAGAATTAGTATTATGAGATAATGGGATCATCCCCTAAGGTATGGAACACTTGTGCTCCTTGGGATGAACCTCCAGAAAAGTTTAACTTCCTTCTAATCTAAATTCATCCACTTTAGGATCAACATGTAGGCCTAAAAGAGAATAATTTTTTTTTTTGCTAATTCTAAAGATAAAATGTGTTGTGGGAAAAGGGAGAAGGGATGCTAAAAAGAAAATGGTAATGCACCAAGATTAGAAAGAACAACTCTAAAAGATTTAAAGAACACATTACATATTGAAGAGGATAATAAAATATCACATACAATCTAATATAAACAATTCAATTTCATAATTAATTCACATTGATGTACACGACATAATATATCACTAAAAGGGATGAGAAATGATCCAAAGATACTATTTGCATATAGCTATATACACACATAATATTACCTAAAATAAAAAAAATCTAAGTTCTACAAAAGGTGATGGGAATGGAAAATAATGAGAGTGATGAAAATTATCCATAAAAAAAGATCAACACACCATGGGATGCACACATGATGCAAAATAATAGAGAGAGGTGAACTTAATTCTCATTAAAATGTAAGGTTCAGGTCCTAAAAGGCTCATAGAGGGAAAATTTTGGGAGCATTACTGTGCCTAGAAATATTGACCATTTTATAATGTAAGACCCAAGTTTTTATAGGCAATGGGAATCCTATGGGTTATTGATTACAATATGAAATATAACTAAGAGAATTAAACTAAATATCAAAAATCAAGACACATAATCTCTCTACAAATCAAATAGGGATGGCCAAAGGTAATCAAGACTTTGACTACATCCTTGAATCATAATGATGATTACCTAGGGCTTGAATTTGTTAGGTCAACACACTCTCTCATTGGTTTCACAACAACCAATATTTAATCATTAAACAATAGATCTCATGTCATTAATAACTTGGAAGATTTTAGTCTAATTCAATTGCTTCTGATTTCAATGTTTATCCTTGGATACTTTCACACCATACTTATCATTAAGACAACTCTTTGTCTTGTACGTTCTGGTCATGATCTCATTTTACTGGTCTCACTCACACTTTTATGATAATATCTATATTAGCATTACATTATATAGACTCAAGCTTAGTTTAATTAATTATACCAACTATAATGTCCTCTCAAGTCATTCATCTCATAATCCTATGATCCTTGAGCCACCACACTCTAATTCTACAAATATTACTTATGAAAGTCTTGATAGTCGCACAATCCATCAATTTTAGGTTGGTGCATTGATGGCATGGAATTATTCTATTCTCCACTTCCTTTGTTACTTGATCACATCACTCCTTTAATACATTGAGCTTTGTCCATATTTGATGGCCTCCACATGTCATTTCCCTAATTACTTTGGGATCTGTACTATATATTTATCAACTAGACCATGTGGTAACTTATTCTTTGCCTACCCTTTTACTAGGATCTGTTGGTCAAGCTCTGATGAGTGCTAGTTGGTGCCCTTTTATTCACTAGCAGATCTTATCACTATGTACTCAAGGATTACCATCTCCATGTGGCTCCTTATCTCTCTTCCTTTACTTGGTTGAGGTTTTAAATGTAGTGCTGACTATTCTTCTTGAAATGAAGCAATATCTCATAGCATGGCATCATCTTGATCACTCAATTCTTTGAAATTTTTTTGGCCTTGCATAGACTACCCTAGGGCCATAAAGTAGTAGGATTATGATACATGGTTCCAACCCCCTCATCCATTATATTGGAGGGTTTTAAACTATAACAGTGGTTCTAGGTCATCATGTCATCAAGATTCCATCATGTGGAAGCATCTTGCTAACCCACTACTTTACTAATGTGGAGATCTATTGAGAAAATTTTAATTTTTTTGATTAAGTGTCAAAAATCATTTTGAAAGGGTTTAGAACTACTAGGAGATTGACACATGGAACTATGCAACTTTTAAAAAATCATCTTGTGTCAAAAAGTCTTTTGAAATAGGCACAAGCCACTAAGAGATGCAAATAATTATTGTGTGGCACTGCTCGATTGGAATAGATTCATGATGTGACTAAAAAGCCTAGAATCTATCAATATGTCATGAGGTACCTATAAAATTTGATCTTATCACATCTTGATGCCATCATTGAGATATAAAATAACTCCAAACTGGCTATGCCAAAGTAATTTATTGACTAGTCAAGTAACTTTTAAATAAAAATGGTCAAGTCTTACTGAGCAAAAATGTGACTGTGGCTTTAGGAAAAGTTTAAATAATTGAATAAGTGTTGAAACATTTCCTCTTCATTTAGAAATAGAGACATAGCCTTGTGCCTTTAGAACTTTTATTTGGAATAATTTTTTTGACTAGCCTTCATAGAATCTTTGACAAAGAAAAGACTTATAAAAATTATTTTCAAAGACTTTCTTAGGATTTCATTTTTGTGTTTTATCAAAATAATTTTTCCAAAGACCCAAAGCCTTTTCAAAATTTTCATTTGCATAAGCTCTGACTAGTCACAACACACAAAATCTAAAGAGTAAAACACTCAGACAAATTCTTCAATACAAAGACCATTTTTTTAAAAACTTTCTAAGTTATTTACTTCTGTCTTGACTTATCCACTTCTATAGAATTATAATAAAACTTATAAAACCCTTTTCTCCTAAATATGAGGCCTTGAATTGAGATTTGGATTTTGCTCTTCCATGGTGACCAAAAATGGTCAAAAAATAGGGAAGACAACCTGAAGGAAAGTATTGAAGGAATGCATACAACCATATCATCTCTAGAAAATAATAACAATGGGCTAAATATTTATACTAAAAATATAAGTAAAGAAAAAATATAGGCTTAGATGTGGCTCGAGGATCAAAGTGGATCACTAAGTGTATATGAAGCTTTTAAAACTATTAGGGCTATTGATTTAGAAGCAAAGCATTATAGGAATGTAAGATAAAATAAAATTCATGAGGAAGAGATCAGAGTGTAGGCAAACTTTGCAGTCTATTACATGACTTGTCCAATAATAAATCCCACCACATCCATGCTTCTTAAATCCAATGATGATAATAATGATCATAATTAGTGTGTTCCATATATATATATATATATATATATATATATATATATGAGTTCATACTCAAGGAAGACAATATATATATATATATATATATATATATATATATATATATATATATATATATATGAGTTCATAGTCAAGGAAGACTATATATATATATATATGTAAAATTCAATAATTATAATGAAATGAACCATAGTAAAGGAACACACTAATTATGGTCATATATATATATATATTTCATTCTAGTTTGTGAAATTTACAAAATATGAATATGCATGCCTCACAAAAATGTGAAATTTGAATTTTTTTCTAACATAATTTGTGTTAAATTGGTTACATAAAATAATGGTTTGTAGATATTTAAAACATTATTTGAGATAGAAATAATTTCAAAGAATAGTAAAAAATGAAACTAGTTGTGAATCTCAACAGACTTTTATATTTCAATTAGTTTTAATGTTTTTCCACATGTACAACATTGAAATTTATAAGGATTCATTATTTTAGGACAAATAACATCTCATTACAATAAAGGACACCCAAGTAGATTCATCTCAATATCTATAGATCATTCTTCATAAAAACTGTTGCTGGTCCACATCTTTTGCAACTACTCTATCCAACTCATCTTGAAAAGTAACACACTTTGATAAAATTTTACATTTTAAATGGAATTTAGCCTATTCATTTATCATGGTGCTCACACGTGGATCTTCATTTTCTCTGAAAAATATCTTGAACATGGTCTACTAGTCCCATAACCATCTTCTACAAAGTGGAAAGGTTATGCATGGGGATGCTTCACCTCATCATTATTAACAATTGACCTTGTTCAAAACCTATTATAACCATATTTGATAATATTCTCAAGGAAATTTGGACTCCTATCAACTGAAAGAGTGATAAGTGATTTGTTTATAAATATGTAGATCCATAGAATTTGGGGATCATTGGGGTCATCCACATAACTGAAAAAAATTTCATTTACAAGAACATCGACAGAATTATCATGGGCAAGATCCACAAAAATGTTATTATCATCATCTTAAAAAATAAATAAAATGATGATTGTCAATAAACATATGAAAATCCATGAAAATCATTTATAACTTTAATAAAATAAGGATAAATAAAAATCAATACATAAATAATATGTAAATGGGCATCAACATTACTACTTGAAGAAAATTTATATATTGCTTCTTGAAAAAAATTCCTTTATAAATTTATTTCTCAATTCATTGACTTTCAACATGTGCTTTCACACATGGCCTTGGGTTGACCACATGAATTCACTCATTGAAAAATATCAACTCACCATTCTAACCTTGTAAAAAATTTCTTCTTTTCTTTGGATTCTCACCCATACCGCATCAAGGTCAATCTCACTAAAAATCACACTGCCATTAGGGATTATTTGTGATTTCATCCATGACCTATTATATAATTTATCAAGCATGAATTTCCTATGAAAACCATTATCATTGCATATATGGCTCCACCAACAATACACAAATATAATATACACCAACTTCTTCACCAACCAATCCACTCTTTGATGGGAATAAACTTTGATTTCATTTAGAAACATGTGCTTTAGATGAGAGTGATATACTTCTATGGAAAAATTTGTCTTTTGACTTGCATGGGGAATTATATGAAAACATCTTCGCCACATGCCAACATGATGGCACTAATGATCTTTCCAATAGTTGATGAGTGATTCTTGAGCCGGATATTGTTCCATGAATAGGTTCAAAAACTAAATTGTTTCTTCCTAGTTAGTAGACTTGTACATTTTCAACTAGGATTTTAAATAATTTCTATCCTATTTCAGCATCATTCACCTTTGAAATCAAGTTTTTCAGCCATGCTATCCTTATGTTCCAAATACAAAGATATACATCACATTCAAACACTTCCCTAGACTCACAATGATAAAGTAAATGTAATAAAATTAACAAATAAAACATTTTTTTCAATGAAAAGAATGAATATTTATAATATACATGGGCTCAATTTACCTAATAACAATAATTTCAGCATGAGCATCATCCACCATGAAAGCATTTGGTTTTCATTCCAATATGTGATAATGTGCACTAACCACTAGCTTTTGCATTCATGATGTTAGGTCTAAAATAATAGCTCTTGACATCAACACCCATGCAATAGGAATTCCATTATGTATATTATCAAATATAAGAAGTGTGTAAAACATGAATTATATCATAAAAGACAAACATGAGACATACAATAACATGTGTGAAGTTTCAAATTTATATATTTGTAAGTACCTTTTGTGTATTTTTCCTATACATGGAGTCTATTTAAATTATACTATTGCATGCATAATTCAACATCCACTGACATTGTTGAGGAAGTTGGAGGCCTAAGACAAAGGATTACTTATCCATTCTTATTTTTTCAAATTCTTCATACACAAATATATTTTTTAGGATTTTTGATGATAAATGTTATAACTCTATCTACTTCACTTAGGTTGAAATTTGTATTCTAATTCCTTCATCCTTCTATTAATATTGTGGATGTCATCTTTAGTCATGAAATCATTCCTCTCTGTCTAACCTTCAAAAAATGTAAGTTTTTCATGGACCATGTCACAATGCTTTTGGTGAACTAGTTTAAGGGTCAGGACCAACAATAACAACCTCTCTACCCAATCCTTCAATACCTCAATAATTAATGGAGCTATAGTAAAACAACTACCCCTAAAATCATTGATCTCTTGCCCATATAAAACAATGCCCCATGGGTCTATATGACCCATGTTTTTATATGTAATCAAAGCTTGTTCTTGCATCTTAATCAATACATAGATAGAAAAGTGGCATTGACATCCATGACATAAATACTTACATCTATGTTGACAACTAATACCAACCTTTGCAACATTTGAAATGTCATAATGGTTGTCATCATTAGTTGTATAATCCTTGGGGCTATACATACACCAATAAGTATATAATACATATGTAAATTAGAATATAAATAAAATTTCAATTCATATTTAAAAAAAAACTATTACAAGACACAACACTCACAATATGTATTGGAGAGATCTATCAATATTAACTTATTGCAAGCTAGATGGCATAAGATTGGTTGTATTATCATCGATAAAAAAAGTAGTGGGATACTCCAATCTCTTACATCCATCATTTAGAAAGTATTATATACAATTTATTTGTATCTAAGAAACAACATCTTTATCATTGCCTAAATTATATGCCACCTTGTTTCACTCTAATTCGCTGGAATACAACTCCCCAAGATGTGGATTTTGTTGTATAAAAATAACAATCTCTTACACTTCGACATCATCTATGAAGAAAGCAAGCCAAAAAAAAATAGACCTATTAATTTTATGCATAAACAAGGGGCATTAATGAATAATTAACATTCATAAACAAGCAACATTGATAAATAATTAACATTGAAAAATAAGGGGCAATGATAACCATATTCAAATGTATGAAAATATAGAGAACAATTAACAAACTATGCATTGATATGCCGTTATGAAATCATACAATGTAACAACTTATAAATGTATAAAGACCATTTAACAACTTCCCTGTAGAGGCTAGCACATGCCATATTTAGCATGGATAATTTTCTTGTAAAGTTAAGTTATCTTTTATTTATGTTGTCAATTTATTGTCAATGGTAATATAAAATCTATAAAATATATGAAACCATAATATAGCTTGTTGGCACTCTTGATGGGTTCAAAATTAAGAGAGTGAAGTCCAAATTAGGGACTCTACAAAATGTTCAAAGTGATACTTGCAAGATTTGTGTGCTAAGTGATTACATCTTTGATACTATCAAAGTTCAAAATGAACTCATAACCAACAATATCTCTCCTATAAGCCATCACCACAACATCAATCTATTGTGTAAATTTATTACACATACATAGAAACATTATGCAAAATCAAGTCTCCATTATTTTCTCAATGATAAAATACAATCCATAGGCTTTCTCTTTCTCATTGGTCTAGGAGAATCATAAATAGTGCCTAATAAATTATCAAGGAAGGTTTATTATGTGCAACAAATAATTTGTTACACAAGCTAACAATAGGTGGAATGAAATATTTTACACAACCAAAATTGGTTCACGTAAATATTTCTCACAACAAACCAAATAAAAAACTCGCAAAACAAGCTTAAATCCTAAGTGAGTGTGAACATGGATAGAAACAAAAATGGTTTGGTAAAATCCCAAACCATTAGCCAGTGTGAACATTTCCACTCCAACACCCTCCCTTAAGCGCATAATAGGGAGTGAAAAAAATAAAGCAAAGAGACTAAATGGGTCCCAATAATTAGGCTTGATCAAGTACCCATGTACAAATCATAATGAAATACAAAGTGTCCCTATGGTAACCAATTCATCTTATCATAATACATGGATGTTGAGTCGATATAACCACTAAGTCAAATAGGAACTGATATTCTATACAAGGCTCACTCTATAAAAAACACTCATCACAAATTGGGAAAAAAGTTACCATGGATGAAATGTATCACCAAAAGGTACCTAAAAACTAGTAGAACCATAGTGAAAGTGAGGAATAGAACATATGTTGCAAGGCATCCCAAGAAACATGAATAAAAAATATCAACATAATCCTACAGTAGGTGCACTTGATGGAATGATGCCCATCAAACAAAATATGCACTCAATCAACTACCTCTAAAAGAAAATGTGGTGTACCAAGGTCTAAAAATGAGAACAACACCTAAATTAGTATGTGCACACACCCATCATGATGTTGAAGTGGGTGTAGTGAGTCAAAAAAAATATTTATATGAGTGGGCCTATCCCACTACAAAACACTAAAATGTTGACACTAGGCAACACCAAACTAGCTACTCTTCAGAGGGAGATCAAACTCCATAACAAATCTAAAGGAGACTATCAACATAAAGATATAGATATAAATCTCTTAATAATATGTACCTGATGGTGGTGGGATATTCAATAATTGAAGATGAAAGTGCTCAACATGGAACATACAAACATGAAGAAAGAGACTCCATGACTCTCAGTGTGACTACAAATATAGGTCCCATACAACAAAAATATCACCAATTGATGCAAGAAATTCTATAATTCACTCAATGTGTAGTAGATGAAATTTGTGAAATTATAAATGTAGGATCCAAAAAACACATTTGCCTAATAAGAAGCTCAAATAACCAAGGAGCATCAAAAGGTAGGTAGAACAATGTGCAATCAAAGAAGTTGAGTGGTGGAGGAGCCTCGCCTATAGAGTCCTCTTAAAATAATGTTGTTAATGCTACCAAGAATGATCATAAATACACCCCAAATGAACATAAATGGTGGATGAATATGATTGTATATGAGTAGGTGCAAATTCCATAGTATAAGTATGCAAGGTAACATCCAAATAAGTGTCAGGCGTCTAACCACTATAATCTCAAGTTTATTAGGCCTGAATGAAGGTGCAAAAGAACCCATATGTAGATAAAAATCATCTCAAAGAGTGGAATGAAAAAAATATGGAGCTCTATCAATATATCCCAATTAAGATGAAGTACCTACATCATAACCAATGACATGCTGAGAAATCCTCATAACAGGTTGAATAGGGTGAACAATGCCTTGTAAATGCTTCCCAATGCCCATAAGTCTGTAGAGTGATCCATGGAATGAAGTATACAAGAGCCAAATATTGTGGTATGATACTCAAAATAAGTAGGCATATGCATTGGTGGAATTGGAATGGTATGTGTAGAGTGTGAAACAACAGTAGGCATAGAAGTATCATATACAACAATAGAAACAACATGAAAAATGGGCTGCACAAAATTTGGTATATCACACTATAAAAGTGCATCAAGTAGATGTGTACCAAATTCAGTACATGATGGGGTATTAGATTGATGTTGTATGCTAATAAGTTTCTTCTATAGAGAACATATGAAGGCATCCTATCCAATGAATCAAAGAGCGCATAAGAGAATTATGCATCATGAGTTTCCTATTTTCTTCCTAAAGTGCTAAGAATGATGCCATAGGATCAATGGGTTGCTTAGGGATTGGTAGGGTAATTTTAAAAATCATACCAAAATCAAAAATAGGAGAAATAACCACTATATTATAATGTACATCAATAGGTGGAGAAGGTGAAGGTACCTCATCCAAGTGACTACCAATAATCAAATCTACATCATGAGTAGTATGAAGAGGTGGTATAAGTGTCTCATTCTCAAAAAATGTGTCCTCACTAAGAATAGAAAGATGATAAGAACTAATAGGAGGAGATGGGGATGCCAAAAAGTCCTAATGCAAATCACCATCAAGAATTACACCTGTACAAATGGGAGAAGATGATGGATAAAAAATGTCACCAATAGATAAATCCTTACTATGAGAAGTAGAAGAAAGAGAGACATGTGGAGATGAAGTGACCTCATTAAATAATGTTGAAAGAATGTCCCAAAATCCTTTAGGTGACATGGCATGCTCAATATGATTTTGTAAACTAATAGAAACATAGAGAGGAATAAACAAAAGTGCCTTATTTTATAAGGACGCAAGCCATACAATACTTTCCTCATTCATAAATATGGGAAATTTATCAATAACAACACTTCACAATCCCTTAATCTACAAGTACATCTATATTTTGGTTTTCTAGGTGGTGTAGTTTCAAGAACTAAGGGCTCAATCATATGATAATCCATATCCAAAGATGTAAAAATAAAAAAATGGCCAAAGAGGGATGTCAGTTACCACTAAAAATGTGTCTACAAGTATAACAAGTTGCACAAAAGAGGATAAAACACACTAAAATAAGATGTTAGACTCCATCAAAAATACATCTTATGTACAAATCACATTAAAAAATGAAGTGTTTTTGCGAGGGGGTCTCACTATCTATGAGACTAGACCTCAGCCTCTATCTTTGACAATCTAGAAGGAAAAAAGAAATAATGCCCCCACTTCATTGAAAATGACCACTTACAAAAATTTTCTCTTAAAAATACTTCCCCCTTTACAAAAATTGCCTTCCCAGGGCAACATTTAAAAAACACCCTCTTTTATAAAATAGGCTACCCTGGCTATAAAAATCACTACCACTTATTTATAAAGTGGACTTATGAAAGAAACTTTTTAAAAAAAAAATAGCAAGGGGTTTTGACCCTTAACTTCCCTCCACTTCAGAGAAGTTATAAAACCCCAATTACCAAATCGACCATCAAATATTCAAAAAGCATGAGTCCCAAAAATATTAATGTTTTTTTAGAATTTAAGTTTTTGAATAAGAAATAAATAAACCAAACCTTTTGTGGAGTTTGGATGAGTGGAAAACCAGGTTGAATAGAGGAATGGGCCGAGATCCATGAGGAAAAAAACTAAGTTAGAATGAATGAAAAAGGAGAGATTGGAGAATGCATAGGGATTCAAATCAATTCACCTTTACAATCTTTCAATGGCTCCAAATATGTGGGATTGAAATAGATTTATTGAGTGGTAGATGTTCATGGAGGCAGGAAGAACCTAAAGGTGTGTCTTTGGTAGTCTGTTGAGTCCATAGATGGTTGAGTTGCACTATGAAAAAAAACACTTCAAATCACTGTGATCCAGATCTAAACTAGTGAGTCAAGGAAGATGTGAGGAAAGGAACCATAGTAGATATCTATAGCTTGGAGATAGATACCCAAGCTGTGTTTAGGTTGGATCTAGTTGCTAAAAAAATATGGGATTTGCTGCCATTATCAGGCTCGAACTACTATCCTTAAAATTATAATCATGAGGACATGTGTTAAAAAAATTAAGCAACATTTAAAATGCATGCAAAAAGAGATCAAAATGCCTATATAAGGAGATTGAATTCATACAAACAATACTCAGGCATTTGATCAACACTAGTTCTAAATTTTTAGGGCACATAATCATTTACAAGGAGCAAGGAATGCTGAGACATAATATGATAAAAGCAGGAAACAAATTTAGATGCTCCAGATGTTGACAAATATGCTGGTAGATAAGGTTGACACACAGTTATGCCCAAGATGGTTAATGGTAGGCCTCCTCATATTAGAGACAAGAAATATAAACTAGACCCAGTCATGTAAGATATCATTGAGCAATCCCATGATTTTTCTCTTCTTGTTATTTATTATATTGCATATATATTCACAAAATAATCGCTCATCTATACTAAAAAAAATTAATTCACCATGACATAAAGCTTGAATATATTTTCCTTAATGCCAAATTCAACCCAAAGTTACATGGATTGGGATAAAAAAGATAATGTACATAGTTTTTCAATTACAAAGATATGTTTATTAGAGGCACTAGAGACCACTTGGATCTTGAATGTATGTCTAGCCTACCCATCATCGTAAAGGTTGATGTTAAACAATTAATTTAGGTTGAATATTAAGTTGAGGTGCTCAAATAATTAGTCAAAAAACATAATTATTAAAATAGAAATTCCATAAAATTTGACTGAAAGATAGATATGTAAGAAAGCATTGTGATCTAAATTTTCAAGATGAATATTTCCAAACAGATACCATTTATGCTCAATTTTTGAAATCACCAATATGCCATGTAAGGAACTGGGTTGAAATAAAAAAAATAACTAGCAAGAATAGGACCAACAAATAATTTCCAATAGATTCAACCTAGGATGAAGGCCAAGTAGATACGATCGATCCAATTCACAAACACCTCCAATACTAGTATGACCTCTGCAACAAAAAATTTAGATTTTTTTAGACCAAAGTTTGCTTGTATGATCATCTATTGTAGGGTTAACCATGTGGAAATTACAACAAATGCATATTTGAATTTGTGAATCCATATGTTTAAAATACCAAAAATTAAAGAAAATTGTGAAAGGATGATGGTATGACCCACCACACAAATGCACAGATACAAACAAATCAACTAAGGGCTATAATAAAAAATCACCGAGTAATGGATGCCATATAAGATGAATAATAGATGCACCAAAGACTGATTTGATACCAAGTCAAAATTTAAAATAAACTCATAACCATTAAGATCTCTCCTATAAACCATCACCACAACATCAAGCTATTGCACAAACTAATTACATAGACATAGAAACATTATGCACAATTAAGTATTCATTATTATCTCAATGAAAAAATACAATCCATAGGATTTTTCTCTCTCATTGAATAGGAGAAGCACAAGGAGTACCTAATAAATTGGCAAGGAAAGTGAAATAAACAATTTGTTGCACAAGCTAACAATAGGTGGAATGAAATACTTTGCACAAAAAAAATTGGTTCATGCAAATATTTATCCCAACAAACCAAATATCAAACTCTCAAAAATAAGTTTAACTCCTAAGTGAGTGTGAACATGGATAGAAACAAAACTAATTTGGTAAAATCCCAAACCACTAGCTAGTGTGAACATGTCCACTCCAATATATACAAGGCCCATCCTTAATAAATTTACATGAAGGAATTACTTACCATGGAAACACTTTGTGACGATGTAATCATTATCATTAATTGACATTGTTATCCATTATTATCTTAACCACATGTAAGAATAAATACTAATATCACTTGTAACATTTAAGTATCTCAAAAAAAAATTTCAATAGCATAACAAAAATTTCATTCATTAAAAAATTTATTACAACTTCACATGTTATTTACTCTCTACCAAGAGAGAACCATCATTTGATTGTTTCTACATACCAACATTTACTCTTTCATACTCCCCATGAAATACCCAAATATCATACACATAACACATATAATGGTAATACCATAAATACATAAAAATAGTTGCCATAAACTAACAAATATGCCCTCCCAAGTCCCCCTAAAGTCTACAACAGAGTTGTATGTTGGTTATCTCACAATATCTAATATAACATCATTAGTAACATGTTGTGGTCATAGTGCCAATGATGGTGTATGTTAAGTGGTAAAAGAGGTTAATTAATAGTGTCTTATATCTACACAAGTGGTGAAACCATGATAGTACTACTATATGAAGCACCAACACTAATTGGTCTACCCACCTCACATTTGATTTCACATCCTCAACATTTGTACATAATTGATCTTCACATCAACAAACTATCGCACAAATGGCACTATCTGTCTATGAAGTGTGCTCAAATTCTCATCTGTTGCATGAAATTTTACTAGAAATTTGGTCACACATTATTTTAGAATTTATTTCAAAAACCACATTCTCTACATTCTGATTAAAAAAAGTCATAAGACCATGAAGAAGAGATACATATTATGAACTATTCAATTTGATACCATCTGTAATTGGAACACAATTAAAGGTTATCACTTCTTTCCTTACACCATAAACAATATATGCATATTTGAAACATGCATTGCTTGTATCATATAAAACAACTATATGCAAGACATATATATTGTCCATAAAACTATGCAAAAAAATAAAATAATCAAACATAAGCATCTTTAAGATTCATATAATCATCTCATGTTAATGAAAATAAGTTGGCACACCCTTTCCTTAACACTATGACACTATAATTCAAAAATTAAATAAATAAGTTGAGTGATAGCAACCCAATAGGGTTTACCATCAAACACCTCACATCTTATGCATATTACATATCATAGCTAAACATTATTCACATAAAAATCTCTAACTTTCCCCCCAAAATATTAATTCCTTCAAGTAGTCATGAATACAATCAATGGATCTCCATGATCATTCTATTATTAACTAGATTGAGTGATTAAAAAATGAACATAATAAATGCTTTACAAGCCCACATGAAACACTTATACATGGTAGGTTTCACATTAGGACAATTATCACTGAACAATTGAGAAGAACTTTCACATTCCAATCATTTCATCTTAACTTAAATATGTTAGCAAGAGAGAGCTAACGTTCAAAATATTACATGCCAAATACAAGGGAACCATGAATAAAAATAAAACCTTATTTCAATGCCTTGCATGCATTAACATAGTGAGTATATTTAACATGGAATACAAAATTATATTTTCCAAGTACCTTATATAAATCCATGTTGATTACTACTTGAAATATAACTCACACTCCTATATTGTGCCTCTTATAATAGGGCATCAGTTAATAGAGAGTATGTAATTATATATTAATTTTTTTTCAATGGAGTGTTACAGTGGAATCTTCATTAAATTATAACCAATATTGACACCCAATTTAACTATAAAATAATAGACTAATCTCATCCTAATTACACATACTATTGAATAAATTATGTGTTGAATTAATGATCATGCCCTAACTAATCATTAATACATAGAGAGTGTGTAATTATATATTGGATTTTTTTTCAATATTTGATCAAAAAAAGATAACATTCATAACAAAAATTAATATTCATATCACCATTTAATGGAATAGTTATAACCACCCTAAGTATGAAATGTGTCATAAAGGATAGATGCATGTTTAAACAAAAAACATGGTAATATCCTTAAATCATTAAAAAATAAGCATACCATCAGCTTCAATTAGTCATGAATACAATCAGTGGGTTTCCATGATCCTTCTATTATTAACTTGATTGAGTTATAAAAAAAAATGAACATAATAAGTGTTTTTCAATCCCAAAAGAAACACGTATACATGGAAGGGTTCACATTAGTATAATTATCACTAAAAAATTGAGGATAAATTTCACATGCCAATCATTTCATCTTAACATAACTATGTTAGCAATAGATAACTAATGCGAAATGTATTTACACACCAAATACAAGGAACATGTGCATAAAAATAAAACCTTATTTCAATGCCTAGCATACATTAGCATAGTGATTATAGTGAATGTGGAATAGAAGTTATACTTTTCAAGTACCCTAAAGAAATCCATGTCAATTATACTTGAAAAAGAACTCACACTCCTATACTCTGCCTCTTAGAATCATGTATTAGTACATATAGAGTATGTAACCCTATATTAGATTTTTTTCCAATATTTTATAAAATAAAAAGATAATAGTCATAACAAATACTAGCATCAAACATTTAAAAGCAAGTTCAATGTGGAATAATGCACACCCAACATTCCATGAAGTTTAAGTTTTCAATCACAATCATTTTTTCCATGTTATCAAAGCCAAAATAACTAGCGAAGTCAAGTATAAAATTAATGGAGTGTTTCAATAGAATCTTTGTTTAAGTATAACCAACATTGACACCTAGATTAGAAGCTCATTAGGGTTTCATGAATTTCAAATTTTTTAAGGGTTACTTCACACAATCTCATGTAGCAATTGTAGACTTGCATTTACAAATACACTTATGTTAAATATATAATAATAATAATAATAATAATAATAATAATAATAATAATAATAATAATAATAATAATAATAATAATAATAATAATAACACAATATGATATTGGAGAATCCATAAAAAATGGATTTATTGAATGGTTGTGCCCTTATGAGATTCTAAACCAATATTATGCTCAATAGGATTGGAGATTAAATAATGAAAACAATGTAATTCATTGTGGCTAACCAACCTATATAGTAAAATGCCTCCTCAAAGATGCTCCTACAAATGTGCTAATTGCTTTTAGAATCAGGTAATGGCACATGAGCTCCCACTAGAGGTTGAAAGTGAATAGTGTAATGGAGAATAATAAATGGAATAGGAGTAAGGCACATATGTAATTGGTATAGAGTTTAACATTTTAAGTCAACATTCAACAAATATTAACATTTAACTCTCATTCACCCCTAAGATTTAGCTTAACTATTATTATTTGCCTTAACTGTTGTTTTCATTAACATGTTGTTAACAGATATTATCTCAGCTATGAGCATTAGATGTTGACTATTTTGGTGGGCCCTACAGACATCAACCAATTATGTGAACATACTAACTAGTTAAGGTGTTCCATGTCCATATGTCATCTCATGATATGCCATGGATGCAATATATGCATAAAATAGTTTTGATGAAAAGACCTTAGAAGCATTTAAGAAATTGATGTGGATTATTTCAAAAAGTAAATAAATCCATTATCTCATCATGAGGACTTCAAATTTTAATTATGAATTTCAAAAATTTTAATACATTCTAAGTTTTCATTTTAATTCAAAACTACAATTCTTTTTCAATTATGGAAAGAAAGGAAACACAATATTTAATCATGTTGTTCTAGATAATTGTTTTTTAGTTAGTAATAAATTTCAACTGATATTTAATGTTATGATATAAATTCAAGTTCAAGAAAAAAAGGTCTGATTTGAGGTGGAACACCTCCAAAATTTATTAGATCATTAGGGAAGTACCCCCTTGTACTATTGATCAGGTTTATCTGTATTTACCTCTCTAATGATCACCTTCTCAAGGCTAGTTTTTTGGTGCTCATGGTAGACACCATTCACATAGTATGTGTTGGATTGTTTCATGTTGTGCATGTTGTCCCTCTCTAGCACATAATTATTGTGGTGGTTATGGATCTACCTTACCAAACACTAATAGTTGGACGACACAAAAATGTGGAATTTTTTCTCAACTAGCTTTAGCCATATATCTGACTAAAAAAATCCCCAATAGATGAAGAAAACAAAGATAAATATAATTAAGGACTACATAATTTGGACTTATGCCCCCCAAATGGACTAGAGAGAATGTTATAAAACAATAATTTTCATGTATTCTAAATAAATTGGACTAGGAGTCTAGTAACAATTTCGATCTATTTCCCATATATTGCATTAGAGATAAATTAGAAATATGAAAAATTTAAGACTTAATTCTAATATTTTTTTAAGGAGTTGGACTAGTAATAAGTCTAAATTAATTGAAATGGTACTAATAAATTAATGAGAACTAATAGATAATATGGTGTATCCATCGGCTAGTAGTGATGTGGGTTGGGCTAATATGCCAAATGATCTACTATTGCCACCAACTTCAGTGATTGCACTTGTGGCCTAGTTCTTATGCCTTATTATTTTAGTTTCCTTTGGGATATTTATTATGGTTTTTGAATATTTTAATTTTCTTAATTAAAAATATTATTGATTTTCAATGTTTTTCAACCTTATTTATGTCAAATGAGTAGTTTTTTTGGTCCTTGGGATCGATTTGTTACTTTGGGAGTTGATGCCTAAAAGTGTATCACAAGGGTCTAGAGTGTTTAAGAACACTTCTCATTTCTGATTCAAAGAATCCAATGCATGAGTTATAGGTTGTGATATTCTTGATATCTTTGGTGGAAAAATGACAAAGCAAATAAACTATTTCACAAAATTTATAATGTACTATTTGGTTATTGGGAGAAATCCTGGCTTAATAGCTTACTTATGAAATATGAAGATGTTCTAAACTAAGTAGAGTGAATTATGATCAAAACCTAAGTCTAAAGTCTAAGCTAGCATGAATATTTACAATGAAAGATAAATTAAAATGAGTTGATAAAAAAATGGGCAAATGGAAGGGCATGGCAGGAATAAGCTGTTTTGATTTTTAATCTAGACATTATGAAAGAGCTTAAATTTCATCCAAACATGAACTTAAACCAATATATGAATTGAAATATCTAAAGCTAAAATCCTATCATATATCAGACAAAAATCTAAGGATAGTAGAAACAATGAAAATAAGAACCATATTCAATTTAAAGATTTAACCTACAAATGAATTGCATAAGCACATTTGCAAGAAGAGAAAATAAAATGAAATGAACCTAAGATATTTCCATCAATCTAGCATAATCACAAATTGACAACTCTAAATTCAAATGTACACGTCTAGAATCCATGAAAATAATTCAAGCCTAAACATCCAAATTGATAATTGAGAGAGTAGACATAATAACAAACACACAAACAAATATTGGACAATCTTTGCAGAATTCCTTGTTTGTATTAATTGCTCAAAATTTACACAAAGTTTTACTCAAAAACTGCCTCCTTGATTATAAATGACAATACCCCTTTTATATAATACTAAGAAGGTATGTCGGTCAATCATGTCAAATGATAGTTGTACAAGTGTCTAGGATAGTTGTCCTTTTACAATGTTCTAGAATTAATGACACTTTCTAAAAGACTGACCTATAAGCAATGTGCTTTACAAAGTTGTACATGCTTTTACAAAATAATATTCTCTTTTGATATATATATATATGTATATATATATATATATATGTATATGTATATATATATATATACATTTATATATGTATATATATATACATATATATATGTATATATATATACATATATAAATGTATATATATATATATACATATACATATATATATAGTGTATATATATATGTGTGTATTTATATATGTATATATATATACATATATAAATGTATATATATATATATATACATATATATGTGTGTGTGTATATATATATATATATATATATATGTATATGTATGTATGTATATATACATAAATACATATACATATATATGTATATATATATATATATATATATATATATATATATATATATATATATGTTTAGTTACAAAAGGAATATTCTAAAGTCAACAAATTTGACTTTGGGACTCTCTTGTTGTTGTAGTATTTTGCCTCTATTGCAGGATCTTCATTCTGTAGTGTTGCTCATCAATTAGTTTGAGGTTGAAAATGGGTTCCATGAAGAGTTCCTTTTCTTGATTTGCCAATATGTGTGTGTGTGTGTGTGTGTTTAGTTACAAAAGGAATATTCTAAAGTTAACAAATTTGACTTTGGGACTCTCTTCTTGTTGTTGTTGTATTTTGCCTCTATTGCAAGATCTTCATTCTGTAGTGTAGCTCATCAATTAGTTTGAGGTTGAAAATGGGTTCCATGAAGAGTTCCTTTTCTTGATTTTCCAATCCCTTGATATATTTATCTGCACTATCTAATTCATCTTTGATTCTCCTTTCATCACTAATATTCTCATAAATGAATAAAATCATGTCCATGATCCTTTTATTATCTACACCTATCTTTCTTTGGCTTTGATTCCTTACCTCATACATGAACTGTGTAGATATTTGATTGAATTCCTCATCTATGATTAAACCAATTGGGTTGAGTGTGATAGGATCCTTGATTAGGCTCCCCAATATGTGCATGATCATGTCTTGTAATTGCTTGAGGTCATTAGAAATATCTCCTATTTCTTTGGACCATTTGTTCAAAGCTTTGATCTTATATATCAATATTTCCATGGCCATGTTTAGGTGGGCTAAGCTAACTATTTTATAGAAAGGAATTTAATCTTCTACCAATACATTGATCAAGTATTTACCCTTAATACTTGAAGCCTACCATTGGCCAACTTTGCCTGTGGCCAAAGTAATTTATTTGTATACCAAGTCTTTCTTGGACTTTACTTCCTTTAAAGAGCTAAATAAGTCATGTATGGTTGTTTCAAACTATTAGACAAGGTGTCCTGGTACTGATAAGAAAGACTGTTCTTATAAATTATTATTCTTCTATTTTAGGCCTTTGATAATAGTCTGTAGCCATTCTTATTATGCCTGGGATAATTCAAGAACATCTTCCTCAAAAATTGGATCCTCCCCAAGCCTCTATCTTTACTTCTAAATCAAACCAGTCAATGGATCCACCTTTTGATACAAAATTTATTCACCTATCATGACCCTTTTCTATATGGCTCTTTGTAATCCAGTAGTTGTTGGATCAAACTTGACTCCAACTGTAGATTGGGTCACATGTGGGATAGGGACTTTCATTGGTGATGAAGCTACTAAATCACTAGGTGTGGATAATCTTCTTGTCTCCTCCTCTTGAAAATCAATTATACATGACTTAAGCTCTTGATGCAAGAATGTTAATAGCTTTCATCATAGCCCAAGGATGATGTATAATTGACACTCTCTCTAATATAGGTTCATATAATAACTATTATAGAATTGGTGGTATATATAACAAATTATCTTCACTAAACAAATTGAATTCACTTAAAGGAGTAGTTTTAGTCACCTTGGGTCTCTTTGCTTTTGGAATAATAGCTAGCTTACTTTTTCTTTTTGGAGTGTTAATAGGAACCAAATCCAAATATTTCCCTTTGTCATCCTTAGTTTCCTCAACACTTGTCTTTTCTTCTTCATCTGAGTTTGTATATGTCATAAACAACATCTTTAATACATCCTAAATAGACTCATTAGGAGATAATTCTACCATATGAACTTCTTCTTAATGTACCTCTTGTCCTACTACTTTAGAAATTTCATGAGATGATGAGTTAGAAGTTATTACATCTGACCCTTTCTCCTTAGGCATGTGTTTTATTTTTTTAGCTTATACATTGAATAATGGAAGTCTAGAAGATTAACTAATTATCAGATGATACTACTTGGGGCCCAATTGCTACCTATCATCCACCTTCTTATCTCTTTGTAATCTAGGGTCAGGTCTTATGTTATGCTATTTCAATCTTCTTGTCACTTCAAAGTATGTGGGTTCTTAGTGTATATGAAATCAAAGGCATTGGGTTCATGTTCATAAAGCATATTCAAAATGCCTTTGATCCTTAAATGCTATTTCACCTTCCCATAAGGGTCCCTCTACCTAAGGTTATCCATCTGTAGGTTGAAGGAGAACATATGTTTTGATTCTATCTCTATACTATCCCACTGTATGAATGTAGTATTACCAAATGTCATTGGGAAGCTATGAGAAGTCCCTTTATCTTGGTTTTGAAAAGACCATCAACACCATATAATAACTGGTAAGAAACCTCTTGTTCAACTAATTTATCAGGGATGTGGACAAGAAATTTGAGAGGATAACATTGAGTTCCCTCAATACTTATAATAGTATAATCTAGGTACAACCATATATCCCCCATTGATTTAATAGATTTTTTGATTAATGGACTAATTATTGACATGGGGATTATAGTTATAGCTTTAGTCAAGGCTGGATAGACATAATCATAGATAAATTTAATGTGATCCCTATATTTGTAGATGTGAAACTTAGAATAATATTGGGAAACTATCTGGGTCCTATTTGAAGACCACTTCCTCTAATTTAGAATCTTTATTATTGCACATAGGGCATCTAGGAGATAAGACATCATGTAAAATTCATTATTCTTCTTATGCCTAATTACATAGATTTATCTACTTAATGAGATACTAATTATCTCACCCAAAGGAGGGATAATTACCTTTTCAACAATAAAGTAGACATGGGTACCCATACTGGATCTATATATGCATTGGTTGTATTTCCACACAACTTGTTCAACATTGTCATTATCATTCTAACCCCTAATCTAAACAGCTAATAGAAATTTTCTTATTGAGGTCTAAAAATACTTGGTTCCCAAAATCTAACCACATGGTAAGGGTGTCCATCAAATTGTGTTCTTTATCCCTATAATTGATAGAGGCTAGGTTAATTTGGGGTTTGGGCAACTTGTAATAGGACTCAAATTTAATATAATAAATGTAAGCCACTTTTATATGATTATGTTCATTAATTATCATGCCCTTGTCTATCTTAGTTTCCTTGAAAATGGGAGGAAGAATATTGATGTAATGGAGTACCTTAGGTTTTGCAGTTGCATAATGTAGGCTGGCCATCTAGATTTCCATAATGTCATCATAGAACCTTTTGGCTAATAGATTCTTCTATTCTTCCCTAGTAATGGCTAGCTGGTTCTCAACTCTCTAGAACAATTTTGACCAATTACTATCTCCTATTTTTAAGGCAACAACAACAAACTTAGTGTCCTATAAAACATGACCTTCAACATCTATTGTCAAATATAACTTGATATCTTCCTTTAAAATATGCTTATGTGTCACCATTATTATAATATTGATCAAATTATATAGTTGTAGACAATAATCCAATCTTCTAGGCTCAATTACAGTTCAATTGGAGACAAATTAGGGAAATTCATATGCTTAGGGAGTTTTTGAAGGTTTATGCAAGGATTTAATGGTGAAAACTAGTTCAAACTATGAGATTTGTGACATAGATTTTGCTTGGATCATGTATTTATACCTTTCATGTCTGTGGGTGCACAAGATCTTTTAATTTGACTTATCTTGCTTATGTGGCATTACCATGTCAAATTATTCATTTATTTTTGAAATGTGATCATTTGTCCTTATAGGACACATGTTGGCATATCATGTTCTCTCACATCTTGATTAAACACATTCTATTGATCTTCTATGGGGCCTACTAGCCCTAAATTTTATCATGGGATGTCTATCCTCATTTGATCTCTTGAGGGTGTGCCACTTGGAAGTTCTATAGGCTTTTTGTGCTCATTAAAAACACACTCCATCTCTTAGCATTTTTCACCACATGGATACCTCTTATTAGATTTGGGCCTATTGAATTATTGACCTATAGCTTATCATAGATCTTGATCTAGGAGAATAAATACCATTTTTTGATCTTCATTCCATTCATCATGGTTGTGACACACGTAACTACTACATTCATTTTGAGTTCATTGAAAATTCTATCTTCATCTCACATCATTGGTTCTTCTTTTCACAGATCAATGTGATCCATCGATCTTGATCGACTCGATTTTGTTCTTTGTACATATAGTTAAACATAGACATTTGATATTGAGCTAAGTCAATGAAGGAATTATATTTGTCACTCTCAGTTCCTCTACAGAGATTGATCTATTGACTTTTCTTGACACTATTAGATCTTTATATTCATTCATCATAATTATGACACTTGTCACTACCATGTTCCATATCAAGAGATTTGATAATTTGACCTGAGTGGATACCCACATACCATTGATCTCCCTTCTGAGATCCAAGATCTCTCCACTTGGTGTCCTCGCATTGATTCATTCCTATGGACAAAAATAAACAAAGTTAGGGCTCAAGAAATATAAAGAAACTTAGGATTAAAGTTTTAGACTAAGGTCTTAGTTGTATTAATTAATAAAATTAAGACTTAGGATAAAGTTTAAACTAAGTGTAAAAATATAATAAAGTGTCTCTGTGTTTAGTTAGTTTCTATGAACAATAAAATAGATTAGGTGAGATTTCAGGATATAAAGGACTTAGCATAAAATTTTTAGACTAAGGTCTTAGTTTTATTAATAAATAAAATTAGGACTTAGGCTAAAGTTTAAGCTAGGTCTAAAATGTAAAAATGTTCCTATGTAAACATGGATCCTATGTAAATTTGAATCTATTTCAAAATAAACTTAGGCTAAAACATATAGAGTACGGTTTTAACATGATTTAAACATAGATTCAATTAATTGATCAAAGACTAAGGATTAGATCAAAGTAAAGGGTCAAACTAGCATCAATGTATAAAAACCTAGACCATGTAGTGGACTCTATTAAACTTGTAACATGGAAACAAAGATCAACATTAGCAATATTAGATGAAGTAAAATGAAGATAATATGCTAACATGCCAATGTACACTAGATCAACATGATATTTAAATAATGCAATATGATCAAGTGGGATGTTCAATTTATAGAAAAAATTAGCACAATATGAACCAAGGTCCTTAATTTTCAAAAATGGGGGTATGTTGACCACAACAAATGGTGAATTCTAGGGAAAACATTACAAAATGTTAGAACTTAGATACTCTTGGTTTGAAATAATAACCAAACTACTTATTCTATATGGTCAAGTACCATCATTAAGATCAATTCATGATTAAAATAAGTCTTACACATGTAGAATTAGGCTCAAACATCAAAACTTAGTCATGTTGTGTGTGTGTTTTATCCTTTGAGTGATTGCTATGGGATTTAGAGAACAACTTCTAGACTTCATGACCTCAATCATTAACATTGAATTATAGCATATTTATATGTTCATTAAAAATTATGATTTAATAATAGAGAAGGCTTGGACATTACTCTACTACTAGCCAAGTGTCCATAGTCCTAATAAAGATACTTTTAGCTCAAATAAAGACCTTGCTCCACTACCAGCTAGGCGTTCATAGCCCTAGTGGAGGTGACTAGAATCACCTTTGCCTAGAAAGATTTTAAATTTTAAATAAAGTTCTTATTTTTTGAATTTTTTAAGTATATTTAAATTTAAACAAAGGTTGGGAACCATAATTAGCCAAGTTTTAGGATTTAGTCAAATGTTTGATTTTTAGACAATCATCCTTGGTTATAAACTTCATCCCAGATAATAATGTTATTTAAGTGTTAATGCTTCAATAATCCAAACTGTTATTCAACAAGTGCAATACTTATTAGAACTAGACTTAGATCAGAACAAGGTGTAATATTTTAAGTAACAACTAACCTAGATATCAATCCTTACCAATTTTTTCAAACTATAACATCAATCACAAATTTATAGAATCCATAATCAACCAATCCCTGAGGGTCATACTTGTATTCTTGATTTGAGAGGTTCCTTTGAGAAACTATATGTATTGGAGATTGACAACTATCTTGGAAAAGACTTATTGAAAGCAAAGAAAAAAACAAAGGAAAGGAAACACACAACAAGAAAAATAGATAGGAACAAATAAACAACAAGCAAACAAATATATACAAGCACTATTTACAAACAATGAATAAGAAAGAAACTAATCTAAGACTACCTACACTAACTCTAACTAGTCTTACAAATTACTCCATTAATATTTTAGGTGGAATAATAGAGAAGTAGTGCTTGAGTCATTTACCATTAGTTTGAAAAATAAACTCTACTCCCTACAAGTATTTTAGCTTGAAGGTGTTGTCTCCCAAAGTTTCATCAATTTTATATAGACCAATCCATAAAGGAGTGAACTTTCCATGCTTTCCTTTTGGTTCTAAGGCTTTGCCCCAAAGAAGAACTAGGTCTCCTTGCCTAAACACCTTAATATTTGAACGCTTATCAAACCATATTTTGACTATGGTTTGATGTCTACTGAAGTTGGCAGAAGCGTCTTCCCTTGCATCCTCCATTTGTATGATGTCAAGCAACCTTGATCTTGCATATTATTCATTTTCTTCTAGTACTCTTGCATGAACTTATATGTTGGTAGCTTGAGATTAATGGGGAATATATCTTATTGAATATATAATAGAATAAATTGTGATGATTTAAATGCTTTCTTCACTCTAGTTTTATCTACCCACATAGCATATTTGAGCAATTTATGTCATGTCCTCAATTTGTTAGTTGCAGAATTTTTAATGGATTTCATCAAGTTCTTATTTGTTGACTCTGAAACTCCATTACCTTGAGGGTAATGATTTTATGATAAATTGAGAATGATGTTGTTATCATAATCCAACTCAATCATCTCAATAGATATGAAGGCTAATCCATTATCACAAACTATAAATACTAGTGTCCCAATCTTGTGCAAATGTTTTCTTTCAAGAACTTAATCACATATTTGGTTCTACAATTCTAGGTAACCAATGCCTCTATCCATATCATGCGATAATAAATATAAGTAAGCACATATTTTTGTCCATATAAAGAGTTGGGGTTGATAAATCCTACAAGTCTAATCCCCATTGAGCAAAACATTTATCAATCATAACTGGCTTCAATGGCATAGTTGATTTTGGTTTACCTGACACTGATGACACTCTCTAACATGTTTTTGAACATCCTTGAATATTGTGGGCCAATATTACCCTACCCTTAGGAGATTATAAGTTGTTTTCTTTCCATATGGGTGCCCACTTCCAAGATTTTCATGAAAAGTACTCAAGATCTTAGCTACTTCTTCTTTGGAAACACACCTTAAGTATACGCCTTCATAGTTTTCCCTAAAGAGCACTCCATCATTGATCAAAAAATATTCTACCTTGAGCCTCAAAGCTCATATTTTGTCTCTAAAAAATCCTAAAATATAAGAGCCATTAATTATAATATGAATAATTTCATCATACTAATCATTGGGTTAAAAACATTATTGGTCAACTTGCATGACACTTAATTTGGGGTTGGTGTTATCAATAATTTGAATCAATCCTTGACATCTTACCCATTTGGCATTTTAAATCTCAAGATCATACTCTTGGGGAGTAGACATTCATTTAAATCTTCTCTCTCCAAGTTCACATTGACTTAACATAAGCTTAGTGGTAGGGTCTATAAATATTGCATGCACTTTATTCCTAAGAATATAATGTCTAAACTTAACTACCTTAACTAAAACACATGATTATTTGTCAAAAAGAGAATAGTTTAACTCAACATTTTAAAATTAGTGATCATAAATTCAATAGGTGATCACACTTATCTATTTTTTGAGTTAAAACAATAGCTATTGTATGATTAGAAGCAAAAGAATAAAGATAAAAATTCTTTGTGAAATCAGGACTTATCAACACTAGTGCCTGTCTAATTTATTCTTTGATGTATTTGAAAAATTTCTTGGCTCCTTCATCCCATGTGATCTTGGAATCCTTCTTTAACATGTCATTAAGTGGCATCATATTTTTTGAAAAACTAGAAGGAACTTTCTCACAAAATTGATTTTCCCAAAGAAAGACTTCAATTCCTTTCTACTCTTAGGGGGTTTTATTTTATATATGGCATCAATTCTATAAAAATATATAGAAATAACTTCCTTGGTTATAACATGCCCTAATAAGTTTCCTTTAGTAACACAAAAAATGCTTTTTTTGGGATTAAGAGAAATTCCATACCTCCTACATCATTCAAATGCCTGTTGCAAGTGCATAGTGTGGTCTTCCCTATTTTTAGAAAACATAGTTAGGTCATCCATATATATGATAATACACTTATCTATGAAACCCTAAAAATCATGGTCCATAACTATTTGAAATGTTTCTCCTATATTGATTATCCTAAAAGGCATTCTCTTCTAAGTAAAAGTACCCCACTTAGTAGTAAATGCAGTCTTCATCCTGTCCTCCTTGTTGATGAGTACTTGGTTATAACCTGAAAAACCATCAATAAAAGACATCATATCAAAACCACTAACAATTTGAATGACTTGGTCAAGAAAGGGTAAAGGATAGTTATCATTTTTTGAAGCTCTGTTCAAATTTCTAAAGTCTATGCATAATCTAATTTCTCCAATTTTATTTTTCACTGGTACCAAATTGGCAACCTAGGTAGAGTGTCTAATGGGAAAAACTATTTTGGCATATAATATCTTCTTAACCTCTTTGTAGATCAATGGTTCTAAAATAGGGTTGACTAGTTTTTGCTTTTGCCTAAAAGGTTAACAGGCCTCTTTTAATGGAATGGTATGGGTAATGACTCTAAGATCAAAGATATTTAAGTCTTCATAAGACCATGCTATAACATTATTATACTTGGTTAACAACTCTTTAGCTTTTCTCAATTCTTCACTTGTATATGCTATACCAATATTAAGTAGCTGAGGCTGACTTGGAGTTTCAAGATCAATAATATTATAATATTTTCCACTCACTTTGGGAACTTTGATAGATTTAGCTAGTTTGTCTGTGTCAAATTGTCTTTTTAAGGCAATCATGCCTTTGGGAATTTTTTTGTCATTCAATTGAATGACCTTGTCATCAAGTTTGTCATCATCAAGATTATTTTCATTGATCTCATCTATGATGTGGGACTCAAATACTCATAAATTATTCATGAATTATATGATCTTTTGATAATAAATGAATACTTGTAAATGGTTGACATTGTCAGGGACTAAGGGACATAGAACCAACTCAATACTAAGGCTTTGGGAGTTTTGGTTTGGCATAAGATTGGCTATAGATGAGGCTAGCTCATCATTAATCTTGTTCTCTTCCATATGAATTGAGACAATATTAAAAGCATAAATTCCCACACTCTTAAAATATATTTCTTAAGATATGATAATTTGCATTAGTACTTACTTTTAACTTGATTAACCACTAGCTTAGAATCACCATACACTAACAGCTCTTTGACCTTGTGTTTAATGGTAAATTGCAATCTAAGAATTATTGCTTAATATTATGCCAAGTTAGTAGTGCATGAAAACTAAAGTCTGTAAGAAGTACTATATCCCTTCCCAATGGGATTGATTAGAACAATTAGTAGTCTATATATATATTTACATCTATCACCATCAAAGTATAATTTCCACATTCCAAACATAGCATGAAAATATTTAGAGTCACATACATTAGAAGTGTCAAGAGTATAAACTCCTAACTCAAAATTGACCATGTTAACTTTTTCATTGGCAACATTATGTTTAGTGATCATGTATTTAATCTTTGGTTCCCTCTCTATCCTAATTTTATTAGGAACTTACTTTCATGGAAGACACATATGAGAGTAGTCAGTAGACATGTATCCATTCAAAGACTTAGTTTAGTCCCTACTGAGAAGCATTCCATAAGCATATGGAATATCCACCACTTGGATGTCCATAAATTGTTGTATCTTGGGCTTAATAGCAAACTACATATAAACATTTAATAATTATCCAATTAATTTAACTCTTGATTTGTATAATTAAGTATCAACACTATTAGACTTAATTGGAGTTAAACCAAGTTTCTCACAAATACCTTTTGACATGATATTGGTAGAAGCACCTAACTATAACAAAAAATTATTCAAGTTCTTACCAAAAACTCTAATTATTATCAAGAAAGGGGGAACTTCTACTTTGTTCTTGTACATAACTACATTGACATTTGCAACCTTTAGTGATTCAATAGGCTTCTTGGATAAAGATTCAAGCAATAAGTCTCTTTGCTCAGTAATTTGAGTTAGCTTGTGTAAAGTGATGTTAACTTTGATATTTTTCATATCCTCAACTATATTATATCAAATCCTAGTAGAGGCACTAGATGTATCAACATTATTTCTAGAGGTCCTTCCCTTTAGAGGTTTTATATTATTATCTACTGTAGGATTTGGAGGAGTATCAAAGTTATTTGGTGAAGTTGAATTAGTCAAAGATTGCTTCTAATCTCTATTACTTATGGTATAAGTATTCTTTATATATTTTCGAAAATCATGAATCTCTTTAGGGGTATCCTTGGGCTCATTCTCATCTTGGAAAGGAAAATCAAAAGTATCCACCATGAGAGTTGTATTAGCAGATTTAGATGACTTTGAAGAGTTAGATGTAATTGAAAAATTATCTTTGTTAGGTCCACCTTCAAATGTATCTAATTAATCTTGAAATAACTCAAAAGCATTGAAAAATTTAATACAATCCAATTCACCATGATTTGAAGTGTTATGAACTCTACAATATTTAGTTAAAGCTACATGACATATGTTTATTTTAGGATTATTCTTATTGGAAAATGACTCATTATTGGTATTATTATTGTTGTTATTGTGAAACCTATTTGTAGGTCTATTAAACCTTTGATAGGAATAATTCCTGTTAGAGTTTCCCCAGTATTACCTACATATTTTTGCAACTAAAGGAAATTAGTACTCAGTTTTTAAGTATGGATTCATTCTTTCTTTTAGGTGATTTTGAGTTGTGAACTTGAGTGATACTATTATATATTGGCACTAAAGCTCTTTGATCTTATGGATGAAATCCATTTTCCATGTTATTTAAGAATCCTATATTTTGAGTAGGTTGAGCATGTCTCAAGGGTAATTGATTCAACACTGGTGTTTTATTTAAATTAGGCACATTCTAATTTTTATTTGGAATAACACTCAATGTAAAAAAATTAGGATTAACATTTGGAATGGCATATGCCAGTTGACCCCGAGGTTGCATTTAAACATAGATTATCATAGCCTCAGCATAGGCCAAGGCTAATGTGTTTATAACTCCAACAGACCTTTTAAAAAACACAAAGTCATGGGATCTAAAGCATCATTATAAATCTTTAAAGCTAAAGCCTCATCAAGTCTATAGTGAGTTATGGTCCTACTAAACAACTTCTAGAATCTAGAATTAAAATATCTAATGGTTTCACTCAAATCTCTCTTCACAGTAGTGCATTATTGATAAAGAATACAAAGATTGATGATTTTTCAAAATTGATCAATGAAAATACTGTTAAAATCATTCCAACTGGTGATGTAATTCTCAGGAAGGTTGGGAAACCAATCATATGCAACATCTTTGAAAGTAAATGAAAATAATCTACATGCAATATCTTCATGAACCACATTCAAAATTCCCAAGGTAGCTTTGAAAAATTTGATATGTTCTTCAATAGTGACAACACCATTAGGACTGAAATAAGGAAAATATTTCTCAAGGTTCCTAGGTAAATAGGCACATTGATGGAAGATACACCTAACCAATCCATACCTTAATAAGGATTGAATATATGAGCCCATAAATAGGCAAGTAGGATGAGATTCAGAAACCTTTCACTTACCTTTATATTCTCTTTCTTTCTTATGAAATTTTAATGAAAGGAGAGGTAATATTGTCTCTAAGCATGACCTAGTCTTGATTCTTGGTAGTTCCAAATTGTAAACTTTGAATCCTTAAACATAGTAGATTTACCATGCTTAAACTACCTTTGCAATAATTTATCATGAATCTTCAAAGAATAAAAATCTTTAGCTAAATAAGCCTAAAGACTAGTTTGAAACCTTGAGTATCAATGATTTCAACTTTAGCTAGGCCCTCCTTCTAGTGACGATGAAACCTCACCTATTGATGCTTGAAAGTGTATCATAGGGGTCCAGAGTGTTTAAGAAACACTTCTCATTTATGGATTCAAAGAATACATTGCATGAATTATAGGTTTTGATATTATTGATATCTTTAGTGGAATAACGGCAAAACAAATGAATTATTTCACAAAATTTATAATGTATTGTTTGGTTGTTAGGAGTAACCATGGCCTAATAGCTTTCTTGTGAAATATGAAGATGATATAAACTAAGTAGAGAGAATAATGATCAAAACCTAAGTCTAAAGTCTAAGCTAACATGAATATTTATAATGAAAGCTAAATTAAAGTGAGTTGATCAAAAAATGGGCAAAAGGAAGGGTAGGGCAGAAATAAGGTGTTTTGATTTTCAATCTAGACATTATGAAAGAGCTTAAATCTCATCCAAACATGCACTTAAACCAATATATGACCTGAAATAGCTAAATCTCAAATCCTAGCATATATCAAACAAACATTTGAGGATAGTAGAAGTAATGCAAATAAGAACCAAATTCAATTTAAAGATTTACCCTACAAATAAATTGCATAAGCACATCTATAAGAAGAGCAAAGAAAATGAAATGAACTAGATATCTTTTATTCATCTAGCATAAACACAAATTGACAACTTTGCATTCAAATGTACATGTATAGAATCCATAAAAATAGTTTAAGCCTAAACATCCAAATAAATAATTGAGAGAGTAGCCATAATAGCAAACACATAAATAAATACTAGACAATCTTTGAAGAATTCATTGCTTGTATTACTTACTCAAAGTTTACATAAAGTTTTGCTCAAAAAATCCCTCCTTGATTACAAATGACAACACCCCTTTTATAGAAGACTAAGGAGGTATGTTGGTTAATCATGTCAAATGATAGTTGTACAAGTGTCTAGGATAGTTGTCCTTCTACAATGTTCTATAATTAATGACACTTTCTAAAAGACTGACCTATAAGCAATGCACTTTAGAAAATTTCACATACTTTTACAAAACAATATTCTCTTTTCAATATATATATATATATATATATATTGAAAAGAGAATATTGTTTTGTAAAAGTATGTGCAACTTTCTAAAGGACATTGCTTATATATATATGTTTAGTTACAAAAGGAATATTTTGAAATCAATAAATTTGACTTTGGGACTCCCCTATTGTTGTATTATTTTGCCTCTGCTATATGATCTTCATTGTGTAGTGTTGTTCATCAATTAGTTTGAGGTTGAAAATGGGTTCCATGAAGAGTTCCTATTCTTAATCTTCCAAGCCCTTGAGATATTTATTTACCTTGTCTAATGACTCTTTGATGCTCCTTGCATCACTAATCTTCTCATCAACTGATAAAATCATGTCCATGATCCTTTTATTATCCACATATATCTTTCCTTGGATTTGATTCCTTACCTCATGCATGAAATATGTATCTCTTTTCTTGAATTCCTCATCTATGATTAAACTAATTGGGCTGAGTGTGGTAGGATCTTTGATTAGGCTCCCCAATATGTGAATGATCTTGTCTTCTAAATGCTTGAGGTTATTGGAAAGATTTACTTCTTTGGACCATTTGTTCAAAGATTTAATGGTATATATCAATATTGCCATGGCCATGTTCAGGTGAGCTAAGCTAACTATTTTAAATCCAAGAATTTGATCCTCTACCAATACATTAATCAAGTTTTTCACCTTGATGTTTGAAGTTTGCCATTAGCCAACTTGGCTTATGGAAAAAGTGCCCTATTTTTCTACCAAGTCCTTCTTGAAATTTACTTCCTTTAAAGATAAAAATAAGTCATGTATGGTTGTTTCAAACTGCTAGACCATGTCTCCTAGTACTGAAAAATAGATTGTTCTTCTAAATTCTTGTTATTCTATTTTAGGCCCTTGATAATATCCTATAGCTATTATAATTATGTTTGGGATAATTCAATAACATCTTCCT
Source organism: Torreya grandis (assembly GCA_037957365.1). NCBI lineage: Eukaryota > Viridiplantae > Streptophyta > Pinopsida > Cupressales > Taxaceae > Torreya > Torreya grandis. Next base: position 260,649 of record JARHVA010003378.1, on the reverse strand, counting down.
CAAAAATTATATCCTCATGAGGCCTCTATCTTTGCTTTTGAGTCAAACCAGTCAATGGTTCCACATTTTGATACACAATTTCTTCACCTCCTATCATGACCCTTTTCTCTATCACTCTCTATAAGCTAGTAGTTGTTGGATCAAAATTGACTCCAACTGTAGATTGGGTCACATGTGGGATAGAGATATCCATTTATGATGAAGATGTTGAATCACTTGGTGTGGCTAATCTTCTTGGCTCCTCTTGCAAATCAATTATCCATGGCTTAAGATCTTGATGCATAAGAATGTTAATAGCCTTCATCATAACCCAAGGGTGATACATGGTGGGCACTTTATCTTATCTAGGTTCATACAATAACCATTTTGGAATCGGTGGTCCATATAACAAGTTCTATTCACTGAACATATTAACTTCAATTAAAGGAGTAATGATAGTCACCTTGGGTCTCTTTACTTTTAGAACAATAGCCAAATTAGTTTTTATTTTTGGAGTGTCGACAGAAACAAAGTCCAAGGATTTACCTGTCATCCTTAGTTTCCTTAACACTTATATTCTTTTCTTTATCTGAGTCTATGTATGTCATAGACAACATATTTAATACATCCTGTGTAGGATCTAATGCTACCATATTAACTTCTTCTTGATATACCTTTTATCTTGCTATTTTGGGAAGTTCATGAGATAATGAGATAGAAGTTATTGCATCTAGCCCTTTCTCTTCATACCCATGTTCTATTTGTTTCTTAGCTTGTACACTGACTGATGGAAGTCTAGAAGATTCACCACTTATCATATGACATAGTCTAGGTCATAATTACCACCTATCACCCACTTTTTGATCTCTTTGTAATCTAAGATCATGTCTTATGTTATGTTATTTCAATCTTCTTGTGACTTCAAACTATGTTGATGCTTTAATGTATATGAAATCAAATTTACTGGGTTCATGTTCATAAGGCATATTTAAAATGCCTTTGATCCTTAAATGATGTTTCACCTTCCCATAAAGGTTCCACTACTAAGGTCATCCATCTATAGGTTGAATTATAACCTATGTTTTGATGCTGCCTCTATATTATCCCATTTTTTGAATGTAGTCTTGCCAATTGTCATTGGGAAGGTATGAAGAAGTCCCTTTCTCTTGGTTTTGCAAAGACCATCAATACCATGGAAAAAATGGTAAGAAACAACTTATTTAACTAATTTTTTAGGGATTTGGATAGGAAATTTAAGAGGATAATTTTGAGTCTCCTCAATCCTTATAATAGTACAATCTGGGTATAACCATATATCCACCATTGATTCAACAAACTTCTTGATTAATAGACTAATTCTTGACATGGGGATGCAAGTTATAGCTTCAATCAAGGATGGATAGACACAATCATAGATAAATTGAATGTGATCCCTATATTTATAAATGTGCAACTTAGAATAATATTGGGAAATTATCATTGGGGACCGCTCCCTCTGATTTGGAATATTTGTTGTTGCATTTAAAGCATCTATGAGATAAGACATAATGAAAACTTAATACTTAATGAGATACTTATTATCTCATAGATTTGAATACTTAATGAGATACTAATTATCTCACCCAAAGGAGGGACAATTACCTTTTCAACAATAAATTAGACCATGGGCACCCATATTGGGTCTACATATGTAGTGGTTGCATTTCCACATAACTTGTTCAACATTATCATTATCATTCTAACCTGTGGTATAAATTGGCTGGTAAGAATGTTCTTATTGAGGTCTAAAAAGACTTGGTTCCCAAAATCTAACCACATGGCAAGGGTGTCCATCAAATTGTGCTCTTTATCCCAAGCATTGATAGAGGCTAGATCAATTTGGGGTTTGGGCAACTTATAATAGGACTCAAATGTAGAATAAAAAATGTAATCCACTTTCCTATGATTATGTTCATTAATTATCATGCTATTGTCTATCTTAGTTTCCTTGTAAATAAGAGCAAGAATATCAATGCAATGGATTACCTCAGGTTTTGTAGTTGCTAAATGTAGGCCAGCCATTTGGATACCACAATGTCATCATAGAACCTTTTGGCTGAGAGATTATTCTCTTATTCCCTTGTAATGGTTGGCTAGTTCTCAACTCTCTAGAACAATTTTGACCAATTACTATCTCCTGTATTCAAGGCAGTATCAACAAACTTAGTGTCTTTGAAAACACTTCGTTTAGTATTTGTTGTCAAATATAACTCAACATCTTCTTTTGAAACATGTTTATGTGCTACCATTATTATAATCTTGATCAAATTATACAGTTGAAGATAATAATCCAATCTTCTAGTCTCAATTATAGTGGAATTGGAGATAAATTAGGGCAATCTATATGCTTAGGGATTTTCTAAAGGTTTATGCAGGGCTTTAATGGTGATAAATAGTTTGAAATATGAGCTTTATGACATAAATTATACTTGGATCATGTATTTATACATTTCATGTCTTCAAGTCACAATATTTTTTAATCTAACTTATCTTGCTTATGTGGCATCACCGTATCAAACTATTCATTTATTTTCAAAATGTGACCATTTATCCTTTTGGGACACATGTCTCCATATCATGATCTCTTACAAATTGATTAAACACAATCCATTAATCTTATATAGGGCTTGCTAGCTCTAGATTTTACCATGGGATGTTGATCCTCATTTGATCTCCCAAGAGTGTGCCACTTGGCAGCTCCATGGGTTTTTTGTGCTTATTGAAAACACACTCCATCACTTAAATTTTTTCACCATGTGGCAACCTCTCATTAGATCTGGGCCTATTGAATTGTTGACCCATCATTTATCATAGATCTCAATTTAAGAGATTAAATACCATTAGTTGATATCAATTCTATTCATCGTGGTTGTGACATGCATCACTACCACATTCTTTTTGAGTTTTTTGAAAAGTCTACCTTCATCTCACATTGTTGGATCTTCTTTTCTTAGATATATGTACTCCATCAATCTTGATCCAATTGATTCTATTCTTTTTACATCTAGCTAAATGTGGACCTTTGATTTTGAGCTAAGTCATCGAGATCATGACATTTATCACTTTAAAATTTTTCTATAGACATTGACCTATAGACTTTGTCCCATGTTGTTAGATATTTGTATTCATTTGTTTTGATTGTGACACTTATCATTGTCACGTTCTATCTCAAGATATTTGACAATTTGACCTGAGTGGATACCCACAAACCATCAATATCCCTTTTGAGCTTCGAGATCTAGCCACCTGGTGTCCTCATGTTGATTCATTCCTGTGGGAAAAAATAAACAAAATTAGGGGTTGGGGAATATAAAAAAACTTAGGATTAAATTTTTAGACTAAGGTATTAGTTGCATTAATAAATAAAATTAGGACTTAGGCTAAATTTTAAACTAAATTTAAAAACATAATAAAGTGCCCCCACATTTAGTTAGTCTCTACAAACAATAAAATAGATTAGGTGATATTTTAGGATATAAAGGACTTAGCATAATTTTTTTAGACTAAGGTCTTAGTATTATTAATAAATAGAATTAGGAATTAGGCTAAAGTTTAAGCTAGGTCTAAAATGTAAAAATGTTGCTGTGTAAACATGGATCCCACATAAATTTGAATCTATTTCAAAATAAACTTAGGATAAAACATATAGACTAAGGTTTTAACATTATTTAAACATATATTTAATTAATTGATCAAATACTAAGGATTATATCAAAGTAAAGGGTTAGACTAGCATCAATGTATGAAACCCTAGATAATGTTCATACAATGGACTCCATTAAACCTGCAACATGGAAACACAGATCAACATTAGCAATATTAGATGAAGTCAAATGAAGATAATATGCTAACATGCCAATGTACACTAGATCAACATGATATTCAAATAATGCAATCTGGTCAAGTGGGATGTTCAATTTATAACACAAATTAACATAATATGAACCAGGGTCCCCATTTTTAAAAAATGGGGGTATGTTAACCTCAATAGGAGTGTGATATCATTTCACTAATTTTTGTATGATTAGTGATGTATAATTTATAATCAATATAAAATATAGTTTATTATTTTCTAAAAATTACTAGCATGAAATATCAAACAACTTAGAAAAATTCTTACTTGGGACTTTCTTTAAGCAATATCACATCCCTAGAAATTTGGAAGCATTGGCTAGACCACTAGGCCCTCATCCACATGGAAACATGAAACACAAAATTTAATGCATCTATATACATCAACATAACCTATGAGCCCTTAGATGCACAAAAACACAAGATATAATGAAAGTTGTGGTTGTGTCTGTGCATCCCTAAGAGACCCTCAGTTAGACCTCTAAGCCCTTGACTGTATAGAGACATGAGACATGGTGAAATCCATGGCCACATATTTGCATCCCAAATGGACCCTCTATCATACCATCAATCCTCACTTGACACATGCATGTAGGGTTCAAGGCACCTGAGGGTGAGGAGAATAATTATTATATAGTCATTCCTAGATCATCTTCCCTCATTATTGATCTACCCCTCTACCCCACAATAGTGAAACTCTACCAATGCTTTTAAGAAATACTACAAGATTTGTCTCAATATTAGCTGCCTCATCTTGATCTTGTTCTGAGGATCCATTTTTCTAAAATTTAGAATTACCTTATGTTCATCACCCTACACTTATTTCAACCAATATATCATTTTTTATCTCTTGACCCATTGGATATCTTTGCACTTACCTGCTAGGTAGTTATCAAACAATCTAGAGATGACAAGATGAAATTAAAATACATAGGGTATGAACCATTATTTATACTAGATTATGACATACCCAAGCTTTCTAATTCTCATATTGGGCATGTGGAACTGACTGACTTTCATATAATAATGAATTCTAAAAGTCAGTAATGATGATCAAACACCTAGTAGAGAGTGACCTTACATAGGTAGCTACCTTTCCCACTTTCATATTTAGTATTCACTTGTTCTAGATACTAAAATTCATAGGCTATGGAAATCATGGTGAAATTTAGACAACTCATGGTGAAGATAGATGATCCAGGTGGATCCATGTACCATTCCATTTTTCAAAGTCTTCAATTTTTTTTCAAATCATTTTCACATCATAGAATTCATTGAGAGCTTTCTAGCGCTTTTCTCGGTTTGGAAAATGGAGTCCAGATGCTTAAGAAATAGCTAGTTGAAGAAATCTTGTGACAGGTAAAAAAAGGGGTGTCAAAAGTGATGTGGCACTGTGGAAATATGCCAAATGGATCAATATCCGTTTGACACGTGGAAAAACAATTAGGTGCAAAAAAAATTCTGGTTTGGTGTTTTTTATTCACATGTTATTTGAAAATTTCAAACGTTTAAAGGCGCCAAAGGCCAAACTACCACATCACCTGCCACATCATCATGCTAAGACCAAGTCAAAGCACAGCTTAAGTTGGTACCTAAAGTCTTGGCATTTGAAAAAGTCCTCAACTTGGCTATTTTAAGCATTTAAACTATCATACCCAACACATGTGGGACAAAGACAAGTCAAAGGCGCCAAAAAAGGAGGGAAAAACTTTCAAATCTCATGCTAAGCACCTAGAAAGAAGGAAGGCCAACCTTTTCACTCTTCCCAAGTGCCTAGAAAGGTGCGAGGTAGTTTTGAACCTTGCACCTAGGGCATAAAAGGTTAATGCCTTGACCAATTCAGCCATGGAGGTTGAAGTGTTATAAAAGGGACTAATTTCTACTTGAATAGGAATAGAAGCCGACTATGTAAAGAGTTTTAAGAAGGTTAGAGTCTCAATATTGCTTTGTACAGCTTTGGGCCATTATTTTCAAGTCTGAGAGATATTTTTATAGGAAAACATAGATCAGAGAAGGTGAATTGAAGACTTGTATTGATTTTGGAAGCCATTAGTTGCACAAAATTAATGGACCCAGAGATGTAGGCTATTGAAGCCGAACTCCGTTATCAATTTATTGGTGAATTCTTTGAATTTTATCTAATTATTATTTAGTTTTGATTTTGATTTTATATTTGGTTTTAATTTCTTTATACAAAATTAAGCAAAAAAAGTGATAAATTGAAGGATCTCTTAAACGCGAACAAGTGTTTTTCAAATGTACTACACTTGTATTTTCATTTTACAGATTAGATTTTTGTATTAGAGTGGTTGTTATTTAACAAGTGATTGATAGTGTATGTTGACAAGGTCTAAATCTCAAAAGGGTGAAGGAAAACTCGTTGAGTATAATCCAGAGATTGGTTCAAGGCGTGCTTTAAGGATGGCCGAAGAAGAGATGAAATCCGAACAAACTTTCTGTCGAGCCTTCATGGACATGAGAAGCATGGTTGAGGAACTATACCATGACAAATAAAGGAAATCTGAGAATGAAAAAGAAGGTGATTCATGAGAATCAAAAGGTAAAGAAACGAAAAAACCTTCTTCATCAGATGACGGTAAAAAAACTGTGGAATCTCTCCCTTCACTAAAATTGGATATTAAGTTTGAATTACCAATGTTTAATGGTGAAGTTAATGTTGAAAAGTTGGATAATTGGGTCAAGCAAATTGAACTTTATTGCAGGGTCCAAAAGATTATAGGGGATGAGTCAACATTTGGCTACTCTTTGTATGGGAGGCACAACTCTCATCTGGTGGGAAAGTAAGTTGAAAGAAGCTGAGCTTCAAAAAGGTAACTCAATATCTACTTGGAATGAATTTATTGAAGAACTCAAAAATCAATTCTATCCTTTAGGCTATATGCAACAAGCCATGATGGATTGGCAAAGTTTCAGACAAAGAAAAGGCCAAAATGTTCAAGATTATACACAAAAATTTAGGGAAAAAGCTTTACTTTTGAATGTTCCTCTATACACACAAGAAACACTGCTAAAATATATAGGTGGGTTGCATAGTTACTTAAGACATATGATTCTTATGTTCAATCCCACTAATTTAGATGCAGTATGTGTTCAAGCCACTCATTTAGAGGCTAGAGGGAAATAATCAAAAGAATATTTTCCTAAAGTAAAAAGTAAGAAATCTAAAGTTAAGCAATCCAAAGGGGAAAGTTCATTAGGAAAGGGTAAATAGAAATCCACTTATACTATTAAAAAAGAAGAAGGAAAACCATTTTGTAATCATTGCAAGAAAAATCATGATGAGTCTAAGTGTTGGAAATTACATCCTGAGTTAAGGCCTAAGAGGTATCAAAAGAAAGAAAAAAAGGCTAATGCTATGGTTTAGGACTTAGGTTCAGATTCAGGTGATGAAACTAAGATTACAGCTATGGGATTACATAATGATTTTTCTCTTTCAGTTTTTAGCACTAATGCTGCATCTTCTTCTAAACAAAATTATGTGCATGTTGATAAGAAAAGAAATGAATTGTTCCACATTAGAGTTACTTCAAAGCATACTAAGATTGACACTCAATTTGATAGTGGTTCACAAGCAAATTTAATTTTTGAAGAGGTTGTTAAGAAGCTAGGCTTACAAACCAATCCCCATCCGAAGCCTTATCCACTAAGTTGGGTGTGTGACAATGTGAAACTACAAGTCTCACAAACTTTTAGGCTAAGGTTTGCCATCACATCCAAGTTCGTAGATGAGGTTGAGTTGGATGTTGTTCCATTGGACATATATGGGATTGTTTTGGGAAGCCCATATCTTTATGATAGAAAAGCAATCTTCTATAGAGAGGAGAATAAGTACTTGCTTATTAAGGATGGCATTGAATATATAGTTAGAGCACATCACATTAGAACAAGTCTTTCCTTGGTTACAATAGGGCAAATGAAAAGACTAGTTAATTCAAGAAAGACTTTTTGTCTCATGTTGATTAAGTCTAAGGAAAAAGAATATTCTCAAGCTTTGGAAAAATGTGATCCTAGACACAAGAATGAATTGGTTGAAATCATTTCTACTTACAATGATGTATTTCAGGATCCTCAGGGCTTACCCCCTTAAAGAGGAGTTCAACATGAAATTCAGCTATTGCAGGATTTTCCTCTCCCTAACATTGGCATGTATAGGTTATCAGTGGTGGAAAATGAGCAAATCAAAAAATAGGTAATGGATCTATTGGATAGAGGTGTTATTCATCCAAGTTCATCTCCTATTGGTTTGCCAATTATTTTGGTGCCAAAGAAAGATGGCACTTGGCGAATGTGTGTTGATTTTTGTGCTTTGAACAAAATTACTATTAAGAATCATTACCCTTTTCCTCATATTGATGATTTATTGGATCAATTAAAACATGCTATTTATTTCACTAAGTTGGATTTGAGAAGTGGATATCATCAAGTAAGAATAAATGAAAGTGATGTGTGAAAGACCACCTTCAAAACAAAACAAGGATTGTTTGAAGGGCTTGTTATGCCTTTCAAGTTGTGTAATGCCCTGGCTACATTCATGAGATTGATGAATGATGTTTTTAGACAGTTCCTTGATGATTTTGATATAGTTTACTTAGATGATGTATTGATTTTCAGCAAGTCATGGGAAGAGCATGTGATCCACATTAATAAATTCATAGATGCATTACGAAGGGACAAACTTTATCTAAAAATGTCAAAATGTGAATTTGGCAAGACCTCTTTGATATACTTGGGTTACATTATAGGACATGGTGAATTGAAAATTGATCCTGCAAAAGTGGCAATCATTGTTAATTTGCCTACACCCACTAACACAACTGAGGTTAGAATTTTTCTTGGTGCAGTACAGTTTTGGCAAAAATTTATTGCTCAATTTTCATATATTGCATTAGCTTTTCATTCTTTGATAAGTGTGAAATAGGTCTTTCAGTGGGGAGGCAAACATAAAAAAGCCTTCGACACTTTGAAAGAAAAGATAAGTACTACTCCAGTCTTGGCACTTCCTGATATACAACAACCATTTGAGATTGAGATAGATGCAAGTGAGTATGCTATGGGAGATATTTTAATGCAAGGTAAGAAACTAGTTTATTATCATTCTAAAACCTTTACAAGTGCAGTAAGAAAATATCTAACTTATGATAAAGAATTGTATGCATTGGTTCAAAGTGTTAAAAAATGGAAACATTACTTAATGGGCAAAGAAACAATAATACATATAGATCATCAGCCCTTATAGTATCTTCAATCACAAACCAAACTACAACAGTCTAGACATTTTCGTTGGATGGGTTTCTTACAACAATTTCATCTTGTGATCAAGTATAAAAAAGGAATTTAGAATAAGGTTGCAGATATGCTATCTAGGCCTCCTATGGTTGTTGCATCTATTCTTTTACAACCTGGCTCTTTATCTCATGAAAGTTATAAATAACAATATGTGAATGATCTTGATTTTTAGGATGTTTATAAAGACTTGATGAGTAGTAGACAAGTAGAAGAATTGGACTATCATGTACACAATGATCTTTTGTATCATTTGGGTAAATTATGTATTCCTCAAAATGAGAGGGTGCACATGATTAGAGAAGCACATACTACTCTTATTTATGGTCATTTTGCAGTTGCTAAAATGGTTGCACATTTGAAGATGTATTGTTATTGGCCTCATATGCAGGAAAATGTTGCTAAATATATAAAGGGATGTACCCTTTGTGCCACAAGTAAACCTAGTAACAGGAAACTGGGACTTTATACTCCTCTACCTATTCCTACGCACCCTTGAGAAAGTATCTCCATGGATTTTGTGGGGGGGTTGCCTATAACACAAAGAAAACATGACTATTTATATGTGGTTGTGGATAGATTTAGCAAAATGTGTGTTTTGATTCCTTGCACTAAGCAGATTACTGGTGAAGGAACTGTACATTTGTTCTTTAAACATGTATAGACTAATTTTGGTTTGCCTACTTCAATTATTTCTGATCGAGATTCTTGATTTATTGGGGAGTTTTGGTCAACTTTGTGGGGACTAATGGACACTAAGTTAAAAAAGAACACTAATTTTCATCCACAAACCGACGGATAAATAGAGGTTGTGAACCACAATGTGGTACATTTGCTTAGGGGTTATAGCAATAAACATCCAAAGTTATGGGATGAACAATTGTGTTACATACAACATGCATATAACTGAGCACTTCATTCTTCTAAAATGAAATCTCCATTTGAAGTTTGTTATGGATACTTGCCTAAATCTCCTCTAGATGTTTGATATGGATAGGATACAACTGTTGGTGAACCAAAAGAAGCCATTCGAGCTAAGAAGTTCATTGAACAAATACAGCTCATACATTAGACTGTTCGTACTCAATTGGAGAAAAGTCAAGCCAAGTACAAAGCCAGGCATGACAAACATCATATAGATCACCAATTTGTTGTAGGTGATATGGTATGGCTTCACATTAGTAAGTAAAGACTGACAGGTGAAGGTAAAAATTTGAAACCAATCCGGTATGGTCCTTTTCAGATAATGGAAAAAATTGGCACAAATGCTTTCCAATTAGATTTACCATCTTACATGTAGATTTATTTAGTTGTAAATGTGGAAAATATGAAATTGTATGAACCTCCAATGATAATTGATCATGATGAAAGTGTATCCATTCCTTCTGTTGATGACTTTTCTCCTGAATATCTAACAAAATTGTAGGAAGATACTATACTTGACAGGAATATGCAGACTTCATGAAGAGGTAATGCTGAATATCTTCATGTTTGTCTCAAAGGGATGCACCCAAGTAAGGCCAAATGGATGGAAGTCAGAAAGGTGAGGGAAAAATACCCTCACCTCATTACCAATTAATTTCAACTTTCAAAGGTCCAAAAGTTCTCAGTGGGGAGGAATGATCTAGGTGGATCCATGTACTATTCCATTTTTCAAAGTCTTCAAATTCTATTCAAATTATTTGCACATCATATAATTCATTGAGATCTTTCTATCACTTTTTGCGGTTCAAAAAATGGAGTTCGAATGCTCAAGATATAGCTAGTTGAAGAAATCTTGTGACAGGTAAAAAAAGGGGTGTCAAAAGTGATGTGGCACTATGGAAATATGCCAAGTGGATCAATAGCCATTTGACACGTAAAAAAATAATTAGGTGCAAAAAAAAAATTAGTTTGGTGTTTTTTATTCACATGTTATTTGAAAATTTCAAACGTTTAAAGGCGCCAAAGGCCAAACTGCCACATCACCTGCCACATCATCATGCTAAGACCAAGTCAAAGCGCAACCTAATTTGGCACCTAAAGTCTTGACATTTGAAAAAGTCCTCAACTTGGCTATTTTAAGCATTTAAACTATCATACCCAATGCATGTGGGATAAAGACAAGTCAAAGGCACCAAAAAAGGAGGGAAAAACTTTCAAATCTCATGCTAAAGGCCTAGAAAGAAGGAAGGCCAACCTTTTCACTCTTCCCAAGCACCTAGAAAGGTGGGAGGTAGTTTTGAACCTTGAATCTAGGGTGTAAAAGGTTAATGCCTTGACCAATTCAGCCATGGAGGTTGAAGTGTTATAAAAGGGACTAATTTCTACTTGAATAGGAACAAAAGCTGACTGTGTAAAGAGTTTTAAGAAGGTTAGAGTCTCAATATTGCTTTGTACGGCCTCGGGCCATTATTTTTAGGTCCGAGAGATATTTTTATAGGCAAAAAAAGATTAGAGAAGGTGAATTGAAGACTTGTATTGATTTTGGAAGCCATTTGTTGCACAAAATTAATGAGAACAGTCCTCACTTCGAACGGACTCGGAGACGTAGGCTATTGAAGCCGAACTTTGTTATCAATTTGCTGGTGAATTCTTTGAATTTTATCTTATTATTATTTAGTTTTGATCTTCATTTTATATCTAGTTTTAATTTCTTTATACAAAATTAAGCAAAAAAAAAGTGAGAAATTGAAGTATCTCTTAAACGTGAACAAGTGTTTTTCGAATGTACTACACTTGTATTTTCAGTTTACAGATCAATAGATGGAATGGCTATAAGCATAAAATTTAGAATCCACCACTATGAGGATTTAGGCAATATAAATGTAAGTGAAGGATAGACACATTAGAATAAATATTGTACCAAGTGTTTTACCAATATCAAGAATTCATGATGGAAACACAAAAGGGAGAAAATATCTAAGGTTATCAAGACCTTATAGAGAGTAGATTTAAAAGAATAAATTTTAGATATGATTACCCTACTGAATCAAATAGTAGGTAATGAAGACATCAAAACTTTATGGCATTGGATGTTCCTCCCAATGTAAATAATTTATCACAAAAATTAATTTGTGGATTGGGGTGAATTGATCAATGATTCCATACATGATCAGTTGTTGAATGTGCAAACATCAAGGCAATTTTTCATGACATCTTATCTATTATACTCCTTGGCCTATTAGGTTGTATACATGGTCTCAACATGGAACTATTACTCAATTGACACAAGTATTTGAGTGTTTCACACAAATCTACAAGAAAGCAACAAACACTATACTAGGGTCAATGATGCATTCATTATGAGAGTAGTGTAGTTAATTGAAGAAGATTGGGGAATGAAGATCTCTGCTAAAGCAACCAAATTGGTTAATGAATATGGAAACTACTATATTTAGTTCCAAAAATTTACATACATTAGAGCTATAGGTTATGAAGGGCATCCCTTAAGACTCCCAAGGTTGGATAATGATAAGATCATCTTCATTGAACTCTATAGGCAATTGCTAATTGTTCATAAATGATGTAGAGATAAACGTGTTCTTAATGTTTCATTCCCCATTGCATTCAGTCATTACATCTATAATTATACTGTAAATGATCATGACATAGAATTAGCCATCTTAGAGTTCACTCTATGAACCTATGTCGATAAAGACTTTATGGATACCAAGGGGTATGCAAAGTAAAATATGGGTATAAGGTCTGGATATGAAAAAAACATCATCTCTAAGTATAATGGAATAATTATGAAAATGAATTTGAGGTGATCTAAATATATTGGAGTCAGATGACCTTAGATCAAATAAATGTATTCATAGATGAGTGGGTTCCTAAGGGGATGGTAGATGACAAGTTAGATCTCCTTGATCTAGAATATGCCAACACAATCATGAGAATGATACCTCTTGAAAATGGATAGAATGTATACTTAAAAAACTAGAAATATTAAACAATGAAATATAAGAATTGGAGGAGAGTATGGATATGGGTGAAGATAAAATTAAACTAATTTATAACAATCTAGATGAGATCCATTACCATTTATATAAAGAAGATGGGACTATGGCACATATTGTAGATGAATTGAAAGTTCACTTCCAAAAGATAGTTAAATAATATATTTTAAATGAAGTCAAATTCAATAAATATTCAATGAAAACTCTTAGTGAAATTCATAATTCACTAGAAAAGTCAAACACCTAGCTAAAAATTTTGTTTAAAGATCAGTGCTCCTTGGCATTCATTTCCAAAAGATGGTTCACATGTTGTCAACATGTTATGATTCCGAAAAGCAAAAAAATTCTTGAAGTGGTCAAGATATTTTGAAAATTCAAGGAAATACTTGATAAAGATCAGGTCAAAGAAGATTCAATAATAATTAACTCATCCACCAGTGTTGCCAACTCATAGAAAGCTTCTTGATGAAATTTGTTCTCTATCTCTATTTCTTATTTTTGTCCAAATTCTATTTTAAGAAATTCATATTTTTTAATTGTAAAATTGAAAATTATAAAAGGTAAAATAGGAAATGAAATATAATATGAAAGGTCACTTTGGAATGTGAAGGGTTAGCCCATTTCCTTTATTATAATTACAAGAAATGGTAATTGAAAAAGGGTTTTTTGATGTCAACAATTTGTGAAAATTGAAGAGGAAGAAGGAAAGTTTGGGTTAACTCTTTATCCAAGAATGAGGAGTTGTTTGAATTTTTTTTGGGTATTTCCTTAAAGAGTATACATTTTTCTAATGTCAATGTATTTCTCATTGTTCCAAGAATGAATGGTGTTTGATCTCTTAAAGTAAATTTTTCTTTTTAATTTAAATTTTTTACATAAGTGGGTGCAATCTACATTTATTCACTCTATCGTGACTCTCTATTTCCTTTGTTTTTGGTTAGATTAAGTTTATACTAACCCTCCTTTCATTCAAATTATAAATGTATTACATAATTATGTTTTTTTATTATTTATTTCAATAAAGGGAACTGCCCCTTATAATAGAGGAGAGACTACGATATTGTAAAATACAGTGAAATCATGATTTGTTACCATATACCAAATATTCCACCAACATATTTCAATAAAAATTATGAAGTCTTTGTTACTATCTTCTTAACTAGTTCCAATGTGGAAGCTTTGGAACAATGTTCGAGCTCCATCAAAAAATATAATCAAAAGTGGAAGCATATGGAAGGATAATGACCTAAAACTCAAACATAATTATTTCATGAAGATGCATCCTCCAAAAAAATCACATGGATGAATATTTGAAACACCATTTTAAAGGGTTATATTCAACTATGAACATTATTTGTAATTATAACAATGGATGAGGAAGAATAGTTAACTAGTTATGCACCATAATACTAATCAACTTAATATAGTCCGAATCTCTCATGATATAGTACTAACCTAAAAATAACACAATAAAATATTAATTTTATACACATATATACAAATCTGAGAAAGGAAATGGAATTAGATTAATTACAAAATAATCTAAGATAAGATTTTACATTTGATAAAAAATAAATAATCAACATTTAATTTTACTATTGGTGCACATAATTATATGTATTTGTAGATATTGAACATATTACTTTACTTGACAATGATAATCTTGAAACACATTTACCACACATGACTTGAGCACATAAACAAGGTTCTAATATACCATTATCTCACACTTGCATATTATATTATGAGTTAACCCTTCTGTTCTATTTTTACACACCTACAAGAACCTCACTATTTGTTTAAAACCTACTAAATATCTTGCATAAACATATCTAAACTCTTAGTTTAGTCTCTTTTTACACAAGGTGGTTTTTTTAGGCTCAATTACTATCACTAGTTGATAATGACCTAATTTGGTTAGAATCGACCCTTTCTCAATAATGGCTAATTTTCAAAATCAAACATTTCATTAGTGTCAACCCATTTTCATAGCATGTCAATAACATGATAAACTACCCAACTGGACTCATATATAAATAAATCAAGGTCTCATTCATAAGGGACTTGACACTTATTTGGTGCACATTTATAACCTATTGTAAATTGAAAAAACCTACCCTATTCTTACCCAATTACTAATCTATCACTAGGATTAGTCATAAGACAAATTTGAAGCACACTAAATCCAAATCAAATAAAACATTGTAAAGTATCAAATATAAATAATTAAATGCATACACATAGAAAAGGATCACAATTACATAATCATAATATGTGGGATAACTAAGTGTGTCCTGATTTCCATCTTAATATTATTAGATATGTAATCAATGGTTAATCATCAAATGAGATTGATTGAGGTCAACTCGATTGATTACACTTTCTTGGTTTTTTCATGTTTCTATCCCTCACAACCACATCTGGCCAAGGCAAATGAGACTGGTTTATAGAGCTACATATGTCATCAGGGTTTGGGATAAAATATACAAATAATATAGAGATATATGAAGGTGATTGTAAATTCACATCCCATATTTATACATAATATAATAATGACTAACATGTCAATATCGACTAACGATATTGACCCAGATTGACATTACAAACCTTGTACAGATAAAGAATTACTTCTAAAACCAAATGAACCACATTATTTATTTATATTAATTTTCACTTCCAAAATATAGTCACAATCAAGAAGTTACCAAAAAATATAAGTACTTATCCCATTTTGTACTTAATATATTTAACATATGCCACTTGTCAAATCATTGCAATCAACTTATTTATTTACATGCATATGTATGCTTGAATGTCATATCTTAATATATATATTATACACATGTTTATAGCATGTTAATGTTAGTCTTGATTGCATTAATAAGAATTAGGTTAAAACATATTGGTGAACCTGATGTGATAATGATAAGGTTAATACACATATATCAATCATGACTTGAGCACATAAAGAGGGTTTTAATCCAACATTTTCTCGTACTTTCATGCTATATTATGATTTTGATGCTTTTGTTTTGATGTCACACACCTATAGAAACCTCACTTTCTATTTTGAACCTACCAAATATCCTACATAGATATGTTCGGTCTCTTAGTTCAATCCTCCTTTATAGATAGTGGATCCTCATTTAAGAAAAAAAGAGTTAAGATATTTTATGCTAAATATAAGTCTCATCATAAATTATCTACACCACATTATCCACATGGAAATGGAAAAGAAGAATCAAAACATAAAACACTTACAAAGGTATGAATCAAAAAACTCACAAAACATGGTGAAGACTGGCATAATTAGATCATTTATGCACTTTGGGAATATTGAACAAGTGTTCGTACATGAACTAAGGCTAAACCTTACTCTCTTGTTTATGAAACATAAGTAGTATTACCTTTAGAGGTCTAGCTACCATCTTTGCATATTTCTTTGAAAGATATCATCAAAGGTAACTAATATTAGGAGTAACGATTATATGAATTAGAAATGTTGGATGATAGATGCATACATGATATTGAACATCTTGAAGTCTACTAGGATCGTATCAATAGGGCATAGGTAAGAAAATTTGAAACCATGAATTTTAGGTTGGATACTTAGTATTAAAAGAGAATTAGAAGAACACTAATGCATATAAAGAGAACAAATGAAAATTTAAGCCTAATTGGTTGGGCCCATTTGTGATTGTAGAGAAGGTGGGGGTATGAACCTATCGATTAGCTACACTATAAGGGAATATTTTTAGGAACCCTATGAACATCATGCACTTGCACTGATATTACACATAATTTTAAATATTCAAAAAAATTAGTTAATCAATAAAATACAAAAACATTTAAATATTCAAAACATATAAAATTAGGACACAAACATGATATGATTATTAAATTACACTATTTTCACATGTTATTTATCACATATTCTTTATACAACATATTATTTTCACAGACGCATGCATTTCATGGTATATGAGTGTGATCAAGGACATACAGGTTAAAAATGACATCTAATTATTTGAATTTATTTTACCTAATGGCCATGCCAATACTAAGGAATTATCATTTCATAGGTTTCTATGATCTATGAATTTGACTCAAGAGAGGTGATTAGTATCGTGTTAGTTTCAAAATGAAAATAAAATGAAAGAAACACACTAACTAGCATAATATCCCTAGGCCTAGACACCAGGGAGAGCTTAGTTAATAAACATGAATAAAACACACAACTAAAATGAAAAATAAACATTTTTTTACCTTCCTTAGATGCTTCAAAATTCTTGTTGTAGTGTCTTGCTCAGCGTATGCTCATGAAGTCTTCATCAAAAGAGGTTTGGCTATCTCCTCTTCTCCTTGGCACCTTATGGCTTTGGATTGGCTTGGAATCAATTTGGCATGGTAACACTAATTGCAATAGCTTTTGGAATCATTTGTGAATTATAACTTTGCATTATCAAAACTTATTTGAATATATTTGAGCATAATAACTTTGCACCAAAATAGCTTAGAAATGATGTTCATGGGCTCTCTATTTATAGATTTTGGAAAATGGTCAGAATCAACCTAAACCATCCATCTTAAGATTGAGATGTGTGGATAAGGATTAATCCAATTATGCAATTAAAGTTGATAAATAGGCTCATCAATATTTGGGATAGAGGAGTGATTAATAGGCATGGAGGGATTTGATGAGGCATGGGAGGCATGAATCCTGATATCTGTGGCATTTATGGCCTAAGGATGTCTTCCCATGAAATGAGGTCACCTGATGATGTAGATATTTAATATTTATTTCCAAAACAAATTATTCAAAAAGTTTCTATGGAATTATTGATTAGGCTCTAATTTGGTCTAATTATCTCTTAAGCATGTTTAAGCACTTTGTACACAAATTGATCAGAATGTCTTTTTATTAGTCTAAAATTTGACTGGATTAGAATTGGAAGGTGATGTTAGATGTGCTGGATCCATTATACCATTTAGGATGTTACCAACACCAAATAACAAAGGCACGTGTCTTGTGCAAGAGATTTGATAGGAAAGAGCAATCCAAAGTACCTAGGTGCAAAATTGGTATTTTGACTCGAAATGATCTTATCTAAGTTAGTTAGCCCATAAATTGCATGCCCCATTTAGTGATACCTTAGCCAAAATTGGCACTTTGATATGTCAGTTTGAACTCATTTAATGCATTTTATTGTTTTAAGGCCAAATTGTGCATTTTAGGTGGAAATTGGTGAAAAACCTGGTTGGAGGTTATCTTATTGATGGCCAGCTTTAGGTGTCTACAGTTTCATTATTATATGTTATTTATTTCTATGATATTTTTACCATGTTGAGCTACCTATATTTCTTACACAACTTTATTGTTACTCATATCTTACATAGTGTTACATTGATATTTTATTATTATATGATATGACATTGATACATATAAATGGTGTAGACTCATTACTTGGTTATATGCTCTATTGATGTTGGTAATATTTTATGTGATAGGTAAATTTGTGTTTGTATATTATGTATGTCCCTTTGTCCTTATTTGTGACATCTTTATATCCACTTGTGTGTGTCCCTTAGCCTTGTTTGATGCAACATATTTGATGTCCCTTATTTGTGACATCTTTATGTTTCGCGTGTATGGTCTTTATCTTTATTTTTTATGACATCATTATGTCCCTTGTATTTGGCCCTTGGCCTTATGTGTGACACTAACACTTGAGCTTCTTGGTCTTATAGAGCTTGTTGACATTTATTGGTGCCATGATATATATAATGTACTTTTATTGAGTGATATTATTCAGATATTAGTATATTGAATGCTTCATTGATATATCTATCTATACATGACACTTATATGCCATGCATTACATATGTTACATACATTAATTAATTAATATATGCATTACTATGATGACATACTCTCCACATGGTCACATGATATTACATGATGCTATATTTATACATGAAATGATAATATTAAATATCATTATGAGATCGGTGACTAGCATGATATATACCTCATCCCAAATGCACATACATAAGAACATAGTTTATAGTTGAGTTGTAAATAGTTATCATTCTACTTCATACTTATCAGAACTATGGTCATGATGGGGGCATGAACTTTGTTTATTCTCTTTTGACCATGCATTATATTCTACTTGAGTGAAACTATACAACCAAACCTGTATTCATGATGAGGGAATGAACACTATTCATTCCATTTCAATCATGCATTTTTTTACATAGAGAAAATTTGAGCAAATTGAATCAAACATGAGTGAAAAAATATAGTTAAATCTATAAACCATATACAATGGTTGGCTCAATTTATTTAAGTTAACTTAGAATTATGGTTCCCTCTTTACCTACGTAGTTATTTGGGTTACTACATTGCATAATTATACTCACATTCATGAGGGTTGAGACAAGTTTCATTCCCAATCTAAGAGCCTACATAGATAAAAAAAAATTGGCACAAGAACCCCAAATATCCATGTGCTTCATAAAAGAAACACAAGTTTATCTGATTCTTCAAAAAGGAAGCAATCTCCAATAAGTTACAAGGGAATCATGGGTTTAAATAATACACACGTGTACTATTACCCTTGTCATTTCAAATATATATATATTTTGTTTTAGATAAAAATTGTCAATCTGTGGACATTGAATACACATGATTATAGGTTTTCCTTTTGGTGAACTACACAATTGAATCTTCATACCAAATAAAAAATGTGTTGTACACACTTATATAATCTTATCCTTTCAATTTAACAACTAATTTACTAGAATAAAAGAGGGACATTTGTAGATACTAAACTATAGTATTAATTACTTGAAAATGACAATCTTGACACACATTTACCATGCATAATGTGAGAAAAAAAACAAGGTCCTAATATACCATTCTATCACACTTGCATGTTATATTATGAGTTGAAAATTCCATTATGATGTTACACACATACATTAACATGATTGTGTATTTCACACTACTAAATATACTACAAAAACATCTCCAAACTCTTACTCTAGTCCACTCTTACACATTTTAGTTCCATCATATTGAGTCAATATTGTAAGTCAATACTGACATGATTTAGTTAGAATAAACCCTCTCACCAAAATAAATAAATATTTAAATCAAACATGTCCCTAAGGTTAACCCATTTTACTAGCACGTTAGTGGTGTGATAAATTACCTAATTGGACTCATATATAAACAAATCAATGTATAATTCAAAAGCTGACTTGTCCAATTATCTAGAACATACCTATACACTATTTCACTCTGATAAAATCTACCTTGTTCTTCCCAAAATACGAACCTATCACTAATAACAATGATAAAAAAGTTTTGAAGCACACTAAATCCAATTTAAAGCAAATATTTTCATGTATTGAAACCAAATCATTCTTTGCATACATATAATGAATGAGCACAATTGTACAATCATAATAAATGGGATAAATAATTGGTCCTTGATTTCACTCTTTGAAGTATCAAATACATAGGTAACATTAAATCATTAAACAAGGGTGATTATAGTTAGCTCAACCCATTACACTTTCCTAGTTTTTATAGGTTTTTAGCCCTCACAAGCACATATAGGGTTTCAAGGAAAAATAGATTGAAATCTAGATATGCATACATCAATAAGGTTTATATCTTAAATAAATATCACAAAAAAATAAAATCAACCAATTGTATGATAACAATTCTTCAATTTTACACAGGTCACTATTGACCAATAGAGCTTAATATTGACTGGTGATACTAACCCAAATTGATGAAACTAACTCTACATAAACAAAGAATCAGTTCTAGAATCGAATGAACCATAAACTTTATTTTGGATGATATCTATTTCTATAATATAATCATAGTTAGACAATCATCTGGAAAATCTAAGTACTTATTCCTTTATTTTACTTACTCTATTTAGTGTATGCCACTTTTTAAATCATTGCAATCAGATTTAGTATTTTATCAGATGTAAGATTAAATGTCATACCTTAATATCTAAATTACATTACATTATTTTATATTATTAGGGTTAATTTTGATTGCATTAATTAAATCTAGGGTAAAACATATTAATTTTTAGATACTAAAGTATGTTATTAAGTACTTGACAATGACAAACTTGACACACATTTACCATACATAACTTAAGCATATAAACAAGGTCCTAATCCAACATTATTTCACACTTGCATGTTATTTTATGAGTTGACTCTTACATTATATTATTACACACTGCCTATTTTAAACTTTTTAAGTACCTTACATAGACATATACATATATAGACTTTCAATTCAATTTTATTGTATTTAGATTAATTTTCCTAGATTTAGTTAGTATCACTAGTCGATACTAACTTGATCTAGTTGGAAACAATACTCTCCCATAAATGGATATTGTTCAAAATCAAACCTGTCCCTAAGGGTTGGTCCATTTTTATATTGTGTCATTGGTATGATAAATTACCAAATTGGACTCAGATATATACAAATTAAGCTTTCATTTAAAATGGGACTTGATACTTATCTAGAAAACATCTCTACACTATTTTACATTGAGAAAATATTCCCTGTTATTACCAAATTGAAATCATATCACTAGGATTAGTCATAATCCAAGTTTAAAGCACACTAAATCAAAGTGAAATCAAGCATTATCAAGTATCAAAGCTAAATCATTAATCACATCTATAGAATGAAGGATAAAAATTTTACTATCACACTAGGTGGGAGAATTACGCATGGATTTATTTCCCTCTCTAGAGTATCATATACGTAGGCAATGGTAAACCATCAAACATGGGTGATTGGGGTTATCTCAGCCCATTGCACATTCTTAGTTATTTTAGGTTTCTATCCATCACAAACACACATAGGGTTTCAAGGCAAAATAGTTTGATTTTTGGAGTTATGTCCATCATCAAGGTTTAGGACTATAAAAATAAACCATACAAATAACAAGCATAGGTAACCATATGGTCACATTTCCTTATTTACACATAGGTCAATACCAACTATAAAAGCTCAATATCGACCAAAAATATTGACCTAGATCAACATAACTGACCCTATGCAGATAAATAATTAGTTTTAAATATAAATAAACATAGGATTTATTTTAGCTAATATCCATTTATAGAATATAATCATAGTTAGACAATCACATAAAAAATATAAGTACTCATCACTTTTTTGTACTAACTATATTTAACACACTCAACTTGTCGAATCATTGTAATAATTTTTAGTATTTTACATTTAGTGTATGCTTGAATGCCATATCTTAATATATAAATTAAATCACATTGTTTGATCATATTATGATTAGTATTTATTGCATTAATACAAATTAGGGTAAAATATTTTGGTGATCCTATACACATATGAAACCATCCTTACAAGTTTTTATATTTTTTGTCTTAGGGTTTCAAATCTCATTTCTGATTTCTATACATAAAAAATAATTACCATATTATTTATCCTAAGGTTTTAGATTTGATTTATAATTTCCATGAATAAAAATATGTCTTCACCTTTAGCTTTATCCATTTACATCCTTGCACGATCCCGTCTTATGACATACAATAAGAATAGTTCCCTTATCCCTCTAAGACATCATGCAAGATCAAGTAGGACCCATATAGAGCATAATTGATTTCCTTATGCTATAGTTAAAATGGATATAGTGAATGTTTCTTCTTATTTTGATGATGTATTCATTCATGAATATGCAAAAATAGATGATTATGTTGATATTAATTCATTAGAACATAAAAATGAATATAATAAAAATGAGCATAATAATCAAGATAAATATGAAGACATAGATAGAATGGACCCTGATGAACTTACAATGGTAGACCTTGAACAAGTTAAAGCCTTGTCTTATTTATAATAAAGAATCCATCAATATAATAAATACATGGGTATAATCATCTAATTAATATTATTATCTAAGGCCACACACCAATATAATATTTCTACATCTTAGACATGACAATAATAGCCATTTAATATTATTAATCAATCCTTTTGATCTAGTACTTCCACATTAGGTGTTTAGACCTATACTACTGGTATTATCCCCATGCCTACACCTCTAATGACCTATGTGAAATCCACCCAAATTTTAAGGAAAACATGAAGAATCCAACATATATCCATACCTATTCCCACACAAAAAAACTTACCCATCTAATGATGAATACACATGTTCCATTACCAACGTCTCTTGATACACGTTCTCCTGAGCATACTATTACAACTTTGCATGATAAGGTGTTGTATCTAGAGAAAATTTCATAAATATCTAGTCATTCCATGGATTCATATGCCTTTTTTCATAACTCATTATCCACTAGGACAACAACTTATCCTTTACCGACATGGTTTGTTGCTCATAAGCTTCCATTATACAAATATCAAGGTGATCAAGACCAACATGATTAGACTATGTATACAATGAAAAAATATTTACCAAGTTATTTCCAATATGTCCCAAATAATATGCATTTCAATGGTTCTATGATCTCCCCCTCCAATTTTTAAGAGCATTCAACCAATTCCAAGCACATTTTTTCATCAACATTGGTGAGAAACTATTCTTCACACAAATTTATAAACTCAAGAAAGGATCCAAAGAACCAATAAGTGATTATGTACTTTTATACAAGACCATGTTAGAAAATATGATTAATGTATAAATAAATATGAATTACAAGATATATTCAATAAAATATTATTGTCACTGCTACTGAGTGAATCATATTCAAGATATTCAAATATTTTAATGAACTATGACATATTGTGATGGATAGGGAAGGAAAGTTAATATATTTGAACAAAATTAAGTATACATATACTCTTACAAATAATTCAACAACAAAGTTTCAAAGAAAACAAAGTTATAAGGTCAAACCAAATGATAAAAATAATGAGGAACAAAATATAATCATTATAGTGTCACAACCTACAAACCAATTATAATTGACAGTTCCACTGAAGACATAGTTATCAGGATTATCATCACCTCCTCATTTACTACTATAAAAGTTACTCGAGTGCAACTTTATAACACTCTTTCTTCCATAAAATATTTATCTAAAAAATTATACACCATGAAAATATGACAATAATGCCTATCGTGATTATCATCATATTTTAGGACATTCAACAAACAAATGATTCAAATTGAAACATATGATACATGATCTTATAGATGAAAAAATTATCAATTTGGGAACCCAAATAGAATAATCAAGACAATAGTACAATGGGAATCAAAATTTGAATATATTTAATGATACATTTCCTAAAAATAAGATAAAAAAATTAGAACACTATAGAGGTGCATTATGCATACAAGATTCATCCCCAACATGTGATATATGATCATCGTATAGATGATATTATTAATAAACTTAGATATACTTCATCTCAACAACATACAATCACATTTGGTGATAGAAAGTTAGTTGATGATAATTCATATTTTCATGCACTTTTCATATGAGCCTATACCAATTAACAACTAGTACATGATGTCATGATTGATAATGGTTTGAGTGAGAACATTACATGGTGAAACCTCTCCATTCCTTTCGTAAAAATGATAGGATTTAAAAAATACATTAAAAATGTTAAGGTATTCTATGGACATAAACATAATACCTTGGGATACATAGTTCTACCAATTTAGGTAGGCTATATATATATATATATATATATATATATATATATATATATATATATATATATATATATCTGCACTTTTCATATGAGCCTATACCAATTAACAACTAGTACATGATGTCATGATTGATAATGGTTTGAGTGAGAACATTACATGGTGAAACCTCTCCATTCCTTTCGTAAAAATGATAGGATTTAAAAAATACATTAAAAATGTTAAGGTATTCTATGGACATAAACATAATACCTTGGGATACATAGTTCTACCAATTTAGGTAGGCTATATATATATATATATATATATATATATATATATATATATATATATATATATATATATATATATATATATATATATATATATATATATATATATCTGCACTTTTCATATGAGCCTATACCAATTAACAACTAGTACATGATGTCATGATTGATAATGGTTTGAGTGAGAACATTACATGGTGAAACCTCTCCATTCCTTTCGTAAAAATGATAGGATTTAAAAAATACATTAAAAATGTTAAGGTATTCTATGGACATAAACATAATACCTTGGGATACATAGTTCTACCAATTTAGGTAGGCTATATATATATATATATATATATATATATATATATATATATATATATATATAATATTTTAAAACTTTATCATTTACTGTAACTTTTCTCTCTTGTATCAACTTGTCAAGTTTCAATCTCCTTGAGTTTATGCCTTAAATGGTGCATCAAGAAAGAGGTGGGCAAGATATTGGTGGTTTGAAAGAGATATTGTTGCCTATTTGTCAATACTACATCCATTCTAACTTATTTAAATTTGATCTCCTAAATTATATCATTCCATCTTGCATCCTCTAGCTATATTAGGACCTATAATTTCCTACTATATTGGCCTATTTGATGTAGTTTTATTTATCATCTATCCATTCTAAATTAAATCAATTGGATCAATGTATTTATAAATGTTTTAGCATAATATTCATAATTAAGTCAGTCTTGACAATCTAGTTTGAGGTTAGTTGGAATGTTTAGGACTAAATCAAGATGGTCGACATCGCCCACTTAATCTTTGTGAGGGATTAGGATCCTTCACCAATATAAATATAAGTTATCATTTCATTCCAAGAGAGGAAATATTTAATTTCACATTGTTATCATTTTCACTTCTTCCCTAAGTCTACATTTATAGGATTTATTATTATTTATTGTCTTGAAGGAAATCTTGTCTTGTGGAGTTTTGGATGCAATAGGAGTCATTTTAGCCTAGATCTTGATTCAGCCTTTGAGATCTTTACAACCACAAAAATATCTTGAAAATCACCATTGGACAAGGGGAGATTGAGGCTTAAAAGGACTTATTAAAGATAAGTATATTATAACCCTATCTCTTTCATTTTATAAATATAAGTTTTATAATTGCTTAGTTAATGAATTCATATTTTCTTTTTAAACTTTCTCTACACTTATACTTAGTGTGGCTATAGGATTGTTTGAACTTACCATTTATACACCTTAGATAGCCTATGACCCCATTTGACTACCATGGATCCTTATAAATTTTAATATGTTTCTAACCCTTCCCATTTTACTTGAATTTCTTTATTTCAATATTAGATTACTTAAACAATATAGATCTAGTTAGAGCTATTTCATTGTTTTAATTGCCTAGAAGCTTTAAAACCCTTTCTCTTGATATTGTGTTTTAGGTTCTCCTCTTTCTAGGTTTATGGATCCATTTGGTCATATCACAATTCATTAAGTATTAATGGGCTCTCTTTGATTTACCTTCTCTAAGTCTATATATTTAGATAAGATAGTTACAAGTCAATCCTAGCTCATTGCATACATTCTGGTGAACTTGACATGAAGTTAATGATTGCCTTCACTTCTTCATCTAATTATATCAAACATATCAATATAATTTTGTTTTTACATATTTTAGAAAAAAAAATTAGCTAACATGATACAATTTCATTTATAAATATGTTACTAGTCAACTGTATTGAACAAACCAGTACAGTTTTATTTCAACCTTTTCACCAAATTTGTCTCTAGTGAACTATATAAAATAGGTAAATATAGTTTTATTTAGGCAAGCACAATATAGTTTTAACCTCACATCTAAATTTTCTTCCAGTAAATTATATTGAATCAATTGATATAGTTATTTTCAACTCTATTTTCAATCAATTATATTTATCCACTTGATATAGTTATGTATTAACATTTTTATTATTTCTAAGCCTTTTTCTAGTCAATTACATTGATATGTTCAATTTATTTATGTAGTACACTTGATTTCATTAAAATGATTCTATTTGTTTGATTTAAAAAGTTATCTATATTTATACATACTATATCTATCTACTTGATATAGTTCTATATTGTGTGTAAAACTGTATCAACCATCACCAATACAATTCTATTTTTTTACTTTTCAAGTATGAGCAAGACAAAATAACTTTTCATTTTATAATTTAATCACACATTTCATTTCAAGTTGACTTCATTTTTATTTTCATTCAATGAATGTTGCAAATTGATTTTTTGTAATTCTTTTAAACTTTATTTGGTTTTTCATAGAAACTTATTCTGGTAGTTTCCAAACTACTTAGTTATTGTCATGAAGGGATAAATGTTGTACTACTCCAAATCCTTGTATATTGTTTAAAAACATCCCAGTGTGAAGGGATTTATCTAATAATCACAGCCATAGTAAATAGATAAACATAGACTTCAATTTCTATGTGCATCATAGACCTATGATTCCCTTTTTATTGAACTTTAAGAAGTCATCCATCTGCCTAATTCTATAGTGCACTAATTAGTGATTAGCATTGGGAAGGTACTCTCACCTTAACCTCAAAAATTGATTTTAGTTAGATATGTCAATGGTAATTTCTCCATTGTTAGTGATTTGAAACATTGGTCTAACACTATCTAATGGACAAGTCGGTACCTATGAGAGCCTACAAATTAGTCAAATCCTTTATTATATCTACCTAATATTCTTTTAGAAAAAAATTTAGAAAAAATAATTAGATTTAAATTCAATAGTTTCTATTTTATATTATATTATAAACTATATCAACCTATGTTAATATAATTTTGAGTTGTTTAGTGTAACTACATCGACCAACATCAATACAGTTACCTATATGTGTAAAATACATCAACCATCTCGATTGAGTCTCCTATGTTTTCATCCATGACTACATTAAATAGATATAAATAGTATATATTTATGTATCCCATTCCTCTATCCATGTGATTGTATTTAACAACTCTATACAATTCATTTTCAATCAATTTTCTCTAGGAATTCAGTCTACAAACTACATTAAATAGATTGAAGCAATCGGTTTCTTATTACTTTTAGTTTTCCTAGATTAGACTACATCAACTATCTTGATATAATATGTATCTAATCACATGTATGTGTGATTATATCGAACAAATCGATATAGTTCACTTCTAGTCTATTTTCCAACTTTTCTATTATACTATATTATATAGCTTGATATAATCTATTTATTAACATCTTGTTCACTAAACTACACCAAAATGATTGATATATATTTCAATCTCCCTGATTTATTTCCTAAACTGCATTGAATTGGTTGATACAATTATTTTTTTATAGTTTATCTCCATTGGTATCCTAATTCAATTTATACCTCAATCTTCCATTATGCAATATATCTTTGATGATTCCAAACATAGAACACAACATGACAAGATGGACTTGAATAACTCCCACAAAGCTCCTAAATATCACTTTAGCATTATTGACAACTAAGATAAAATAAATATTCATGTTACTATTAATATTTCTAATTATAATTCACTCCTTACTTCCAAACCTCTTGATCCTTTTAACTATCCTCCACACATGCCTACTATCAAGGATGAGAGTGTTCTTGAGTATACTACTAAAATGATCCTCTTCATTAATGAAAAACCTAAACATAAGGGAACATATCCTATAGTAATCTATAACCTTAGATCCCACATAGGATGTCCCCCTTTAGCAACACATAGCTTTTCTACAAGATTTGACATAAGTCAATATACAACTTCCCCCCTTCCTTCTTCCTCCACCATGCTTAACACTACTACTAATATGGTAGGTCATTACTTTAGTGGTCCCACTCAAATTTCCAATATTAACACTCACGTTAATGCTACCACTAGTGCATCTCAAGATGCCTCTTCTAGTAAAAAATATCTTAATACTATTGAAATCTTTTTGAAAGCCATGAATTAAATGGCTACCTTCCAAACTAACAATGTGGATCAAATGATGCAAATGCAAAATCAACTCTTGTAATTGAAAATTTTCCTTAATAACCTCAATAGGGAGTGAAAAATCAAAATGCCCCCCTCATACTCCCCCTAAGAGATGCACAAGGTAATCTTATTTTTTAACCCCCACTTCTTAATAAAGTCATCAAACATATTTAAAATGAATGATTAATTCCTCAAATTAAGAACATAAACATAAGTGGTATCACTCTTACTATCACCTATAATGGATCTAATGATCTCACTTTGAATTTGATATTTTTTGGTAACCTTTAAAAAGATTGGATTAAGCTAAATAACTTCACTACTACCAAACTTCTAGCCAAAATATTTTTGGGTGATGCCCTATAATGTTACAATAACCTTAATTCTAATAATATCTCTAGCTTATAAGACTTAATGCATTAGTTCAATAATTTCCAACCAATGATCTTCTTAAAAATTATTCATCCTATTTTATTAATTTTAAATAGGAAAAATCTAAAACTTCCCAAATTTTAATTAAGTGTTGGATAACCTTACCTAACAAATCCAAACACAACATGTCAGAAGACAACATCTTCCATTTATTCATTGACACTCTCCATCCTAAACTCTAATATAAAATCAAGACACTCTCTCCAAAATCTTTGGAAGAAGCCCTTGATCAAGCTAAATGCCAAGATTTCCTCATATGACAGTTTGATCCTTCCCAACCTAAATCACAAACTCATATGCTTATTAAATATAAAAACAAACATGCTACGAATGATGGTGTTATGAACACTTATGATTCTATACAGACTATCCATGTTATTCTTCTTAGTGGTTATAATGAAGAGACTCTTTCCCAACCTTTCATAAGAAGTCCCTTCTAGTCTCTGAGAGAATCTTTCTGCAATAATTAATAAAAAATCACAAAATAATAAGAATTATAAACATAAATTAAATCTAACAAAACACTTGAAAATATTGAATTTATCCTAGGTTGCTTTGAGGGGGAAACCTAATTTGAGAAATCTCAATACAATAATTTCATGGATGCCTTCATTGGCCTCAACACTTATATATGAATTCTAATCTAAGCAACTACTACTTCCCATTAATGTGGGATAAAACAAAATGCTTACAGGATGACTTAAAAATCATATGTATCCATAGTAACTACTAAACTAACAAAATAAAGAGATGAGATATCATGGGTTCATAACATCCCCTCCCTCTTAGAAAAAGCTTTGTCCTCAAAGCTTCAGATGTGGGAATTGGTGTTGAATCTAAAATAGTGGTTCCTATGTTGAATCTTCTAGTTACATTCCATGCCACTAAATTAAAATCTTGATGATAGAGAGGAAATGAAGTTGGAATGTGCACTTATCTAGGATTGCCTCCAACTCAAGAATAATGGATCCTTTATTATCAAGTTCTAGTAAAATAGTTAGCACTTTGATGTTTATGCCAAGAAATTTCTTCAGACAAGAGACATGAAATACTTGGTGAACTCAGGAAGAAGGTAGGAGCTCCAACTTATAAGCAATTGACCCAATCTTCTGAATAACCTTATAGGTCCCATAGAACTTAGGAGTTAACTTATGAAACCCTTTGATTTTTAGGGAGGACTTATTTTATGGTTAGAAGTGAAGAAAAACCTTATCACCTAATTGAAAAGTGTAATCGAAATGGCACTGATCTGCCTATTATTTCATTGAATTTTATGCCATATGAAGATTGTATCATAGGGTACTGAGGATCTGATCCTAGGTTCAAAGAATCATGTTGACCACTTGAATTGATGAACTATTAGGGGTGTATGGAAGGATCAATAGTGGTGCTTGACCATATGCTACTTCATATGGAGTAATTTTCATTGAAGTGTGGTAGGAGGTATTATACCACCATTTTGTGAGAGGGAACCACTTTTCCCATTGATGATGTGGTTCTGAGGTGAAGAAATGAAGTAAAGTTTCCATGCATTTGTTGATAATTTCTATCTGGCCATCTATTTATGGATGATACTTGAAACTCATCTTCAATTGGGTGCTAGTGTGTCAAAGTAGTTATATCAAAAAATGGCTTGTGAAGGTTGCATCATGATATGAGATAATAGATGAAGGAATGCCATGAAGATAAAAAATCTAATCCAATAAAATTTGTGTGACTGTGGAGGCAATATAAGGATCATTGAGGGCACAAAAATGACTATATTTAGAGAGGCAATCAACCACAACCAAGATCACCATTTTACCTCTATATTTTGGGATCCCCTTAATGAAATCCATAGAAATATCTATCCAAATCTTGGTAGGTATGGGCAAGGGTTCAATCAACCTAGAGATGAGTGTTGTTTCACCCTTGTTGTATTGGTAGGTATCACATTCAACCACCATCTATTGAATTACCTTTTTCATTCCCTTCCAAAAGAAGTTGTGTCATGACTGCTCAATTTTTTTTAAAAACCCTAAGTGACCTATGGATGGAGAAGCATGGAGTTCATAAAATACATCTTGCTAAAAATTTGTGCTTTGGGGAAGCACTAAACAACCCTTATATTGTACAAAAGTACCATCCCATGATTAATGCAGTATGGTCAAGAGGTCAGTGGCAAACTATTGAATTATTGGAGATAATGAGGAGTCATTGATATACCCTTGCTGTATAGTGTCCAATAAATTTAGAATAGGAATATAAATAAATGAAAGAAAATCTTGGTCTACAAATGTGTGAGATAGATCATCAGCGACAATATTTTCCTTACCCTTCTTGTAAGTGATCTTATAGTCATAACCCATGAGTTCTTTAACCCATTTATATTGTGATAGGGTAGAGACCCATTGTTCTTAGAAATATTTTAGACTTTGGTGATCAATTTTGATGCAAAAATGATTTCTTAGTAGGTATGGCCACCACTTCTATACTACATACACAATGGCCATCATTTCCTTCTCATAAGTAGAGAGCACTAAATTATGGCCTAAAAGGGATTTACTAGTGAATGTAAATGGGCATCCTTCTTGGAAGATAACAACACCAAGTCCATTACTAAAAGCATCACTCTCAATAGTAATGGTCTTGGTAAAATCTAGCATAGATAGAATAGGTGTAGTATACATAGCTTGTTTTAATTTTTCAAATACATAGTCATTAGCTTGTGTCCAAGTAAAAACATCCTTTTCCAACATAGCTATTAATGGAGCTGTAATCTTCTCATAATTCTTGACAAACTTGAAATAGTATCCAGTCAGCACCAAAAAACCATGGAAGCTCTTGAGTGTCTAAGGATACAACCAATTTGTCATGGTATCTATTTTTCAAGATCCACTCAAAGCCATTTGGATGACACACTATGCCTGAGATACTCCACTTCATCCTAGCCAAAAGTAAATTTAGACTATTTTTTAAAATGATGATGGTCAGAGAGAAGTTGCAGTGTGAGCTCTAGATGTTATAGATGCTCAGACCATGTTTTACTATAGATGAGGATATCATTGAAGAAGACCAAAATGAATTTCTATAGGTAGGGCCATAATATTTTATTCATCAATGCCTAAAAAGTTGAAGGAGCATTAGTGAGGCCAAAAGGCATGATCAAAAACTCATAATGGCCATCATGCATGTGAAAAGTTATCCTAGGGATATCATCCTCATGAAGTTGGATCTACTGATATCTAGATAGAGATCCAACTTGGAGAAAAAATGAGTGCCATGAAGATCATCAAGAAGCTTATGAATAATAGGGATCAGAAAATTATCCTTGATCATGAGGTGATTAAGTGCATGGAAATCAATGTAGAGGCACCATGACCCATCTTTTTTCCAAACAAGGAAAACTAGGAAAGAATATGGGTTGGTACTAGGGTGAATAATGCCATGCTTTAGTAAGTCTCAAATGAGCATCTTGATCTCAATATTTTACTAGAATCGGTAGTGATAAGGTCTGATGTTAGGAGGAACACATATAATAAGGAGCTAAATATAGTGGTCCTTTGGCTGTGAAGGTGGAAATCTCACTATTTTGGTAAAGACACATGAATACCTCTACAAAATGGTTTGTAGATCAAAAGGATTAGTGGAGAATATTGATGGTTGCATTTGAATGGAATGGAGTTAGGAAATGGTGTCGTGTGAATTCTTATTAAGAAGATTTTCCATGTGACGTGAATAGATGATGCTGAGAGATCCTGGTTGTAAGCCTTTCAATGTGTGTTTTTTCCTATTATCTAAAAACTGCATTCAAAGTTTAAGAAATTCCCATTAGATGGGTTCAAATGTGCATAACCACTAGGATCCCAAAATAAAATAACATACACCTAAGGGCAAGGAAAATATGGTAGAGTGTAAGTTATAATATCTAATAGAGATACACACATTATGACACTTCCCTTTGTAAGGTAATGTGCCCCCATTGGCAATCATGAATTTAAAGTTAGAACAAGGATGGATAAAACAATCAGTGTATTTGGTGATCTAAGGGTTAATGAAGTTATGAGTGATACCTAAAAATTTGACTATTGTGATAGGGAGCTTCTTAAAGTAACCTTGACTTGCATGGTTTGTGGGGTAGTGATTATTGCTAAGGCATAGAGAGAGATCTCTAGTTGGATTTCTTGAGAAGCAAGTTCCATAATCAGCTGAGCTTCCTCTAGATCATCTATTGTACCTTGAACATCTTCCCAATATTCAATTATAGGTGGATAGTTCACATCCAATAGGTAGATATTTTTCTAAATACATTGATGTCCCCAAGTGAATTTATCATCACAATTATAACATGGTCCTTTTTCTCTATGGGCTTGCATCTCTACTTCAGTCAAACACTTGATAGGAGTGGTTCTAGGAGCTGACATTGTTTGAAATCATTATGGAGATATATTTTTGAAGGGATTAAAATTGGATTTGAATTGCTACTAAGCTATGATCTTGTCCTCTACCAACTTAGCCAACCCTAAGGCTTTCATCATCACGTTGGACCAAAATATTTTGACCTTAGATTGAATTACATCCTTTAGTCTACTAACAAAGAAACTCCTAAATAATTCATTAGATAACCCCTCTATGTGATTGGTTAGTTTTTAAAATTCTATTTGATATTCTCTCATTGTTTCTATTTGATGAAGTTTAATGAGTGATTTAGTGAATTCATCAAACGCAGTAGGGCCAAACCATTACAAAATAAGGGTATAAAAATTATTCTATATGGGTTCATCATGAGCCTTGGTATACCAACGATACCATTGAAGGGCTTTAATTTCTAAGTGAAAAGATGCAAGCGGGACCTTATTAGCATCAAAAGTATTATGTAGGCTAAAATATTATTATACCTGATAGATCCATCTAGTTGGATCTACACCATTGAATTATGAAAAATTAAGCTTTGACCCATGATAATTGCTAGATGAAGAAAATGTAGTGTCTGAAGAAGACTCTAGATGTCATTTATTGTTCATAGTGGTATGTTAAAGACTGAGGTTGAGAATTTTTTCATCAATATCTTTGATGTGGGTCTTGAGGATGACAATTTTATCCTTCATGTTTTTTGCTCTTGTTCGGGTTACTACCATGACTCGAATAACGTATATATATTTTCAATGGATAGGAAAACTAGAGTTAAGACATGTTTAGTAAATAAGGTTTTGAATTTGGGCAAAAATGGAAGGGTTAAAGGGGATTATAATAATTTTTTTCATAATGGGAGTATGATTGATGAAGGTGAGGGTAGTTTTAGGAGTGAAAATGGAAAAAATGGAAAACTGGTCAAAGAAGGACAAAGGAGTGGAATGAGACAATGAACATAGTGGGAAATTTTTGAGGAAAATGGACAAAATAGAAGTTATGGCAAAACCTAAAAAAATTAAATTTGAGATTTATGAGAGTTAGGAGAGGAATTGGGATATGGGACCTCAAGGAAGAAAATGTAGGGAATGGAATTTTAGGTGTTTGAATAAAGTTTGAGGATCAACGGGGCTACAGATGGAGAGATATTACAAAAAAATGAAAAAAAAATTCTCTCTTATTTCTCATATTTTCTATCTAGCGATAAGTCCTCTAAGAGTCTACTGATACGCTGAAAATGGTTTATAAATTCTATTTTATATCAAATATCTACCTATAAGTCCTCTAACAATCTACAGATACTCTACTGATTTATTATTTTGAGTTTGATGGAAATATTTTGAAATTGATAGAAATGGGCCCCAAGTTTCAATGACTACCTAAGGGTTTTAAAAATATCACTCTAGCCACCAATGTTGTCTAAGCGAGTACCACTCTCCATAATTTTTTTGGTCATAAATTTATCTCTATGTGATAGCTCTTGATTTTCCTCATGGATGGGAGCTACTCAATCAGGAAGGGGCCATTACCTATTTCATTAGTAGGTCCTCTTAATGGGCCAACTACTTTGGGGTTCTTGTGGTATTCCTCATAATGAGTTTTAGGGATTTCACCCAAACACTTCCCACAATTATGTGGTTAAGTTTTTACCTTGATCTGAAATATATTATTGTGTTATAGCAAAATACTTAAATAAATTATGTAGCAGAACATAGTTGTTTATGAAAAATTATGATGCATAAGAATAGAGTGAAGACTTTTTGAAGAAAAAAATTTACCCTAGAAATTGCTCTGATACCGGATGAGAGGATCCTCCTACAACAATTAATAAAAATACACAAAATAATAGGAATTATAAACACAAATTAAATCTGATAAAACACTTTAAAAGATTGAATTGATCCACTTTGAGGGGGAAACCTCCTTTGAGCAAGCTCAATACAATAATTTAGTGGATGCATTCATTAGACTTAACACTTAATTAGATATGAATTATAATCTAAGCAACTACTACTTCCCATGAATGTGGGATAAAACAAAATGCTCACGGATGACGTACAAAGCATATGTGTCCATCAAAACTACTCAACTAATAAAGTAAAGAGAAGAGATATCAAGGGTTCATAACAACCTCCTCCATCTTCATAATCATACATGAACAATGTTGACATTCACAAACCTCTTTCCCTAGTAGAAATCTAAAAATATATTCTTATAACTTTAAAAAGAGAATTTGACCCTACTCACCCTTCTAAACATTGGTATGATTTGTTAGCTCAAAAATTTGTCACAGGTACAAATTGGTGACTTTGAGTCAACAATGTGGGAACTAAGTCCTTACATTAGTGAAAAACATAGGGACAAAGTCCCTCTCTTATTAGCAGGTGGAACAACCTTTATTAAAATCCAAAAGGGAAAAATAAGAGAAAGGCTATTCACAACTATTTACAACAAAAATGTTTTCGATTAGGGGCTTCATGCTTTTAACTAGAAAGCACATAAAGGAGTTAGAAAGGAAAATGAGAGGAATGATAGAAAAGAGAGGGAAAATGAGAAATAAAAAGAGGAAGGGAGAACATGAATATTATATCCAATTAAACATGGAAGCTACTATGATAATCTCAAGAAAAATGAAAGACAACTCTCGGTAGATAAAAAATGAAACTTACTAAAATAGTCCAAGAAGAAAAAAACATTGTATCCATGGAAACCTTTCTAATTCAATGGGTAGTAAAGACATAATGAAATATTAGGATTATAAAACATACATTGAGATAATTATCTACTACTGGTAATAGAATGAAAGATAACTATTCATATTTACTCGTGAAAGACAATTAAAATATTTTTTAAACCCCATCGAGATTTCATATTCATAAAAATAAAACAAAAAGATTATTAAATAAATACTTTAATGTGAAATTCCCATTTATTTACAATTTGGTAGTGATTATGAAGATAAATTGAAAGTAAAGATATATAAACAAGTGAATCATATATAAAGATACAACTCATGAAAAAATATTGAATAGAAAACTTGCAAAATCTCCCAGTTTTAATCTTTATTGAGTTGAAAATAAAGTTTATCTCTCTAGAAAAAATATCTATAGAGTCTCACTACCAAAAATTCCCCTTTATAATGAGCCTAACACTCATAAATATGACATGAGAAGGTGGTTATGGTATGTAACCACCTTTTTTATGTTATAGATTGTGCAAAAGTGAGTTTATAAAAATGCACTACTTAAGTGGTGTAAAAATGTGTTGGTGCAATTACATTTCATGCAAAAGTGAAATTAAAAAATTTCACTACTTAAATGGTGCAAAAATGCTTTGGTTATTTTACATCACTTGAAATGTGTAAATCAAAATTACACAATTTGAGACTTACAAAATGACATAGTACATTTGCATGAATTACATTTACGAGGTTACACTTACAAAATTTGTAACTATAAATTGAAAAAATAATATCCAAAATTTACATGAAAATACTAATAGCATTTGATGAAGCATATTTATTTTCACTTTTACTGAGGATAATTTCAACTCTCTCTGATAACTGCTTCTTTTGCTCTTCTGGCTTGTTGGATTATTTAGCATACCATCCAGGGGAACATCATTTCTAATATTCGATACCATGATGATATTATTTGAAGTTATTACTCAAACCTTCTCCACAAATAGACAATTCAGGTAATCAAGTCTTCCAATGCTCAATTTCAGCATGCTTATACTAGTTGTAATCACATAGTTGAAGGCATCAAGAAACGAAGATATATATAAAACCTATGCATCAATAAACACATGGAATATTATACATTCTTAAGGAATTTATAATCATCATGGTGGAATTTTGTTATATTTTTTACATACAAAATGAACTCAAGAAGATTGTATGATGCAATAATAGGTCATTGAAAACTACACAACTATAGAAAATCCACCCCAAACCACTCCAAATTTTTCTAAACACCACATTAAAAGATGGCAAAGAATTTTTTTAGGATTTAGATCTCTTTGGAACATGGCAAGTTTTGAATGATCAAAATGCATGTAAATGAGCCTTCAAAAGGTCATATAAGGTAAAATAACTTTTATAATTCTAACACATAAAAAGAACCAATTTTATTTTACCAAAACCTCCCTTATTCCAACCAAAACTACTCTTCTATTCAACATCATGGGGTTTCTTTCTCAAAATCACCTCCTAAAACTCCAAACTATGGTTTTTGTGGTCAAAACCACCTTTTAAATATCAAAACCATGGATTTTATGGTCAAACCACCTTTTAAATATCAAAACCATGGATTTTATGATTAAAACCACATTTGAACACCCAATACCATGAATTATTGAGTGAAACCACCTTTCATGGGTCAAAACTATGAATTTGGAAAAAATCACTCTTTAAAAGAGTCATAATGATAAATACCATGACTTTTGACCAAAACCCACTTATTTAATGTCTCATACCATGAAATATGAGAGGGAAATAACTTTTTTGAAAAGGTAGTGCCACGTACTATTTTAAAAGTAACTCTTTTAAAATGCACATACCACAAAATTAATGAGAAACAAAGATTTGAAAAGTCTTTTTTGGGTGATGTGGAGGGATAAGGGGGAAAGTTAGAATAATTGGCTGGATTTTTATTAAAAGAGAATTTTCATGTTGTGGGTTTTGAAGGATATTATACAAGGTGGTAGAGTTTGAGAATTTAGTTGATGGAACAATGGTCAACCTATAATTCTATCTTCATCTAAATTATTTAGTACTTCCAAGTAATGTACAAAGGATAAAACCATTATATCTAGTTTTTGCACAATTTAAAACCTATAAAAGTGCATTGATAAATTCACACAACTTGTAAAAGTGCAATGGCCAATTTGCACTTGTAAAAATGCATTGATAAATTTTCACAACTTGAAATTTGCAAAAACAAATTTGCAAAACTTGCGAAAGTGCATTGAGAAGTTTGCACAACTTAAAATTTTCAAAAATAAATTTGCAAAATTTGTAAAAGTGTGATGACCAATTTGCATGACTTGAAAATGTAAGTTGATAAATTTACACAACTCAAAAATTTCAATTTTTTTTTTCACAACTTATAAAAATGTGATGACCAAATTGAATGAATAAAAAATGTGCATTAATAAATTTACACAACTTAAAATTTGTAAAAACAAATTTGCACGACTTGGAAAAGTGCATTGGTGTTTTTGCATGATTTGAAACCTATAATTTTGATTTCCCCCCTTAATTTTTTAAGTTCAAGATGAAGTATTTGTACCAAGTGTTTAAATTCAAAATTCATCTCTTAGATTTGGCCTCCGTATTAGGATAAAAATCAAGAACTTTAAGATAAGTTTGATTTTACCTTAAATTTTCACTCTAATGTTGATAAGATCAAATGAATTCATGACTTCTCTCTTCTCTCTATCATATTACACTTTCCATGATGACAAGAATCTTGTTATAATGAAAGATAAATTGTCAATATATCTTCAACACACTATTTGGAAGCTTGAAGATAGTTATATTCCATAATTCTACCCAATCATTTTCCATTGGGCTATAGAGTTGATGTCCTATTATGAAAAAGTTTTACTGTCCCTATCTTTAAAAAACTTATAATTACCTGTATGAGTGTAATTGGTTGTGTTTTCACAAAATATAAATTTCATGATAGTAATTAGCTCTAACTGTGAGACCACATTTCCAAATGAAATGTATGAGGACTCAATAATCATACATGACTAGTGCCTCATTAACACATATTCCTAAATACTTCTATGTAGCTCACATTTACACATCCTAATCTAACCAAGTAACAACTATTTCATCTATATCAATCATATGAGGAATGAAAATGCACTATTAGGTTAGATCCTTTGCTTTGAATATTTGCATATTTTTATCTGATTAATTGATAAAAAGTTTACCCATCTCAATCGTATGAGAAGTGAACATGCATTGTTGGATCAGATCACATGTTCTTAAAAATCTTCTTGTTCACTACATGTTCACTTGAAGAGATCCATGATAGACCTATTTATTTTATTTCTTGAGATACGAGCATCCATATCACCATTTTCATAACTGAAACAACTATTTTTTGGATAAATTGTCAAAATGTTTATTTTGGAAACTCACTTTACCAAAATACTTCATGACCCATTTATGCATGTCATCCAAGAACTAAAGATGATTTACACTAAAGAACTCAGATGAGGATATGATATGCCTTAATGATGGGGATTCAATGCAAGTATATATCGTGGGTATGAACATGTGCAAGATGGACCAAAAAAAGGAGAGAAAATAATAACAGACAACCTATTGCATTTATTGAAAGAAACACACACACAACAAAATAAAATGGAAAAAAGAAACAAGATAAAATAGTGAAAGTAAAACTATTTATATAAGGTAGAAGAAAATAAGAAGACTACAAAATCATTCACTAGCTAGGAGAAGTACCCACCATTTTAGAATAATGTATTTGACTTAAGAACTCCAAACACATTTAGAAATAGTAATTATGTAGGTGAGAAGAGAAACATATAGTTATCACTCACATAGGGATGATCATGAATGAACAAATCAGTAATGTTTTTCCTATTTTGAAATGAAATCATTATGAACTCTCTAATCTTCTATGAGCACTCTTGTGCAATACCAAACTTTTTTAATGTCTTCTTAGGTGACTTCAAATGCATCTGTGCTAGATATAATATTTGAATTAAAGATAAATGTGTCACCTATCTATTTTTAAAATGGAGCCACATTATGATTGTCTTCTAAAATGAATGGAGTATTGATATTCATTTCCACATTGCTTCCCACAAAAGAAATGAATTCATCATTGAATGAGTCATTGTCATGATCTTTATCAATCTCTTCTGCCTTGACAACTTCCATTTCACTTGTAATGAATATTAGGCACCATTAATTTTATTTTACCTTCATGTATTTCTTGATTTCATCTTTGGCCTGCTTATGATCTTCAAATTATGTGGGGTTGATTACTCTAGATTCAAGTTCTATGAAGAAATCTTCTTTGTTAGAACTTGAAAATGAAATACTTGAAGAATATTCATTTTTGACTATTGGGTCTTTCACTCTGATAGAGAATGGGTCTTCTGATCGATTGAAATTTTGTTTCATATTATCTTCTCCTTTAAAATGTCAAATATTACACTCTACATTATTGCTTCTTTCTATTTTTAGTTCAATCAGTTGTTCCTCAAATAACTTATTTTCTCATGGGATTTTAAAGTTTGAATAATCTTTTGAAATAGGTAAATATTTATTTTCTCTAACAAGGAGGAAGCCAAATTATTTATTTGTTCTCTAATTAATCATTAGTTCTTTTAACTATTGACATTCTTTCACAATTGTGAAAATGAAATAATCATATGTGATAGGAATCACTTTCTCTTTTCCTCGGTTAGAATTATAACATGTTTGATCATGAATTTTCCTTCATAATATCCTTTTTAAATGTTGAGGGATCTCAATCATATTAGATTCTATCACTTTATCATCAAAGATGGAAGTTGTAACATGTTTTGAAGTCTCTTTCTTCAACATTCCAAATAGAATCATATCATTTTCATTTGATAGCTTCATGTAGTGCAAATTTGGAGTCATTTACATTGTTCCTCATCAAGATAAATTTTATCTTTGTGTGTAGAGAAATAATGAAGACACATATCTAATAGTTAGGACTTGGTTGATTTACATGAGGAATTGGTCTCAATAATTTATTCAAGTGAGTTATGAACTCTCTCATTTACTCATCATCCTGCTTCTAAATTTAGTATAAATATGAAAACAATGCACACACATCCACAATTAATTTGAATCTATTTAGGAACTTATTCTTAAAATATTCCAACTTGACAATGCATCCATCTTCTAGGTGCTAAAACCATTCAATAGTGGGTCCAATCAAGCTTTCAACAAACATTCTCACAGTAACATCCTCATGTATAACTCTAAAGATGTTATAGGACATTATGAAGGATAGTATATGGTTATATTCATCTTGACAATTTTTACCTAAAAAGTTAAGAAATATTTTCCTTGAACTTGAAGGTAATTCATTGTACTAGGCCAAAGCCAATGGTCTAAAACACTTTCCCCATAGGACACAAGGACCATTGGGGTTGGGGTGAATCAATGCCATTTATTCAAAAAACAAATGTAGGCACTAGATACTTTATCTCAATGGATTTACCAACCTCCATTCTAGGGGAGGTTCCTTGAAATGTTTAAATATCATGTGCATAAATCACCTCAATCTCCAATGGAGTCACAAAAATTTGTTGGCTCAAAAAATTGTCAAGGGGAAAAATTAGTGACTTTGAATCAGTAGTATGGGAATTGAGTCCTTACTTTAACAGTAACATAGGTAAAAATTCCCTCTCCTATTACCAAGCATAGATACCTTATTAAAAGCCAAAAGGGAAAATCAAGGGAAAAGTTGTTCATAACTATTTACATCAAAAATGTTTTCTATTGGGGGTTTTGTACTTTTAATTAGAAAGGAGTTAGAAATGAAAATGAGAAATAAAAAAAGGAAGGGAGAATGGGAATATTATACTCAGTTAAATTGGAAGCTACTATGATAATTTAGGGGAAAATGAAAGACAACTTTGGGTAGCTAAAAACTAAAACTTACTAGAATAGTCCAAAAATAAGAAAACACTGTATCCATGGGAACCTCTCTAATTAAATGGGTAGTAAAGACATAATTCACTCTTAGGAGTAAAAAGCATACATTGAGATAATTATACTACTAGTAACATAATGAAAGATAACCATCACATATTTACCCATAACAAATAATTAAAATATTGCTTAACTCCGTCGAGGTTTCACCTTCATAGATTTAACACAAAAAGATTATAAAAAAATTACTTAATATGAAATTACCATTTAATGACACTTTGGTAGTGATTATGAATATAAATTCAAATTAAAAATGTAGAAATATGTGAATCATATATAGAGATACCACTCATGAAGAAATATTGAATACAAAGCTTACAAAATCTCCCAGCTTTGATTTTTATTGAGTTGAAAATAAAATACAACTCTCTAGACAAAATCTCTACAGAGTCTCACTACTAAAAAGTCCCTTTTAAAATGATTCTAACACTCATATTTATAACATGTGAAAGTGGTTATAATGTGTAACCACCTTTTTTGCATTATAGATGGTGAAAAAGTGAGTTTACAAAAATGCACTACTTAAGTGGTGTAAAAGTGTGTTGGTGCAATTCCACTATGTGCAAAATTAAAATTATAAAATTACACTACTTTAATGGTGCAAAAATAATTTGGTGATTTTAAACCACTTAAAATGTGCAAATCAAAATTGCATGATTCAAGACTTACAAAATGACATAGTGTATTTGCAAGAATTAAATTTGCAAGGTTGAACTTACAAAATTTACAACTAAAAATTACAAAACAAGATCCAAAATCTACATAAAAAGACCAAAAGAATTTGATAAGGCTTATTTATTTTCACTTTCACTGAGGACAATTTTAGCTCTTTATGATAACTACTTCTCTTTACACTTCTGGCTTGTTGAATTATTTAAAATACCATGCATGGGACCATCATTTCCAATAGCCAATGTTATGATGATATTATTTGAAGTTATTACTCAAAACTTGTTAGCAGAGGTTCCTAAAGTATCATAACATGCTAATGATGAGGATGGATGTGAGATACTTAATGTGTGCAGAATAGTTATCATAAAATACAAGAAATTGGATGATAGAAATGCAAGATGTATTAATTATTTTATGTTATTGATTAAATTAAGAACAACCAATATTATATAAAATAGAATAACGTATTCATAATAGTTAAGAAAGAAAGTAACCAAGATATTACACATGATAATGCATGTAAGG
The DNA here is from genome assembly GCA_037957365.1 of Torreya grandis. Lineage (NCBI taxonomy): Eukaryota > Viridiplantae > Streptophyta > Pinopsida > Cupressales > Taxaceae > Torreya > Torreya grandis. Next base: position 216,756 of record JARHVA010003378.1, on the reverse strand, counting down.
AACATAACAAAAAATCATACATGTAACCATAACCAAATAATCTCTATTAATCTCTTCTAAAAGTGGAGCCCCTTCTTCTTACAAACAAAAGTATATATAGATGTTTCTAATCTATGACTATTCATCTTCTTCTCAAAATTGGCACCAAAAGTGGAGTCTCTTCATATTAAATCTTATTACAACTTATTAAGATAAGAGAACATAGGCTATTAATGATAAAATGAATGCATAATGCATGAATATCAGATAAATATCTTGCATAACTTTACAATCTATGTTCTTCTACCAATACTTTCCCAGCCTTAAAATGTTGTCTCATCCCAAGATAAAATCATAGGATATTTCAAGAATGCACAAGTTATAGGGAGCTAAATAAATAGTTGGACCAATAAGATTCGTAGTAATCACTCAAGGTCCCATTTCTAGTTTTCACTTCTTGCACACTACTTATCCTTCCTTTTAGGTTTACAAATAAGTAGCATACCAACCTACTACCCTTTATGGGTTTTCAATAGGATGGCGTAACCAAGAGGCGACCCTTTATGTATTTTCAACCAACTTGGCCCCACTTATTTTACCAAATCTTCCCTAATACAAAATGTTAAACAAAATTTTCAAAATTTATAATATGTGCAGTATTTAACTTAAAGGTGGTGGCATGGAAATAGATGAAGGTTGACTGAAAGAGTCCTTGAATTAGGACTGTAAAACTTTGCATCGTGTGATGATCTATTGGATCTCTAAAGGTGGTTTATAGGTCAGTGTATTCATAATCTATGAAACTAAGTTGGTGAAAGGAGTCAAATCTATTTTGTATACATTCCAATCCATCATCACTTCTTGTATGAGATGTAGTAGGGTGCATAATGGAGCATGGTAGCTAATGATCTACTTGAGTTCTACATTTTTAGTGATGCTCAATGAAACATTGGTGTTTTTAGCCTCTATATAAATCTCTCCACTCAGTTGCTCCATATTATCTATGTGTGTTTGAGCTTAGAGGCCAATGAAAGAACTACATAATAAGTGGCTCTACTAGTTTAGAAGGTTGTCATGCAAATTATCTATGGAATTCAATTATTCCTCAACTTCTCCATTCTTATCCTCCCTAATTTTAGTGTGACTTTCCATGGTTTCTTTGGTTATGGTAGCCTTTAAAAATTCCATGCTAGAACTAGCTAATATGGTATCTAATTTCTACTTCCAATCTAGCAAGTTGCATGTGATTTGTTGAGCTTGATGTGTAGCATCATCTAACATTCCTTGGTACTCCTCTAAAATAATGATGAGTGTGGCATCATTAGCCTTGACATCTTGGCCCAATGTTCTCACTACACATAGTTTTTGTGCTGCACACCAATCCTTTTTTAACTCAAATATAAGTGTCTTGAGTCTGCACTGGTTAGATATTACTTGGTCCCTAATTTATTTAGTGATTAACTTGGGACAAGTATCCTAGATGAGCTTTAAAAATTCATGAAATTGGGCCTTAAAATCAATGTTCGCAGTCTTAGATTGATTGATCTCTACTCCAATGAAGCATCCTTTTGTGTGATGGACTCATGGAATGTTGCAATGCCCTTTAACTTCTTATTCAATGGTTACTTGAAAACATCTAATGATGCTTCTTGATGAAGTGGGATGGATACCAAAGTTCCTATAGTAGTTGAAGGATTAGGTCATGGAATGATCACATGTGAAAGTGAGAAGGTGGTGAACCCGAACACCCCATAGTTAGAACATCCCATAGCCAAATTCCTCTTAAAGGCAAGATTGATTACTGATTACCAATTATAGCTATGACTTTATCTTCTTATTATACTAGCTGCTTTGACTCACCTTATTGTTGTTGTTGTTCAGGTACTTTTTATTACTATGCCTTATAATCTTCTTCATTCTTCAGTTGCTGCATAACATCTTCATCCTATTTTCACTTTGCTTCCTCTGTTACTTTCCTATTGAAATCCTCTTTTGTAGGTTTCTTATTTTCTTATTCCTTATCCTACTTATTTTGTGCATGCTCTTTTTCCTTTTTTTAGTCTTCAAACATAATAGCCTTGTATTTTTTGGCCTTGATCTATGCTTATGACTCTAGATTAGCCTATGCTTTGGCTACACATGCTTGTTCTTCTTATGCTTGAGCCTGTTATTTACATACTAATTCATATTATTCTTATTTCTTCTTCCTCATAGCTTCATTAAATTATTTTTGGGGAATAGTATAATTCTCTAAAGCCTTCTTTACCTGAGCCTTTGCATCTTCTCATTACTTATCTTCTTCTACCTTGGCCTTGATAGTACACATAGCCTCTTTATTCCTCTATTCTTCATCCATCTTTTTTTGGTGTACCAATTTCACCTATTTTAATATATCAGTATCTTATTGTGACTTATTTGCCTCCTTGATATCCTATTGTCATTCAATTTCTATGTCATGTGCCTTTTGCTTGGCCTCAACTTCCTTAGCTTGATGACATGCTTGTTGAACTTGCTGTTGTTGGTCTTGTTCCTTATAAAACTTCTTTTTTTCTTAATGGAATCATCATTATACCACAAGAGATACATATTACCATAAATATTTTTGATCTTTAGTTGTATATTATCTCTTTATTGATAGGGGATTATTCTATGGTTGGTGAATTACTCGATTGGACAATATAGAAGGGCATAGATGTTTTTTCTACCCTAAAGTAGTCAACCTGCATTTCGATGGTGATGAAGTCAAGGAAAGATAAGGATGCACTTCTTATGTAATGGATACCCTATCAAATGTGAATTATTTTAGAGTAGGAGAAACCCAAACTTGTCATCAGGTTCTAGGTATGCACATTAGAGTCTCCTATGGACTTTTAAGAAGTATCACAAATACATCGATGATTTAGAAATTGGTAGAAGGTTATTGTTTGAAGATTTTAGCTATTCTATAAATTTATTTATCCTCTTCATGCATGCTATCAACATAAATTGATGTAGAACATGGTGGTAGTTCTATCCAAAGACTTGGAGGGACCTTTTTATGCACTTAAATTATGCAGACTACATTCTGTAATAATAACTCCTTCTCCTCCTCCTTTTCATAAAAGTCACTTACCATACTACAATCATCACCTAGTAGAACTCCTATTTGTTAGTCCTCATTTGAGGTAGGTTGTAGGAGCTTATGATCTGGGGTACCTTGGGATCATCTAGATAAGTTATTGTACTCCTCATCTTATGATTTAGTAGAGGTGAAGGTTGTTGTTTAGTGAAGATCTTTCACTTTCCTTTCTATTTATGTGACGCTGTGGCTTTTGGTTATGGTTGTGCTGAAGGAAGTGATGTGCTAGGTGGTATGGTTTGGAGAGGTGTCTCATACTTAGATGCGTATGATTTTTGCTTAGAGACCTAGGCCTATGCCATGGCCATGATAAAAAAATATGGTAGAAGTCCAAATGGTGATTTAGGTAGATCATGTATATGAATGAATATGCCTTTCAGAATAAAAGTGACAATAGGATGTTGTCCTAGGTACTACATGATGTTCAATGACACCTATGGATGTGTAGAAATGAGCTCCAAACATTCCTCCCATCTTACTTTAAACTTGAACTCATGAGTTAGGGAACCATGCTCAGGTGTCCATATCAAATTATGAAATTATTTCACTAGCTAGTAGTTAGTGTCTAGGTGCACCTCTCCTTTAGGGGACTTTTATTGGGTGAAATAGAGGAGAATGATAAAAAATTGGTACTAAAAAGTCTCTATAGAAGTCATGTGGCACTTTTTAATATTTGTAATCAAACAATGTACAAAATACTCTGTCTATTTAAACTACTCATTATGGTGGATCATGCAACGTGCAATGTCAACCACTCCTTTGGGGATTTACTTTACAGACTTGGTGGTCTACCAGAATCTACATGTGATGCACTTAACCAAGATGCACACTGGTTCATCTTGGATATCTTTAATTGGGATTCATTTATACCCCTAGACATATACATATCTAACTTATTAAAGGATTAGAGGCATTCTAGACTTGTAGGGAGAAAGAGAATCATCCTACACAAACATGCCTAAAGCTCTGGCCATTGCTTTGGTGTTGATGATGATGGTTGTATTAGGGCCAATGTAAATGATTCCCTCATTATAGTGTCTGAAAAATATTTTCACAATCTCCCCAAAATCACCAAAGGTAGGCATCCAAAGTAATCACCCAATATCTGGGTTCTAGAACTGATGTGGTGCTATAAGAGCAAGTGGTTGTGCATCATCTACTAGATCTGGTCAGAAGAGTTTTTGTTTTACTACTCAAAGGTAATCAAATGGATCTAGATCAATATATTTGGTCTACTAAAGTGTAAGATCAACACCCATTGCTTTTTTCTAAGCATTGGTCAAGTTATTTATGAGCTAAGAATGATCCAGGGTATCTGAATTCTAAAAATTAGAAACTTTTTGCTTTTTATGTTGGATAAATTTGCTCAGCTTTAGAACTTCAACTTGTAATAATGGTTGCAATAATGAAACACAAACTTGGTTCACAACCTTATGAATTTATAGATTTTATGCTAGTAAGTTTTTATGTAAATGCCATGTTAAGATGTCCCTTTGATATCAATTTGAATGTTGATGTGGAAAATCTTATCTGATTTAGCAATAAAGGTAGTTAGTTATTGGCATATACATTGAGATACACTGTTATATTATTTGTTGTCTATACTAGAGTACGGATTGATAATGTTGACCGACTATTGATTTGGTGAATATTAGATCAATCAAACTCAAGATTTGGTATTAACTACTTAGGATGACCATTATACATCTGAAATCTTGGCTGATGTGACTTGACCATACATTTCCTAGACTTAATTGCTTTCTTTCACTTCTACTATCATCAACAATGGCATACTTAATGTCTTATATACATGGGTGTTTCACTCTATACTTCTTATCATGGTTCCAAAACTTGAAGAATAGATCATTTACAAACACACACACACACACACACACACACACACACACACACAAAGAAACACATGAGAAAACATACAAAAATGGTAAATCCTAATCTACTCAGTGTTACTCAGCACCCACTCATTGGTATAAAGAGATCAATTAAGATCATTGGTATTGGGTTTTTAGCCTAAAACCATTTACCCACCCTGGTAGAATGGTTCCCTACATATCTCTTAAAATAATAGTTCTTTGATGTGATATTTCATGTATAATGTAAGGTCTTTTCAACCTAACCTATAATTTACCCAAAAATGCTTTGAAGTGACTATCATATAACAAAATTGGTTGATATTTATGAAATTCCTTATGTCATAGGTTCCTATTGAGCTAGGATTTCTAACTTTGCTTATGAACTTCCTACATCCAAAATGCTCTGCATTAATACTCATCCATAGGATTTAATTCATGAAGCCTATTTATGAGAGATTCACAATTTCCTTATCTCATAACCATTGTAATATATAGACTAGGTACCAAGTATTCTATAGACATTTCTACTTTAATCCCATAGACCAACTGAAATGGAGTAAAACCTATAGCCCTCTCATAGTGCGTGCAATAAGCCCAAAGAATCACAAGAATGCAATACTCCTAATAATTCTTATTGACATCACATATCTTCATCAACATCTTTCCCAACACTTTCTTATAAGCCTCAACTTATCCATTAGCTTGCATATTGTACATAATACTTTTATGATGGGAAATCATGAATTCTTTAGTAAGAGATTTGATAGTATTGTTTAGGAAGTATGTCACTCAACAAGCTTGATGGGGAATCCAATTCATGTGATAATATTCTCATAAAGGAAATTTATTGTGTCCTTTTCCCCATAGCTGGGTGTCATAGTAGATTCAACCCATTTGGTAAAGTAATCAATCATAATAATAATATACTGAGCTTTACTATGTTTACTTGGTGGCTTGATAGGTCTTAAAAAATTGATGCCCTATTATTTAAATGGTTGTTCTACCAATAAAGGATACAAGGGAATTTCATCCTTCTGATGTGGCTTACTTATTCATTAACATATGCCATAATGATGCATTACTCTATACGCATCTTGAAAAAGGTTAGAATACCATAATCCACTATGTAATAGTTTTCATTTAGTAGATTCTATGATAAAATGACCTACTATTCAATGATGTGATTCCTATAAGATATAAAGACATTCGTGTTATAGAACTACCTTGTTCATCACTTCATCCTTCACCAAATGATATAAAATCCCATTTATAATATTATATGGAAAGGCTCTAGTGAAAAACTACTTCTTGTATCTTTCTTGGTAGTGTATAAGGAATACCCCTTGTTCTAGGAGATTATCAATTAATTCAAAATTCTTAAGTATCATATAAACTCAAAATAAATAGGCATTAGGAGAATCTTCCTAGAGTTCTTCTAGCTCTTTCCTATTCGTGATATGATTGAGATGATCTAGATTAACATTTTCTCTACCTGGCTTGAGATTGATGAAAAATTGAAATTATTGAAAGAGCATCAACCATATTAAAATTCATCCTTTGAACATAGGCTTATTAACGAGGTAGCATAAAGATTGATGATTTTTGGAAACTTGAATTGGCATTGCAAGAATATAATGTCTAAATTTCTACAATGTAAACATTATAACTAGTACTTCCCTTTTAGTTGTCATGTAATTATTTTCTATGTCAGACAAATTTCAACTTGAAAAATGTATGGGGTGGTCCAGTCTACCATCTCCTAGATGCATAAGTATAACACTAACTATGATATCAAAAACATCAATGTGTACATGAAAGGGCTTACTCCAATCTAGAAAGACAAAAATAGATGTAGTGACCAATCTATTAGGGTCCTCCTTAGAGTATAATTGATTACTTTTATATAAGCAACTAAACACAAAATTAAACCAGAAGTAATAAGTAACTAGAAATCAGAAATAGTAAAGACTATGAGATACGAGAAATAATACAATCTGTATTAAAATCTTCCAGAAGGAAATACAATGAAGAAATCTCTTCTTCCCACACCTCATAGATGTACAGTAATTCTCCCTCAAGAGTTCTCTCTCTCAATCAATTACAACCAACTCAAACACTGAGTTGTTCCCTCCAGTGACAATCAACCCAATGGTTGTTATTGCCTACCTTCCAAGTGACAATCAACTCAATCGTTGTTGCCTCCTTAACCATAGACCTTCTTGATCTTGCACCTTGCAGATCCACTTGACCTTGCACACCTTACAGATCTAATTGGTCTTGCTTACCTCACAATACAGACTCATGGGTCTCTTAAATAGATCCCAAACCAAACAATAATTAGAAACGCAGACTCAAGACTAAAATTAGTCTTTACATGTAAACTAATTGTTCTCCTAAAATTAGAACAATTTTGGAAATCCACAGACGACTGATGTCGGTCTGAAGGTGACCAATGCCGGCCGATCCCTAACTGATGCTGGTTACTATGTAGCTGAATATAATCGATGTTAGTTGGCCTGACCGATGTCAGTTACTATGTAACCCAACAACCTCCACATTTGCACATTTAGTGAAGCTTTAAGCTCCATAACTCAACAATCTCCCACTTGGAGATAAACAACTACACCTATACCTGTACCTATACAACAACATCCTCTAATTTGTTTTTGGCTTGTTTCTCCATCTTCAAGTTCAATCTTGAAGACCAACAAAAGTTGAATGAAGATTCAACTTCTCCTTTGTTATCGGCTTTTTTAGCATATCATCAAGGTTCTTATCCATATGGATCTTTTCCAGCTTCAACTGACCCTCCTCTAATACCTGTCTAATGAAGTGGTACCTAAGATGTATATGTTTGGTTCTTGAATGAAAGGCTGAATCCTTTGCCAAATGAATTGCTCTTTGAATATCACTGTACAATCTACAACTCTCTTTCTCCTTTCCAAACTCTTCCATGAACTGACTCATCCATATCATTTCCTTGCTAGCCTCTGTGACAACAATGTATTCTGCCTCTGTAGTAGATAGGGCAACAACCTTCTGCAACTTTGAAATCCAGCTAACCGTCATTCCACCAATAGTGAACACATATCCTGTGGTGCTTCTCCTGCCATCCAAGTCACCTACCATATCCGAATCTACATACCCATGTAGAGAAATGTTTGACCCTGCATAGCATAAATGCCTACTGCTGGTCCCTCTCAGATATCTAAGAATCCACTGAACTGCTTTTTAGTGCTTCTTTCCTAGATTGGCCATAAAATTACTGATAACTCCCACTGCTTGAGCAATATCAGGTCTAGTACATACCATGTACTCAACCTCATCATATGATTTAGGACATTGTTCTTTGCTCAGCTTGAACTATCTAACCATAGGTGTGCTTACCAATTTTGCATCCTGCATATTGAACCTCTCCACTACCTTATTCACATAATCCTCTTGAGACAAAATCAACCTGTGATTTTTCCTGTCTCTAGAAATACTCATGCCAAGGATTGCTGCTCCTAAATCCTTCATGGCAAATGTGTGAGATAATTTTACCTTTAGCTCAGTAATTCCTTGCATGTGTGACCCTGCAACAAGCATATCATCTACATATAGTAACAGGATAATGTAGCTACTATTATCCAACCTGGTAAAATAAACACAATGGTCAGATTGACATTGACTAAAGCCATGCTCTGTCATAAACCTGTCAAACCTCAAATACCACCGTCTTGGAGCTTGCTCAAGACCATATAACCTGGCCTTATGTCTCACTTGTCTATTCTCTCCTTTCTTTAACCTGTAAATCCATTCATTTTTTAGTGCTTTATTTTCGGCTGGCAACTCTACCAAATCCCACATTTGGTTCTCTTCCAAGGAATCAATTTCCTCATTCATGCCATGTTCCCACTGTTTCCTAGATTCTACCTGCATTGCCTCTTCAAAACTTCCTGGTTTTCCACCATCAATGAACAACAAGTAGTATAAAGAAGGGGAATAATGAATTTGAGGTTTACTTACCCTTTTGGACCTCCTCATGGGCATTTGAGACTCATTGATAGCTTGCTGTCCACCCAAATTTCATTCTAACAGTGACCGATCCTGGTCATCTCTCAGTTTGCACCTGACTGATGTCAGTCCCACCTGACTGACCTGACTGAAGTCAGTTCTCACCTAACTGATGTCAGTTTCCTCCTGCCTGACATCACCAACTTTGGTCTCCACCAGACTGACGTCGGTTCTTGCCTAATCGACGTCAATCTCTACCTGACTGATGTCGGTGTCTGTGTTTTCCTGTGAGTGATGATTTTACCTACGAGCTCATTTTGGATCATAACCTTGTCCAAATCAACATTGCCCTGCTAAGAATTATTTAGCCTCTTGAGCTAATCACTGTCCATCACCTTCTCATTGAAAACTAAGGCTTTTTAATTCTTAAAAGTGTCAAAAACATCATATTTCCTCTTTATGTAATAAACCCATACCTTTCTTGTAGCATCATCAATGAAATAAACATAACACTGTGATCCTCCAATAGAAGCTCCCTGAGCTGGTCCCCACACGTCTGCTTGAACAAGCTCTAACCTGTGCTTCTTCTTTGTTGACCCTGTCTTGAGAAACCTCACTTTCTCTTATTTCCCAAAAATACAATGCTCACAAAAATCTAGATCTATCAAATCTGAAAGCTTACCATTTGACTTAAGAACATCCATTCCCTTCTCACTCATGTGATCAAACCTACAATGCCACATCTTTGCATCTATAGCTGAAGTAGATAAAATAGAAGGAGAATTAGTAATACAAGTAGATAGATAAAGTGTACCTACTTTCTTACCTCTTGCTAATACAAGTGCACCCTTGGAAACTTTCCAAAATTCAGCTGTGAGAGTTACTATGCAACCCTCATCACCCAACTTTCCTACAAAAATTAGATTCCGCTTTAGAACGGGTACATGCATGACATATTTCAACACCCATGTGTTGTCGTTTTACAATTTCAGCTGCACATCTCCTTTTCCAACAATTTGACAAGGCTCACCATCCCCTACATAAAATTTTCCAAAGTCTCCATGGACATAATCATTAAAAAATTCTCTATTTGGGGTTGCATGGAAAGAGGCACCAGAATCTAAAACCCAAGATTCTACTTTATCCAAGGAAAATATAAGAGCATCTCGTGCAATAATACCTGCATCATTTGCTTCTTTATTTCCTTCATGTTGATCTTCTACCAACCAACAATATTTATTTGCATGCCCTTTCTTTCCACAATTCCAATAGGTTATACCTCCATTTCTGGATTTGGATCTACTGCCTATCTTTGATCTTGATTTCCCTTACTTGCCCTTCTCTCTTGCTTTCCCTTGATTTCAACACTTAAAGCATTACCTGATGTTTCCCCTGTGCTTTTCCTATGAATTTATTCATTCAATATTACACTAACATCATCAACTTTCAAGATATTTGAAGCAGACGCAGTATTGCTAACTACCATTACCAAGCTATCCCAACTTTCAGGTAAAGAGCATAAGATTAAGAGAGCCTTAATTTCATCATCAAAAACTATTTTGACTAAATTTAATTGATTTACTAATCCATGGAAATCACTAAGATGACTATATACTGATCCACCTTCCTGCATTTGCAAATTATATAATTACTTCATAAGAAATACCTTATTTGAAGCTGAGGGTTTTTCATATAAATTTGCCAAAGTATCCATTAACTCTACCATTGTCTTTGCCTGTGATAAGTTGGAAATCACAGACGATGCCAAGCTCAACCTTATAGATCCCAGAGCCTTTCTATCAAGAACATTCCATTCTTCATCTTGCATATATGTGGGCTTAATTGAAACCCCACCCAACGGTAAGTACAGATCTTTCTGATATAGATAATCTTCTATCTGCATCCTCCATAATTGATAATTCTTGCCATTGAATTTCTCCATTCTTAGTTTACTTTCTTCTGCCATTGCTTTATTCCCACTCAAACAGAAACCCCTGTGAGTGAACCTATAATCAACAAACACTAACCCACTCTACCACTTGTTAGTGATCCTAGCTCTAATACCAACTATCAGGATCCTCCTTAGAGTACTATTGATTACTTTTGTATAAGCAACTAAACAAGGAACTAAACCAGAAGTAATAAGTAACTAGAAATCAAAAATAGCAAAGAATAAGAGATACGAGAAATAATACAATCTGTATTCAACTCTTCCAGAAGGAAATACAATGAAGAAATCTCTTCTTCCCACACCTTGTAGATGTATAGTAATTATCCCTCAAGAGTTCTCTCTCTCAATCAATTACAACCAACTCAAACACTGAGTTGTTCCTTCCAGTGACAATCAACCCAATGGTTGTTGTTGCCTACCTTCCAAGTGACAATCAACTCAACTGTTGTTGCCTCCTTGACCATAAACCTTCTTGATCTTGCACCTTGCAGATCCACTTGACCTTGCACACCTTGTATATCTAATTGGTCTTACTTACCTCACAATACAACCCCATGGGTCTCTTAAATAGATCCCAAACCAAATAATAATTAGAAACACAGACTCAAGACTAAAATTAGTCTTTACATGCAAACTAACTATTCTCTTAAAATTAGAATAGTTTTGGAAATGCATAGACGACTGATGTCGGTCTGAAGGTGACCGATGCCAGCCGATCCCTAACCAATGCCGGTTACTATGTAGCTGAATATAACTGATGTTGGTTACTGTGTAACCCAACAACCTCCACATTTACACATTCAGTGAAGGTTTTAGCTCCACAACTCAACACAATCACTACTTTATTTCTATAAATTCTTTCTAAAACTTAGAAGTCTAGATAAAATTTATACCTTTGCATAAAAAATATTACAATGGTGAAGAAATGGCTACATATCCCTTGATAAACTTTTGATAGTAACCTATGTGGCTAAGAAAGGATTGCACTTCTGTGGAGCTGATTAGTGGATGCATACTAAGAATGACTATAATTTTAGCTTGGTCCACCAAAATCTCTTCACTACACACCACATGACCTATCAGGACACCAAAAGGTGTACAAAATAAACACTTTTTCAAATTTAGGGCAATGCACAAAGCTCAACAATGTTCTAACATGAGGCACAAATTGGACAAGTGATCTTTAAACAAAGAGAAGACTAGATAATTGTCTAGATATAATTCTAAGAAGTCATGAATAAAATCCTTAAATATGGTTACCACTACTCTAGAAAAACTTACAAGTGCATTTTTGGTGCTAAAAGGCATTACCTTATATGCAAAGGATCTCCATTCTATGGTAAATTTTTTTTAGCTATGTCTTCTTCTGTGATGGGTATTTGATGATATCCACTGAACCCATCTATGAAGGAGTGAACTTCATGACTTTCAACTGTAGAGTAACATTACAAAACAATTTAGTCCATATGTTAATGGAAAAAACCCCAAATTAAGCATAAAAGATACAACATGCTAAGCCTACTCCCTCAAGGGGTTTTGCTAAGGAAATCTAAGAGCTATTTAAGAAAGACATATATCATCAAACCTTTCAAAGAGAATCCCTCCTTCCAAGAGCAACCAAGAAGCATGATTTCCCCTAGATTTGGTGCTTCAATTCTTTGTTAATTAAGAGTAGCATGCTCTCCAATCATCTCCTAGTGTACCAATGGCTTAGGCTCATGAATTTAATCAATATGGTCAAATAGGTGAAGCTTTCCAATTAAAATTTTTGCATGTTAAGTTTGCATGAATGAAGCTTAAAAATGGTGATCTTGGCCCTCTTATTTATAAATTTTTGAAAATGACCAGAATTAGCCATGATCATCCATATTAAGATCAAGATGTGTGGCCATGAATCAATTCAATTTTGAATGGATAAGCCATAAATATCCTCATTAATATTTATAATAATGAGGCATTAATGAGGCATGGGAGGGCTTAATCTTGATATTTATTCCATTAATGGCTTATGGATGCCACCCCACTGATAATGTCATAGGGTGATGTAGATTTGAGGAATGAATTTTCAATTAATAAATTTTTAATTAATAGATTTTCAATAACTTCCATGGATTTTTCATTTAAGCTCTTGATTTTATTTAATTTTATTAATTGGGTTTAATTAATTTTATACAATTATTTGGAAATTAGTTGTCCATTTAATCAAACTAGTCAAAATGTTAATTTATTGAGCCATAATTTGACTAGAGTATAATTAGAATAAGGTGTCCACATGCACACGATGTGTGCTTTTGAATTATAAGAAGTCAATGGCTTAGACTGTCATTTTGTGTGGTTTCAATTTGACTCAAAGTGATTTGAAAAAAATCAATAACCACATAAAATGCATTGACCCATTTAAGGATACATTAGCCTAAATCGATATTTGTACATGACAAGTTTGAACCATTTAGTGATTTTGACCCAGATTGTGCATTGTCATATAATATCACTTAGATTGATAATTTTATCATAATAGTGATAGGAATTAGATGTCTACATTTTACCCCTATTTGAGAAGGCACGGTGAAAAATTCGGTCGAAGCAATGTCTTTTCAAATAATGAAAGAGTTGTTAATAATAATTTGGAAGATAATGATTGAAAAAATGACCCATGATTCCCCCTCAAGAGGGCATACTAGGATGAAAGAGAGGAATGTAATCTCAAAAAAGATTGAAATTAACCCATGGATGAAATTATATCCATATGAGCTAATGCTTGCACACGTGGATTGCCAATGATCAAAAATAGAATAGAATATAATGAGCCCCAAGGTGGGGGGAAGTGGGAAGAATGCCATCCCAAAACAGAAGTGACACACTTTAACAAGTTATGGGCTTAGGGAATGATCGATCCTGAGACAAATTGCACACTTTATTGATATAATAAGAGAAAAGCTATAGAACTTAGAATTAGAAGAAAAATGAGAGTATTGCTCTAGAGAAATGAGGACAATGAATTAATAATGCACCCTTGTAGAGTGAATCTGATTGGTTGATAAATTGATTTTGTCCCAGTAGGGCTGATTAGATCAGTGATTGGTTGAAATATTGTGCCCCAGTAGTGCAAATTAGAAACCATAGCTCAAATATATAACCTAATTCATAGATAAAATATGAGCAAGCACAAATTCAGATATGAGGGTCTAATAACTGAAGAAGCCATAAAAAACTAGGGATACAAGGATTCATAAAGTGATGAAAGAGATGATTGGAATAATGAGGGTGGTCAAGCTAACCTGGGATATGTCATGTATCCAAGTACTGCCTACATAGTTTAGATGAACCTCAGGCCAATGTAGTTCTCCCAAAAGTGGGAGAAATGGAATGAGGAAAGAATAATAGAAGAAAGATAAGTCGATGTTCAATTGTAAAATTATGTTAGGTAGTGGATATAAAGAATAGTGCCTTTGTTAGATGCTATAATATAATTTAGGAGATGCACTTCACAAATTAAATATAGAAATATCCAATTAGATTTATAGTGTATATCAAGAGATTCATGTATTATATAGAGTCTTGTGTTAGGTATGGTGCATTTATAAATGATCTTTAGAGCTTTATTGACTTTTGGACTTGGATCACTTGGTGTTTACCTTAGAAAAATAAAATTATGCATCATACTCATGGATGAATTATAATGACATTGTATTTTGATTACGATTGGCTCATTTAAAAGTGAATATTTATAACTAAGGATAATGACAAAAACTATCAATACCAGAGTTACAACTATTTACATTTTTAAAAAAAACAACATGAAAAATAATAAATACAAAAATACAACCTAATGTAAAATCAAGATATGAAAAATCAAGATTTAAGTAGGAACAAGAATGTATTAAAAAAAAAAAAACTTAATAAACAACATGAAAAAATATATGAATAATCATGATTCATGTGTATTAACAAGATGTACCTGGAAAACAAAATAAAAGAATAAGTTAAATACAACTCTAAACAAATCGATCTTAACTAAAAACTAGACTAAAAGTGATTATAGAATGTATTTAAACTTTAAAGAACAAAAAAATACAATACAAGAAAAAAAATAACAAAAAAGTATAAAATAACAAAACACCAAGAATAAATAACAAAATAATAAAAATCAACAAATAACAAAATAATAAATAAATAAAATAACAAATCAACAATAACAAAAACATAATAAAACACTAATTAAAAAAAAACACAAATGAACAATTAATAAAATACTAAATAAATATATGGAGAGACAACAAATCACAACAAAACAACAATAAAAATTAAAGAAACACACACAAACAAGAGTTAGTGCAAGTAAAGAAAAAAGTGAATGGTTCATGTAAGCATAATAAAGGCTTGACTCTCTAGGATAGGGTGACCCCTAATCGAATAAATAATGATACTGACACAAAAAAATGAGAAAAAAGAGACAAAGTTACCCCCAAGTGATAGGGAAAAAACATGACCAAAAAAATGGGGGAAAAATAAGAAAAGGAAAGTGTGGTCGAGCTGACTCCAGATGTGCAAGACAAGTGGATGCTTCCTGCAGAGTTCCATAGATGCAAGATCCAATATGAACTTTAGGCCAAATGTAGTTCTCCTAGGAAATGGGATATAAGAAAAATGAGGATAATAAAACATGATCGATGTTGTAGAGGAAATAAAGAAATGGGATCATATAATGGTGAGAGCATTCAAATGAGTACTCACAAAATGACAAGAGCGTGACATATGAATAAACAAAAGAGAAAGATAATGTTTTTGTTTGTTTTTTCAATCATTTTCTAATGTTTTTGTGTTTTTAATATAAGAAACATAAATGAACTATTAAAAAAGGCTCAGGAAACTATCTAACTAAAGATATGCACTTCTATAGGTAAGAATTCAAATAATAGCTAAAATGGCTACAACAATGATCATGAATATAAACAGTGGCATAGAGAACCACCTAATCAAGGAGATGCATGTCCAAGAGTATGAGTTCCAATAATAGCTAAAGCTATCTGTGATGGCCCCTGTGATCTTAATAAGGAAACAATACCTACCAAACAACAACAAAACAATATGCCTGTTAAATAAATTTGAATAACCATTCAATAGGTAAAAAGCCATGTGTTGATGTATTTGTGTCCAATTGTCTATAAAAGGAAGCTATAAAATAATATTTAGGTTGAAATTATTTATATAACTAGCACTAAGTGTGTCTAGAATGCTTATGAGTCATATCCAAGATCATAATTAGTTAAGGAATAAAACTGTCCAAGTTACAATGGTCCAAGGTATGAAAAGAATATTGTTTTAAGTAGAATGGTCTAGGGTAGAATGAGAAAAAATAAATATAGTCCAAAAAATGATGGTTCAGAGTGGGATAAAAAGAGTCTAGTGGAATATAAATGATCCAAAGTACCAATGGTCTAGAGTTTCAATGGGCTAGAGTAGTAACATAATATGGTTCACATGATAATGGTCTAAGGTAGGTTGAGATAGAATAAAAATGGTCCAAGATAGGATGGTCCAGGATATAATAGTGGGATAAAATGACTTCAACACAAGTTACCCCCAAGTAAGGGGTCTTGTTGATAATGGTTTAAAAGGCTATCAAGCATATAACTACTTGAGAGGTATAATATTCATAAGCTCTGGGAGTTCTTTGCCATTTCAATTAGCCAATTGGTATGCCCCTAATCCATAATTTACTGTGATGACATATGGGCACATCTAATTGGGTTGGAACTTACCCTTTTTATTGCATTCAACATTAGTGTTCTTTTGATTCTATTTTAAGAACAAAGCACCAATTTTAAACTCTTGAGGGAGAATGCACTTGTTATAGATTTTACGTGATCTATTTTGATATCCTTGTAAATTTTCTAAGGCAGTCAAATGCTTACCATCAAGGAATTGTAGTTCTTGTAACCTAAAAACTCTATAATTTTCATCATCTTCAATATTCTCTAAGGATAGTCGTAATGAAGGCAATTAGATTTCAATCATGATAATAGATTTTATGCCATAAACAAGGGAGTATGGAGTGGCTCCTATGGGGGTTTGATGACTAGTGTGATAATCCTAAAGGGAGGGAAAATTTTACAAGTACCAATTATGTCCATCATCAGTGAAAATCTTCTTTAGTATTGCAATAATGGTTTTTTTTGATGCCTCAACTTGACCATTGCCTTGTAGGTTATATGGTGTGGATTTCTTGTGCTTGATTTTGAATTTTTCACAAAGATATTTAACATCTTGGTTTACAAATGAGCTACCATTATCGAATATAATATGGGTTGGGATGCCATATCAATAAATGATATGATAATGGATGAACTTGGAAATATACTTCCCAGTGACATAAGTAAGAGGAATGACCTTAATCTACTTAGTAAAATACTCAATAGCAGTGAGAATATGGTTATCACCATTAAAAGATGTTGGGTTAATTTTATTGATAAGATTGAAGCCCCATTTAGAAAATGGCCATGGTGTAGTAATCAGCTATAATGGAAAAGAAGGTGTGTGTATCAAATTACCATGTTGTTGGCCATAAACACACTTCTTGACATAATTAAAAACATCAATTTTCATCTTAGGCTAATAGTAACCTATTATGAGGAGATTTTTGGCTAAGACTACACCATTAGTGTGGGCCCCACACATTCCTTCATGAACATCCTTAAGCACTACCTTAGATTCTCTTGAAGATAAATAATAAAGTAGCATTCCATCATAGCCTTTATGATAAAGCATGTATCCAAGGAGGGTATAACATGATATGTGATGAAGGAAAAGTTTTTGATCATTATTGAAAGGTTAGTTGGAAAAATGTGGTCATGAAAATAATTATAAATGTCTTGAAACCAAGGTAGTTTAGGTGTGGGATTACGACCATCAATGGTGCATACCCTTTATAAATATAACAAGTAGGATGTAGAATATTTTCAATGAAAAACTGATACTGTTGATCACTATTACCAATTTGTATCATGGGCCCAATTACTATCATTACATCAGAAGGTTTGTTATTGGCCCATGTTACCTATTAAAAATGTAGGGATTTGAAGTGAGTCTTGAAATTATCCACACTATGCTTATAGGGTACAAGCTTGTCATCTCTATTCAGATACTAATTGATGATTTGATTGATTATCAAATTAGGAATCCTTATAGACCATTAAATGATAGATATCCTACTGCATTGCAAAATGAAGTCTTGTAATAAGGGATTCATACTTGGCCCTATTATTGATATAATGAAAATTAATATGAAATGCCTTAGGAATCAGATCCCTTTATTATGTAATCAACAAAATTCCAACCCCATATCCATGAGAAGTGAATGAACCATCAAAGTATATCTTCCACTATTCAATCTCTTGTAGTACTTCTTCTATTGTCATAATAGAATCATCTAGAAATTAGAATTTGAGTGGTTAATTGTCTATAATAGGGGATTATATAAGTTAATATATAATAAACCTACCCCTTGATAGCATTTTGGTCCTAGTAATCAATATCAAATTCACTTAATAGCATGACCCATTTGGCCATGTGGCCTATGAGATTTCCTTTGAATAATAAATATTTGAAGGGGTCCACTTTAGCAATAACAATAATTTTGTTATTCAACATATAATGTAGTAATTTTTGGGAGGTGAACACCATTTATAAATAATCCTTATCAATAGGTGTATAATTATGCTTATAATCCATAAGTGTAGAGCTTAAATAATAAACTACATGTTCCTTTCCCTGATCATTGCGTTGGACCAAGAGTGCCCCTAGTGCATGTTCGGTTGCTGAAATATAAAGAAGCAATGGTTGTCCAAGTGTTGGCAATCTCAAAACTAGCAAGTTCGCCAACTATGTGATGAGATTCACAAATGTTGATTGGCATTCAACATCCTATTAAAAATTAACCCCTTTCTTCAATAGGTGTGTAAATGGGTGGAACTTATTTGCCAGTTGTGAAATGAATCTATGAATATATTGGATCTTTCCTTGCAAGATTCAAAGCTATTTGAGATTAGAATGTGGAGGCATTTCTACAATGTCCTTGACCTTATCATGATCCACTTCAATCCCTCTTTATGACATAATAAACCCTAGTAATTTCCCCAAGTGACTCCAAACACACTTCTTAGGATTCATACGAACCTTATACTCATGAAGTCTCTCAAAGATTTTCCATAGAACATCAAGATGTCTAGGACATGTTCTTGATTTAGATAGGATGTAATAAACATAGTCTTTAACAATATCATGCATCATGTCATGGAAGATGATAGACGTAACATGATGATAAGTGGATCTAGCATTTTTCAAGCCAAATGGCATGACTTGATAATAGAATGTTCACCACAGTGTGGTGATTATAATTTTATGCTAGTATTCTTGAGCTATCTTGATCTAATTGTATCTCAAGAATCCATCCATGAGGGATAGAATATCATACCCAATAGTAGAGTCAACAATCATGTTGATGTTGGGTAGAGGAAAATTACCTTTGGGGCATGCTTTATTGATATCTCTAAAATTAGTAAAAATATGTATACCCTATGGATTTTTGCTAACTAGAACTATATTTGATATCCATTTATAATATTTTAGTGGTTCGATGATGCGCACTCATAATAATTTATCCAGTTCAAATTTTACTAAAAGAGTGACATGTGGATGCATCTTTGTCAATTTTCGTTTGACTGGATTAGTATCTAGATGGACAACAGGTTGACGCACAACCAAGTCAAGGTATGGCATGTTAGAGTAAGCCCATGCAAAAATATCAATGAAATCCCTCAGAATGCTAACAATTTGGTCACATTCTTCATCAGTGAGGGAGGATCCAAGATAAATAATTTTGGTATTATCATAATTCCCTAGGTTCACTTTAGTAGTGTTTTCTACAAGGAGTGTATAACCATCTTCTAGAATAGTAGACAATGTTTGATCATGATCTTCTTTGTCTATGTCAACTTCTGATTGTTCTTCCTAAATATTTGGATAATGAGACAAATCTGAATCTATCAATTCAGGTAGTGGCCAACTAGAAAATATCTCTAGAAAATTAAGGGTGAGATATTAATTTTTTTTTTTGTTCTGATGTAATACTAGTATTGGCTATAAAGATAGGACTTGATGGACCTTGTGAGACCTTTAGAGATGAGAAAACTTCCCTATTAAAGAGTGCCTCAAATAGGTTTTCACTTAAGGGATTGTATTTTTATTTACTATTTCCTTGACCAACGAGCACCTCAAAGAGGTTTTCACTCGAGGATCTTGATGTTTTATCTTTTTCATGACCAAGAAAGTTTACCTACTATCCAAATTAGGTAGTAGGGTCCAAAGAGAAGTCAAAGAATTTTTTATGATCACCAATTAGCAATTCATCTCTAATGCCCATGTACTTGGTAATATATTTCTCATTATGGAATTCATCAAGGGGTATGACATAATTTTGTTGGTATCAATCAATGATTTTGGGATGGCAAAGGTAAAGGGAATAATGGGATGTGATAGTCATAATGGAGTTTGATTCAAATAAGTCTATGTCAGCAAACTCATCATAAATACTATAATGGATGCTATGTCACTTCTAGGAGTTTCATTGTTAATCAATTTAGAAGAATCACTATCAAAATACATGAGTTCACCCCTAGGAAATATAAATCTGAGACCTTGATTCATGTTAGGTTTACTAGCTGATAATGGCTCTAAGATTCCTTGAACTTGTGGCTCGAGGCCTTTTCCTATATAATCAAAGTTATCCATAATATGATTATGGATAGGATATTTAGGATTCTAAAAATAATCAACAATACCATTAGAATATAACTAGTCTCCTTCAATTAAAGCTTTCTAATCCTAATTTTATGAAGTAGCAAGTATGATTACCATCAGTGGTTTATATGTATCTTTATCTTTTGACAAATCATGTTGGGTTTGCAAGGGATTTAGGAAGGTTTAGGTTTTCTAAAATATTTAAGAGATTTGGGAAACCTAGCAATATGGAAGGTAAGTTTTAGGTGGTACATGGAAATTATTGCATCCTCTATAGTGACCTGTTATACAAGGGTTGTGGAAAGTGGATTAGATGAATTGGAATCAAGGTCACTTTGGTTGATATAATTAGATTTAGGTGGATGAAAAACTATTTCCTTGTTCTTCTTCATAACAAATTTAGAACCAGGATAATAGTTATAATTATGAAATTCATCCTCTAGGTGTTTGCAAAATTGGTAGGGATGTAGATTGACAGGAATGGTAACTTCAATCCCATCATGGGAGAACTTGAGGAACTGGTACAAATTGGATGGAACAACCTATACTTTATGGATCTAAGGATGAACAAGAAGTATGTTGTAAGGCAACTCAATATCCATAATATGTAATAAAGTATTATAAGACACATACCCAATAATGATTGACAAATAGATAGTTTTGGAAGATTCCCTTTCAACATTCATATGCCTTGATTATGTTTGTCTCTAGATAGATGTCCTATGAAGTATAACCCAATCATTGTACTATCTTGAGGGACACTATGTTCATCCACGAACCATTATCTATAATAACCCACTTGATTTTATGGTTTTCAATGATGACCTTAATATACAAGAGATTGTTATAACTAGGATCAAGAATGGACATGTCTCTTTGATTGAATATGACCTATCAAAATGGGGGAATATGCCCTAAAAGTGTTTGAAATTATTTAGGGTTAATGTCCAGGGATATAGTGGACTGTTGAAGGAAGTCATTCAAAATAGTTTTATGGACTTTAGATGTACACAAAAGATCTAAGATATAAATTTTCCCATAGGTTTTACTTAGTTGGTCTAAGATACTATATGAATTTACAACAATAGTAAGATATGGTTTAGAATTGGATGGTATGGTATTCAAATTTGGATTCAGAGCCAAAATTTTCACATTCGGTCTAGTGTTGGAAGGGGGCAAAGGGCTCTAAAGGGTGACTCGAGAGCATCTATTTACGATTGCATAATCTAGAGGTGGCAAAGACCCATTATAATTAGAAGATGAATGCAAAGGGCCTTGGATGTTGAATTGCGAGCATCTAGTTACATTGGTGCAATTTTGAATTGGCAAGGAACCATTATACTTAGATGAAGGGGGTTCAAAGATAGTAACCTCCTAAAACTAAGGCATAATATAATTACTTATACCTGATGTAGTGCTACTTGAAAAGGAAGGTGTTGACCCTATAATTAGGGGTTCAATATATTGAGAAGCACAAGACAGTTCACGAGAATTAATAGTAATGGTGGTAACATGGTTTACAAAAATATGCCCCATGATGTTATTATAAACATAAGGCATGATGTTGTAACCTAGGTTATTATCATGGGTATTGATCCTGATTATGATCATGTTGATTAAGATTCTAGCTTTAGGCTTCTTGATGCTAATTCTACCCTTGGTTTTGATTGTTTCTTACTGGCTATTGATTATGTTTAGGAAATGGATCTTTGTAAATGCCCATATCTTGATTAGTGTTTTGCATTTCAAGTTTGATTTCAAATTTATCATTTTCAATAAAATATTCAATGAGATGACTTAATTGAATACATAGATAAGCACCATGGCTAACAATATGATAGAAGTTATAAAATTGATCTTCTTGATACCAATCAGGTTTGGGTTGATCTTCAAGAAATGACCTTGGTATAAACCACATAATTAAATTAACTACTATGAACTTTTGGAATATGGACTCAATAGGCTTTCCCAACTTGCTAAATACTATATGTTTATTGAATGCCATTTATGGAGGAGCCCTTTATAAATTAGTTGGTGGATTAGGTGGACTAATTGCATATTTAGAGATGGTGAAGCTTACACCATTTGTACATGTCTAGATTCAGTCACTCCATTCCCTACCATGTTCTTTTTTTGTTAAACCCTTTAGGTTTTTATGTTACAACACCTTGAATAGTTGATTGGGTTTGATTAGACATTTAAACCTATGAATAAATATTGATAAGGAATTTATTTATAAGCACATTCTCAATCTACACACCCTTATCTATGATTTCCACAAATGTATTTGCATAAGTGAGACATAGTTTATGAGCCACCTTAGGATGTAGGTTCTATGTAAAAATATCGACCAATTATTTATCTAGTAAATTATGTTGAAAGTGTCTAAATAATGCTATCCATCATTGTAGATATGATACAAATCTCTCCCCATCTCATTGTTTGGATTTGCATAAGTCAACCACAGTCAAATCATGTTCAATATTGTAAGAGAAATGGTTGACAATTTTTCTAATAAATCATTACAATCTACCACCGATCCCTTAGGTAACTTGAGGAGCCAATCTAAATATTGCCCTACTAAATTATGTGGAAATAATCAAAGTAAATAAGTGCTACTGCATGATACCTCTTAGCATAACACACAAATTCTTGGATATGCTCTCGAGGGTCACCCTTCACTTTATATTTGTCAAACTTGGGTACCCCAAAATGAGGTAGAAAGAGGACTTGGAGAATACTTACGTTGAATAGATATGGACATATCTCATCTAATTTATATTTCTTGACTCGATTTCCTATCTCTAATCTTGACATGATTTCCTTCATCAAATTATACTCATGCATGTTTGGTGTATTTGTAGGTGGAGTATAATTTTGTTGGGGTGGTATGTACCCCTATTGCATTATTTTTTTAGGGATATAAACCCTATGATCTACAAATTTGTTTTGGTTTACTTCTTAAGTTGAGTAGGTTAGTAACTGATTCTTACATTGATAAACATTTCCTAAAATCTACCATTGTGAATTATAAGTATGTTATTTATTTTGAGGAGACTATGTTTAATTCACCAAAGTATGCATTGGTTGAGAGGATATTGAAAAAGTGTTTTGAACAATACCATCAATATGTGCTAGGTTTTTCATCCCTTATTTATATGAAGGGACAAGAGTCTCTTGGTGATTGAAAAATGTATGCTTCATGTCTGGTAAAGCATGTTGTAAGACCTCTTTAGTCTTATTTTATTTAGTTGAGATGCCATGATCTATCGGATATATGTTCTCAAATAGAGTATGTTGTGTTTTTTCTACCACATATATTATTATTTAGAAGCATTTTTGTGTATTAAAGTGATAACCAAATATTTGGTTAAGTCTACGATAAGCTGGTCTGTATATTGTTGACTTATTTTCTTAATCTTGGTAGAAAGATCTTGATCATTGGGTACTGACTCTATGAGTGTTTCCTTTCCTTTACTAGAAGAATCAATATTGGATTTTGAAATATGAGTGATGGATTGTCCTCACTATTGCTCTTCTATCCTAACTAATGTGTGCAATTTTTTTATAGGGAAATATGATGGCAACTTATTGCCTGATTCTATCAACCTTAAGAGGGATTCATCTTTGTCTTCCAAGTGTTGATGCTCAAAATAGTCTTCTTCAGACCCTACAGTTATTGGGATATCTTTAAACATAATATAGTTATCTTATTCATCATAAAAATTCTCTTCCTCATAACTAGGACTGTAAGAGACCCCATTATGAGTATACCTTTGTGTCATGCTTTGAAGTCTGTTCTCTATGGTCACTAAGATATGCTTGTGATTTAGAAGAAATGGTTATGAATTTACTCAACCTTGGTGAGCTGAAATCATCAAATTGGAAGAGGGTATTATAACTTTTTAACCTAAAGTCTAGGCTAACACAATAAAATTAGTTCAAATATATGTCAATACTATAAAATATAGATACAAATAAAATGAGTTTCAACTAGAAAATATAAGAGGGTATTTATGATTATGAAGATAACAATGAAAAATAAAAAGCTAATAATGTGAATTAACACAAGAACTCCTAAGCATAAAGCTAAAACCAAACGGGTAGCACAATACTGCCACATGGTAGTAAGATGTAGAATGGTCTAAGAACTTAGAGCGTAATTGAATGCGAGATAACCTAATTCCACAATGAGAATAAAACGATGATGAGTCTAGGTAATAGACTTAAATCCAAATGGGAAATTGCATCCAAGTGTACTCAAACCAAGTGCAAGTGGTAAACTAATAGCACCTTGGCTTAGAACTTAGAAATATGAGATTTTGAATTTAGATTAAAAATGAAGGACTTAGATATTTTGAAAAGTATGAAAATTGTATAGACTCAAATGGAAAACATGATAATGTTATTTATAAAATACAAACACAATATTCTAAATTATGTTTTGAACAAGGCAAGAAGTAATTTTGATTTGGTCAACATAATGCTTCCTTGTTCAAACAAAATGGTGTACAACAAAAGTGTTTGGTTTTATGATGTGCTTTTATTTTCAAACAATTTTAGACTTGATAAGACCAAAAAATTAAAGGATACAATGACAAAATACACCTAAGTGTAATGTCCAAAGTCCTAAAATTGACAAGGTTGCATGGTAATATCAAATTCTATCTATATATGTTCTCTTGAGAGGATTTTAAGTGTTAATCCAAAAATAAAAGCACATGAATAAATAGGGTTTTTACACCCCCCTTATCTTAATATATTAAATAGTAACATGGAACTTTAAGCTACTCACCCTACATTAATAGTATGTCCGTGTCAAGTGGGGTTATTCTAAAACTAAATTTTCATGCATCTAGATGGTCCTAAGTGTGTCTAATACTAGAGATGCAATTATGTCAATTGGATATTCATAAATTGAATTGTTTTGAAAATTTATTATCCTTTTCACAACCACTACATTCGTCACTTTCTCAATGTAGTGTGACGTTTGAATTGGCCCTATGTTTCAAGTTGGAATACCACTAATAGAACTTGTTTTAACCACTCAAAATAAGTGTCCTAGCAAGTCACCCTTGATTTATATACCTCACTATTGAGTGGGGTTGAAATGATGTTGGGAGGTGAATTCTTGGGTCAATGCTTAGAAAACCTGTGAGGAGGATATGAACTCCCACTCACAAGCCAAAATACATAAAAATAAAAGACAAGTGAAAATAATTTAGGGTCACGTTTGGGTCACCCAAATCATATGGATTTGGGGAGGGTATTAATGATATTATTTTCACACTTTTTGTAATAAAAGTAACCAAGTCAAATAATTATCACTCTTGGTCACCTGAGTTCCCTAAAGGGGATGGGGGATAGCATACACACATCAATCATTTTGCTACAACAAATAAATTTGAAATAACAAGCATAGAACAAACACTCTTAAGAGTATGTATCTCAATGTGAGCATTTATTTTATTGCACCAAAGAAAGATGTTTATGAAAATTTTCCCCTTGGAATTAGTTGAAAAACTTGAAAAAAAATTAAAAAATAACTAAGCATAAAAATAATTAAATTCTTTTTAGGCACCAAAAAAAATATTCAAGATTTAACCACTTCTAAACTTTGCCTTTTAATGCCTTATAACCTACAATTGTTAGAGGGTTTTTGCCTACTTAAAAGCCCAAAAGTAAATGAGAAAACAATATTTCAAAATAATCTCTTGGGTCTTTATTTTTTTGTCTTAGAGACTGATTTTGATCCTTGCAGGGATCGATGTTAGTTCATAGAAATTGGTGTCAGTTAGTTCACAGAGGGGTCAATAAAAATTGACATCGGTTCTTACAAAAAGATAGAAAAACATAATGATTTTCACAAAAATGATTGTTATCAAAATAATCATAAAAATAAAATAATTCTCTAGATCTTGTAGGAAAATAGTCAAACAGATAATATGCAAGTTTTAAAATAAAGAATAAAAACTTGAAAACTTTAAGAAAAACCCATTAATCATGTTTTATACCATGCTTTGTTTCTTCACACATTAATCAATGTCAGTTCTGAGAGGATCAATGTTGGTCAAATATAATTGATGTTGATCTCTGTGTAAACTATGTGTTACTAAAAAAAAGCAAAAATACGTGAAAAATGAAGTAAAAACTTAGAGTTTTAAGATTATTAATCATCTATTAGTAAAACTAAGAGTTGCATAGTAATCTATTTGGTTGTATGGGATGCATCCCACACTAAGCATGCCAAAATGTAGAGTAACATTACAAAGAAAGTTAGACCATGCATTAGTAGGGAAAATCCAAATTAATCATAAAGGGCATAATGTGCTAAGCCTATTCCCTCAAGGGGTGATGCTAAGGAAATCTAAGATCTATTTAAGAAAGACGTATACCATCAAACCTTTTAAAGAGTGTTCCTCCTTCCAAGAGCAACCAAGAAGTGTGATTTTAATCATATTGGGTGCTACAAGTCTTTGTTAATGAAGAGTAGAATGCTCATCCATAATTTCCTAGTGCACCAATGGCTTAGGCTCATGAATTTTATCAATTTATGTAAATAGGTGAAATTTTTCTATTGCAATTTTTGCATGATAAGTTTACATGAATGAAACTTAAAAATGGTGGTCTTGGCCATCTTATTTATAGCTTTTTTAAAAATGATCAAAATCAACCATGACCATCCATATTGAGATCAATATGTGTGGCCATGAATAAATTTAGTTTTGGAGGGATAAGCCATGAATATCCTGATTAATATTTGAATGAATGGGGCATTAATGAGGTATGGGAGGGCTTAATCTTGATATTTGTTTCATTAATGGATTATGTATTCCACCCCACTAATGATGTCATAGGGTGATGTAGATTTGAAGAATGAATTTCTAATTAATAAATTTTCAATGACTTATATGGATTTTTTACTTAAGCTCTTGATTTGGTTTAATTTGCTTAAGTGGGTTTAATTAATTTTCTGCAATTCTTTGGAAATTGGTTTTCCATTTAATCAAACTGGTCAGAATGCCAATTTACTAATTTATAATTTTATTGGAATATAATTATAAGAAGGTGCTAGTTGTGTATAGAAAAATTACCCATTTAGAACATTGTGGATGTGAAATAACACATACACATGATATGTGCTTCTGAATTAGAAGAATTTAGTGGTTCAGAGCATCATTTTGTGTGGCCAAAATTTTACATGAAGTGATTTGAGAAAAGATAATAATCACATAAAATGTATTTTCTCATTTAGGGAAACATTAGATTGAATTGTCACTTGTATGTGACAAGCTTGAATCATTAGCACGCTTTAGTGATTTTAGCCCAGAGTGTGCATTGTCACAGAATATCACTTAGATTGATAATTTTAGCACAATAGTGATAGAAACTAGATTTTTATAGTGATAGATTCCAAAACTTCATCTATGAAGGAAATCATAAATGGAACATTCACACATGCATCATTCAAAATTTGATAGTCACCACATATTATAATCTCCCTTATTTTGTTAGGCTACACTACTATATGACTAACCTAATATGTTTTCTTTACAAGATAGATTATACCTACTTCTTGCATTCTATCCAATTTAACTTTCACTTTCAATTTCATATTTGGATTCAAATTATATGACATTTTATTTATGGGTCATGTGCACTCCTTGAGATTGATATGCATTTAACCTAGGGAAGTATCTACTCCTCTAACTTTTAAAATTTTTGTGGAAAACATATCTTGATAATCATGCAGGAGTTGCATAGCTTATAAAAATTTCAATTTAGTTTGATAGTAACTAATATGTGCCAATTTAGGAATCTCCTCACTTCCTATGTTTTCCACATGCTTTTTAATATGTTGCTGATAACTCTTTCATTTTTCCTCATCAACAGATTCTCATAACATTCTTTACCTTTCCTTCTCTAGAATCTATATGTTTCACAACTTTTCTTCTTCAATAGGTCCAATGCCTAGATATTTTAATGGTTCTACTGGCTATTCAAGTTCAAACAAATATGTTAGATCAATATCACTATCAGTATCTAAATCATTAGTTTTCTCCTCTTCATATTGTATTTGATGGCATGGTTGTATAAGAGATTATTCTTCCATCTTGACAACTTTATATCTTTGTAGTGGTGTATTTAGATCATAGGCTAAATTCTTCTATGTAGAAGACTTTCTCATGGTGCTTAAATCCTGTACACACCCATGACATAGGAAATATTTGATTTTGAGAGGTGCAATATGAACCACAAGATTCTCATCTTCAAAAACAAAATTCTAAATGAAGTCACTCTACACCTGTGCCTAATGCTTCATCTCCCTCCTATGTTCTTGATGCATATACCAAGCTGATGGTAAAGGGGAAAGTATGTAATAAAAGATATGAACCCATTACTCAGGTGCCATGAATTCTTTAGTCCAAACCTTAACACATTTATGGATATGGATTTTAGGGAACTCACCTTCTTGAAAATAAGGTCAATTACTTCTGATTACCTATGGTAATTGAGATATTCTAATCATAAGTTTGTAGACATCATCCCAATCAAGATGATCATTTTGATGAATTGTCCACCATGTCATGATAACTCCCTTCAAAGCATAATTCAAGGCACCAACCCACTGATTGATCATAGGCACATGAACTTGTAGGTGTTTAATTAATTAATTGAGATCCTCGATCACATAGTATGAAGGAAGTTATCTTTCTATGGAAAAGACCATTCACATAGGTAAGAATTCATGATCACCATGAGCCTAGTTGAGTAAATACATATCTAAGTCTCTTCTTATAGATGAATCAATTTACCAAGGCAAGGTTCCTTCTCTAGTCAGCTCTATATAATCTTGCATATGATCATCTGCTTGATAGATAAAATAAATTTTTGAGTATGTGATTTAGTAGACATGGATGCACAATCTTCTATGACAAACTGAGGTGCCAATGGCTAAGTAACTACTAGTTTAGGCTTCTATTGTTCAAATGCCTTCAACTATTGAGTGAGTAAAGACTACACCTGAGGTTTCGTATGCTCATACAATAAATTACACTCAGCTATGCACAAAGTTTTTAGGTTCTCCTCATATTTTACCTTCATCTAGCTAGTTTCTTGTGTAACATAAGGAGACTCTGGTTCAACCAGGTTGATGTAGGGTTTGTGCACCTTATGTAAATGAATCTATATAATATTATCTCCATAATGTGCCTCTAACTAATCATTATATTGATAGTCATTTGACCATCATATGCCCATTTCTTGCCAATTAGCATATGATAATGAGTTACCATTGTCTTCATATCGATGACTTCAAATTCACCTCACAGGTTCAATTTTATGACTTTGATCTCAACATCCTCTAACTAAACAATGGGTTCAACTCTTCCATAGCCTAGTAAACTTAGAGTCACTAGGATGTAATTGAGAACTAGTCATCCAATCACCTCCTAGGTGGATCTGGGGATCATGTTGAGCATGCTACCAAAATTAAAGAGAACATTTAGAATTTCATATCCTAAAAATTCAATATCAATTTATGCATATACATCCTATGGATTATTTTTTTTTACATACCAAATAAGTTTTTCTATCTTTTATTACCCTAGTTACACACACTCCAGTAAGTTATGTAGCAAATTTGTAATGTTATAAGAAATTTATTAATTACACAATATGCTTAGCAACTTTAGTAATCTGTTAATGCAGTAAAAAATCCATCCTATTACATAATGCATACAATCTAACCATACATCTAGGTAAATTTTGTTGTAACATCTCCTTCAATAGTGGTTTGGTGTTGAATATTCTTTAACATGTATGAAAATTCATACATCAACTCCTTTTATACATTTGGGTCCAAGTATTTGTCCTATTTCACTTTCTAGATTCCTTGGTCTTAAGGATTTTTGAGAGGATTCAATCCTCTCTTCATGTGCTAGTGTCTTGTAACAACATTTAGAAACACATCCTCCTTAGTCTATGTATTCACCATGTTAACATTCTTGATGACCTTTTTTCTTAACTTTCCTTTTCCAAATTAGGGTAGTCTTCTATCTCGTGCTGCTCATATACCCTACAATATGCACAACAAGACTATCTTTGGGAATTCAAAGTATAATTGTGTTTCACATGGTTATACTCTCCACATAAGTGACATTACAAAGGAGGGAATTGATAATTATTTCATCTACCACCTTGATAACCCCCTCTATATCTACCCTTATATCCTCCTCTATTTGACTAATAAACTCCTCTATAACCTCCCTATTGTTGTATTATATTCTAGTTTTGATGTTGTTGAGTGTTATCTCTAATCCCAAATTGTTGTTTCAAAACTTGTGGAGTCTAACTAGTTTGTTGTTGCCATGTCATTATTGAATTCCAAGGTGTTGGTACTGGCATTATGGTGATGGTGGTGTCCAACTTGGTAAAGGAGGGGTCCATATAAACAAACCTTGAGGTTGTTACTGAAAAAAATAGGGAATCCATTACAAACTTGGTTCACACAACCCTTATTGACCTCTAGGCCTAGAATCATATACTTTACCAAGGACACTTATTGTGTAGTGTTGGTGAATAAATTATTTTTAATATATTCTTTAAGATCCTTCAAATCTATATAATTCTTTTCATCATGATTGTTTGATATACAAAAATTGTAATATAAACTCTGTGGGATTTTTACATACTGTTGAATGAGATGACACTACGTTGTTGTGTGCCTTACTATTATACATATTTCACATAACTCTATCTTGATCTTATAATAATCATTCCTATGATGTCCTTCTTTCCCACACTTTATGCACCATAGACTTAGCTTAGGATTATCTACTTCATGATATTATTCCATCTTATTCATAATAGCTTACAATTTATTTTCAATCTTAGAATCTATTGTGAGAGCTTCCCCATAATATTCAATTTGTTCCACCTAGAGAGCAACATCTCTAGCATTTGCCTTAGTAGCATATTGAGTCTACACTATATCAAACTTGATCCTAGAATGCATTCCTTTGACAAACTACACAACTTTATATTTATCTTCTAACGCAAACTCCACCTTATTCGTAACATATGAGAACCTATGATCATAATTACAGATTGATTCTCCTAACTTTTGCCTAATCTCAAAGTTTTGAATAGTCTGACTTGTACATTTATTTATTTCAAATTCTATGATAAGCCCATCCTTAACCTGCTATATATTCACCCAAGTGATATCTCTACAGTATATAAACTCAGGGGCTCTTCTATTTATTACCTTGATTATTTTTCACTTTTTTATAGACTCATCGATAATACCCTTAGCTTTCCATTTCATCTCACATGTTAGTAAGTTCTGCTTAGGGTCCATAGACCTAACATATGTCACCAAATTGATAAATGATCCTAAAACACCCATATTATAAACTAGTGTTGAGGGGATCTAATACACAACTATTATAGTGGGAGGC
The DNA here is from genome assembly GCA_037957365.1 of Torreya grandis. Classification (NCBI taxonomy): domain Eukaryota; kingdom Viridiplantae; phylum Streptophyta; class Pinopsida; order Cupressales; family Taxaceae; genus Torreya; species Torreya grandis. The sequence goes on along the minus strand of JARHVA010003378.1, from coordinate 184,581 downwards.
TATATTCTATGTGATCCTACCTACTCACTAGAATATTTACCTATGAATTGGGAGAGTTTGTGTGCACACTCTACTTTTTTATATTTCTTGCTTTTATATTCTTGATTTCAATGAACCCTATGGCCTTCAAAGCCTTATTAATTGAGGTTGTTTCAATTTTAGTACCCCATTGATGTACTTGTTATAAAAATGGACCTTCCCAACTAATATATGGTTATCCTTATAGTTGAAAACTTTTACTAGAATATAACAAATTGGGATGTGGGGACATGTACTCTTCCAGTGAATGATTATTTCCTATGACTTCTCTTTCCATGCTTGAACCTACAATTATTCTATGTATTTGTCCTAATTATTTGATTAATAATTCATGTCTTTCTTTGGTAATACCCATTATTTTAGTTTTTCACTATATCTATCATCTAACTGATTTACCTCTACATTATTCTCATCTTCATCTTCGAACATATCTTCTTCCTCTTGCTCTTCATCATGCCTTTCTTTCTACTAGAATTCATATTATTATTTCATATTATCTTTCTTCATCCTTTGTTCTTCATCTCTTTATTCTCGTTCATCACTTATTCTTGTTATTAATATATTTTACTATTACTCTTTAACTCTAATCATAGCTACTTGGGTATTTTTCTATTTACTCCATCTATTCTATTATCACAACTCACATTCTGAATCTAGACTCTTATTTTGACTCTTCTTTCCTCATATCTCCATTCTATATTCAGGTTCAAGACTTATCTAATCATCATTCAATATCATGTCACATACACCCCCATATGCCTAAAATGACTAGTCCATATTGGTTAGAGTAGGCACCATGGCCTTGTCTACAACCAACATCTTCAATAGGATAGGTAGTCATAAAAAATTACCTTAAATTTTTATGATGAATAAGTCCTTCATAGCTTCAAAATCTATGTATCCTCACACTAAAAACTTATTTATATATTCATTTACTATAGTAGTAACCCAATGATCTTTTGCTCTTATCTAGTTGTTTTTCAATCTCTGCAATTGGTATACCATTTCTTTAGTCTAGATTATAGTTTCTTTCATCCTTGGTTTAAAGAAATAATATTCCAACTATGCTAACTAATTAGCTAGCAATTCAAGCAGCTTGTATTAGAAAATTTAATAAATTTCTCCATAAATATGCTCTTAAATGATCTCTTGAACTATAAGACCAGTCCTTTTTATTCTTCTTCTACAAAATTACATAACCTTTGGTCCAACCATATCTCAATATCTCTCTACCTTGGTAACCATCCTAGCATAATTTGCTCTAAAAAGAGTTTATATACTCATTTCACCATTGTTAGTAGAGGTTCTTGAAGTATCATAACATGCTAAAGATGACAATAGTTGTGAGATACTTCATGTGCATAGAACAATTATCATAAAATACATGAAAATGGATGACAAAAATTTAAGATGCATTAATTATTCTACATTATTGAGTAAATTAAGAACAACCAATATTGTATAAATTAAAATAATGTATTCAAAATAGTCTAGATAGAAATTAACCAAGACATTACACATGATAATTCATGCAACGAACATAACAATAAATCATACAGGTAATCATAACTAAATAATCTCTATTGATATCCTCTAAAAGTGGAACCCCTTCTTACAAACAAAAGTATATATAGACATTTCTAGTCTATGGTTTTTCATCTTCTTCTCATACTTGGTGCCAAAAGTGGAGTCTTTTTATATTCTAGCTTATTACAACTCATGAAGATAAGATAAAATAGGCTATTTAATGACAAAGTGAGTGCATAACACATGAATATCAGACAACTATCCTACATAGCTTTACAATCTGCATTCTTATACCAATAAAACTTCTCCACAAATGGACAATCCACATAATCAAGTCTTCTAATGCTCAATTTTAGTATGTTTATATTAGTTATAATCACATAGTTGGAAGCATTAAGAAAACAAGATTAATATAAGACTTGTGCATCAATAAACACATGAAATCTATCATATTATTTAGGAATTTATAATCATCATGGTGGAATTTTGTTACAATTTTTACATACAAAATGAACTCAAGAAGACTATATGATGTAATAATAGGTCATTGAAAACTGCACAACTATAGAAAATCCACTCCAAACCACTCCAAATTGATGTGAACACCACATTGAATGATTGAGATGAAATTTTTTAAGCTTTTGATCTCTTTGGAACATAATGGGTTTTAGATGATCAAAATGCATGTAAAAGAGTCTTCAAAAGACCACACAATGTAAAATAGCTTTTATAATTTTGCCACACATAGAAAACCACTTTTATTTTACCAAAACCTCCCTTATTCTAGAAAAAAATTACTCTTTCATTCAACATCATGGGGTTTCCTTCTCAAAACCACCTCCTAAAGCTCAAAACCATCCCTTTTATGGTCAAAACCACCTTCTAAAACTTATAACCATGACTTTTATGATCAAAACCACCTTATAAATCTCAAAACCATGGATTTTATGATTAAAACCACCTTTAAATAGCCAATACCATGAATTATTGAATGAAACCACCTTCAAGGTTAAAAACCATGAATTTGAGCAAAGTCACACTTTAAAAGAGTCATAATGATCAATACCACAAATTTTGACCAAAACCCACTTATTTAATGTCTCATACCACAAAATATGAGAGGAGAATAACTTTTTTGAAAAGGTAGTGCTATGTGTTATTTTAAAAACAACTCTTTTCAAATGCACATACCATGAAATTCATGAGAAATAAGGCTTTGAAAAATATTTTGTGGGTGAGTGGAGGGATAAGGGGGAAAGTTAGAATAATTGGTGATATTTTTATTAAAAGGGAATGTGGGTTTTGAAGGATATTATATAAGGAGGCAGAGTTTGATAAAGTATTTGATAGAACACTAGTCAACCTAGCATTTTATCTCCATCTGAATTATCTAGAACTTTCAAGTAGTGTACAATGTACATAACCACTGTATTTATTTTTTACACAACTTGAAACTTGTAAAAATGCATGAAAAAATTCACACAACTTGTAAACTTTCAAATACTAATTTACATGACTTATAAAAGTGCATTGATAAATCTTCACAACTTGAAATTTACAAAAACAAATTTTCACAACTTGCAAAAGTGTGTTGATAAATTTTCAAAACTTGTAAAAGTACGATGACTAATTTGAATGACTTCTAAAAGTGAGTTGATAAATTTGCATAACTTGAAATTTTCAAAAAAAAATTTCAAAACTTGCAAAAGTGCAATTACCAAGATACATGACTTATAAAAGTTTATTGAGAAATTTTTACAACTTGAAATTTTCAAAAATAAATTTGCACCAATTGCAAAGTGTGATGACTAATTTGCATGACTTACAAAAGTGCATTGAGAAATTTGCACAACTTGAAATTTTTAAAAGGAAATTTACATGACTTTGAAAAGTGAATTATTATTTTTGCATGACTTGAAACTTGCAACTATGATTCTCCCCCTTGATTTTTAAGCTCAATATGAAGTTTTTGTACCAAGTGTTTATAGTCAAAAGTCATCTCTCAGATCTGGTCTACATATTGGGACAAAAATCAAGAACCTTCAAATAAATTTGATATTACCTTAAATTTTCACTCTAATATTGATAAGATCAAATGAATTCATTACTTATCTCTTCTCTTTATCATAGTATAGTTTCCATTATGACAAGAATCTTATTGCATTGAAAGAGAAATTATTGATATATCTTCAACACACTATTTGGAAGCTTGAAAGATAGTTAGATTTCATTATTCTACCCAAGCCTTGTCCATTGGGTTATAGAGTTGATGTCCAATTTTAAAAAAGTATTACCATCCATATCTTTAAGACACCTCTAATTGCATTTATGAGTGAAATTATGGATGTTGTCATGAAAGTTATAATTTCATGACAAAACGATCCAAAAAGGTTTTATTGGTATCATGCAAGTTGGGGGAATTCTCATGAAACATGTAGGAAATTTACTCTTGAGTTTCTCCTTGGTCCCAATTTTGATCATGAAACCATGACTCAAAAATTTCAAGAAGCCTATGAAAAGGTAGCTAAAGACCATGATTCCAAAGTTAAGCATGATTCTCTCTCATTTTGGCTGATGCTCACCTTTCCATCTATAAAGATCCACTTCCAAATCATTAATCTTATACTACCCAACCACCTACCTCTAATGTTATTAAAACATCAGTTGATCCTCACTCTTTAACCAATGATGAAAATGTAGTCAACATGAAAAAAATGAGGTATGTAGTATCTTACATTGATCATTATCCACATTATACTTATAAAATTTTTCCCACTTATAAAATTGTTCAAGACACATATCCATCTCATTTCTCAGATGTTGAGTATATAGAAAACACAAACCACTCAGATCCTATGACTAAATTGACTAGATCAATATAGTCACATTTTATAAAATTTATTCAAATTTTATGGAATACCTTGATACCATCTAATAACACATTTCCCATTGTATCAATTAGCCCAATACAATATGTTAATTTTCACCCCTTTGTTGCTATTGCATCAACAAACTCAATATAGTATGTTATCTGTAGGCTAGAGTTGATTACATCGATCAACTAAAAGTAGTCATCTACCACTAATTCATCATAGAATACTACATCAACTAGCTTGATGTAGTTAGTTTCCAATTCTCTTATGTAACAAACTACATCGATCAACTCAATGTAGTTTGTTCCTCCTAACCAAACTACATCAATCAAGTTGAAACCACATAATTCTAATTTTCCTTTTTTAACTAGATTTTAGCCCCTCTTTTAGTTGATTTTATTCAAGATTATACACATTTATATTAGTATATTTCATCTCCCTTAGGATATGATGAGTGGGACCCCATCATATAATTCTCTCAACACCCCTCTCAAATTCTTTTTCTTGATGTCATGAGGACTTCCCCTCACCATTATAATCACTTGATGCAACTTTTATATGAAATATCTCCCAACCTCCACATGTAGGGTAAGAATCCACCTTGTTTGGGTTTAAGGATAATATCCTTGAATAGTGTGAAGAAATACCCATACAAGTTGATGAAACTTTGAATGCCTCTCTCTCACTTAAGTTTCCCATTGGTTCTATGATTCCTGATGAAATATTACTTCATTTGGATGATCCTCCTCTATTTATTAATGTCCAAGTTGGTGATATTCAAATCAAGTGTGAATTTATTAACTAAGGTCTAGCACTTGTGTTGCATCCCTTTACTTAATTAATACTCTTGGATACTCTAAATTCAACCTTAAATGCACCCAAAACACATACCAAGGATACAATTAAATAAAAAATTCCCTTTCTTGGTTTTATTTTTCTCCTCATCATGATCCCTCCTATCACAGTTCAAGTTAATGTCATGATTTTTAACTTTTTTATATCCTATAACATTTTAATTAGATGACCTTGGACACATAATATGAGATCCATCACCTCTTGTACATGACAGTGTGTAAAATTTTCCTACAAAAATGTTATATAAAATTTTCAAGAGATACAAACCCTTGGAATTTCAAACAATTTCAATAATTTTTTGTCTTTAAAATCCCAACCCTTGAACCTTTGCCTAGCATTCCCTTTTATAAATATCATTGATTCAAATATACCATAAATTCTAATAAAGGTTATAATAGATGCCCTAAAATTGTGGGAAACATCCCACCTAACCTATTAGATTTTGAAAATGATGAGCCTGATGAGATTAGTCTTAATACTAAAACCTTGGATCTTAATTTTAACATTATCATTTATCTATCCCCTTATTTTTGACCTCATTCTCACTAGAAGTCAACTAATGAAATTCCCACTTAAATAGTCATGCCTAAATAATCAATTCCTCATTATTTTTTGAATGATAGAATAATTTATGCCTTCCATATAGGTCTTCATACACCTGATTATGATAATGTATATTCTCTAAATGACCCATTATTATCTGAATATGCCCAAGCCAAGGACACAACAATAATTCATAATTACTCTTCCTTACAACATTGCTATAAGTCTACCTTACATTCACATAGTATTCATTCAGTGGATGTAGTTCCTTCTCCTTATAAAATACCTGCCATTATTTATTCTTCCATTTATGTTCACATGTTTGATATGGAGTAGGTACCAAATTATTCTCATTATAATCTAGTCACTTTTGAACCTCTTTAGAGTATGCTTCTTGATCATTCCATGACAAGACCATACATGTTCACCATATTTTTTGATCATTCGAGCATCCTTCCTCTTGAGATGTTGGCCAAATTACTCTAAACCACATTGAGGCCATATCTTAAAGATAAAAATACTAGTCTTATATGTTTGGATAATGATGATATATTTCATGATGTCTTACCCATGCCTAAACATGAATCCCCACTTAGACAATGGACAAATGAACCATATTGTGAGTTTAAAAATATAACTAGTCATTGGGCCAAGGATTATTGAGCATATCAGAGATTCCTAGAATAACAAAAACCACAAATATCTATTCCTACCCCATATAGTATACCTCCATATTCAACCACTCTTAGGTGTAATTGTTTTCATGGCATGACTATGCATAGTTAAATTCACTACCAAAATATTTGACAATATATTGATGCACTTCAACCTAAAGCAACGCAACCTTCTAGTGGAAAGATATTACCACTTCCCAAGATATTTCTAGGGTATATCCCTAAGCACGAGGAAGGTTATTTATTTTGGTGATAATGTGATACAAATCATACAACTAGATGTAGATTACTCTAGTATAATTTCCATAATTTTTTGAGGCCTACAAATTCACTTTCTAAGAAGCATTTTCAAGGTCATTCTTAGATGAAAGATCAACCTTATTTTTTACCTATGCATTTTAATATATCAGAGGATATCAGCCACACACTAGTGTAGGTTACTCACATTTATTATCCATCATAGGAGGCACCATGCCTTACTCCCTATGCTTCTCGTACTCATACTTTCTCCATAAAGATAGTATATTAGGAAGTCCTCACATGACTCTATGCCAATATATATGAGACTATTATCAAAGCTAAATTTCATCTACAACATGACTTATTTGATGTTATTGATGATGTATGTCGAGACATATATCATAATTTGTGATCACATATTTGTGTCATATCATTTAATTCTTCACATTATCATATGATTGGATTTGATATTTACATTTCATTATAAGATTTTGTGATGCCTTATTATTTTTATATTGCTTATATTATGGTTATCTTTCATTTCAATACTTTATTTATCTACACTTACTCTACCTTTATGATATTTTTTTACACCATTGTTTCCTTGATTGAAACCTTTAATACTTACTTTCGATCTTAATTTTAATATTAGAGCTTAGACAACATCTTCTACCAAAAGTTTGAGGCAAGTGCTTAGCTGTCCCATGAGGCTGTATCAAATTTTGATGGTGCATTTTCCAATCGATAGGCTGTATAAGCTTCATTATGCTTAAAATTGTTACTTGATCAACATGAATTATTTGAAGGATGATCCTGGGTGTTTAAGAGGCATCAAGAGTTGGTTTAATGATGATATCCACATCATTGTTTCTATACATTTTTGTATCAAGTTGCATTATCCCTGGGTGTTGGGGTTTTCCCTATGCAATATTTTCCCCAAAATTATAAAAAAATTAACTATGAGTGATGATAAAGTCTAAACTAAACCCTTGTCCTATGAATAATCTAAGGTTGACGTGATGATATGGAGTATTTTATATGAGGGAGGTACCACTCTAGTCCTAGAATGCCTCAATGGCTTTGATAAAAAGCTATCTATTTAGTTTACAATGTCTTGGGATGATGATCATAAAGTCTAGGTTGGTAGAATTTGGTTTGAATTAAGTGAAGATACCATAGCTAAGGCCATGGGTCTAAGATGTGAATGGAAAATGTTGAAGAAACAAACTAAAGTCTAGGACCCCGAAGGAAAGAATATATTTTTTAGAGAGGGTGAGTCACCAATTTGACTATAGGACAACTTCTATAAGGAGAGCCTCATAAACCCATGGGACAAGGTTTGCTTTGTTATTATGAAATACATTACCTTTGAGGGTAGCTTCAAGTGTTTCTACCACTATCATTTTTCTTTATTGAACCATTTTCATCATAAGGTGCTTTTTAATTTCTCATTTTATCTCTTGTCATCTTTGGAGTCTTATGTGAAGATTTATAAGAATGCATTTGAAAGTAACCCTACTACTGTATCTATCCTACTTTACCAAGGCCTTATTTTCCATCTTTACCATTTACACCTAACACTCTATCCACCTAATCCCATTAAATCCATTTTGGTGGATGAGGCTAATGATAATGAGTTAGATGATAACATCCCTTTGAGCATTAAGTATGGTAGCCCTAGTAGTAGCAAAACCACTAGCCCTATTATGAAATATTCCCCAAGCCTTGTCGATAATTCCCACAACCTTAAGGATTTGGTCAAGAAGAAAGGCTATATGTCCCCTCTTATTTTCTAGAAGATTAACCCTTTTCTATAGGTCCCCTTTCTTTTATCTCCCATGGGTGGTGAAACTGGGTTCCTAAGCTAATTGAAAAAAGTGGTGACTAAGGGTTTATGTGATTTGAAAAATATCCCTTCTCACTTAGGTGTCAAAAAGATAAAAATAAATACTGATGTACACTCTATGCCCTAGAAGTTAGGCAAGAAAAAAGTTAAAAAGTCTTCTAGTGTTGAGAAGTAGGTAAAGTCAGTTGTGGACAAGGGGAACTCTAAGCTTCAAAATCAAGGGGTTGATGTTTTTGAGAAATAAAAGGATAAAGAAGTCCATGGGAGTAATGCAAGGAAGCTGATAATTTAGAGGTCAAGCTAATTGGTTAATAGAAAAACACCAGTGTTGAAGATTGTAAACTATTCTTCAGTGTTGAATCCAGAGAATGAGGTGGAGATCATGGAGGTAAAATCGACTCCTAATCAACTAGGGGAATAGGATGGTGCCAACTATTTTAAGGAGTTAAATAAATCCTTTTATGACTCTGATAAGGAGGACATCAAGTCCTTGGAGACCCTTTGGAAAGAAGATGCTAATGAAAAGATCTGTGATATTGATTTTAACTCAAGGACTTGAAGGATGTAAAGAGTTAGATGTTCTCTTTGTAGAACAAAATGAAGGTAATTGCTACCATGTTCTCCAATGTGATTCACCAGGTTACTACTTCACTAGCTATCTTATAGGATGCTCAAGATGAGAAGGTGGACAAGGATGGCAAGGCCATTAGTAAGGAGGAACTCTTGGGTTTCATCAAGGATGATTGAAAGGATTTCCTTAATGATTTATATTTTCTTCTACTTTTTTTGGTTTTAGGTATTTTAATGATTTTGTGTTAGTCTACTGATTGTTTGTTATTACTTCATTGTTCATGGCCACTAGCCTATTTTTCTTCCCTTGAAGCATTTTATAACAGTGATATGCACCCTTGTTTGTAGCTTATCAATATCAAAAACATCTTTGGGTCTTCCTTATTATGTTCTATGTTTGTCTCATTGTGATAATTTCAATAACCATTTCTATTCCCCCTATTTTTGGGATGACCATTTATATTCCCCCTCTTTTTGGATGATCACAAATTTCATTAGTACTTGTGCTAGATCTTTTGTAGGATAATACATTTTCCTAGTAACACATTAGTTATGTGTAGACAACACCCTCCTCATGGGTTTGGCCTACTCTAGAGAGATCGAAGCCTTAATGGAAATAATTAATTCATGTTCTATTTATTCTATAAAATATGTCTATGATGCAAATTTAAAGGTATATTATTAAATACCCATATGAGATTACTAGCATTTATTTCTTAAAAATGAGGATTTATAGTGGGTAAGCTTCTAAGAAAATACCTAGGGATTCCTTTATTCTATGGGGATGGGAAGAAAAAACTTTAGAAGGAAGTTATAGCTAATTTGAAGTATCAAATGGTGCCTTGGAAGGAATATGGTGGTTTATATTATTTATAACTTAGTGATATAAACAAGACAAAAATTTAGAATAATTCAATTTGTATAATATATGTTCAAATTAAGCATATTTGAATATAAAAGGAAAAGCAAGATTGATTTATCACACCTACTATTTAAATAAATGACCAAGGGAATAAGGTAATTAGCTTATTTTATATTTTTTAATTTATGATAGTGCATACTCATCATGATTGCTTTAAAACAGGTTTGTGGTCACTTGGATTAGGAGAATGACTATCAAATCCTAATTGGGTAGATCTAGTAATGTGTAGATGACTACAATGACTAGATTCATCTATTTACTACTAAAAAAGTCCTCCATTTTTTTGATGGTATACTATAAATTGTGTCATTTCACTTGCTTTTTAATAAGGTTCTTATGTAATATAGAGTTCCTATTTGAAATTTGAGAATGGGGCATGTTGGACCCAACAAATGGAAATCTTTGTAGGGAGAATGCTACATCAACATTTAGAACCTAAACTCTAAATATTCACACCTAGACAACAAGCCTAAACTAAAAATAAATTATTAGATAAAACCAAAAAGATGAAGGTACTAAATTATGATTCACATGTGAGATAATAAGTTCTAATTCTACCTTAGACCATCAATGTGTATAAAAATGATTGGTTCTTTTATAGCTCTTAAATTCACATGAAATAATTCAGACCTATCTAAAAAACTTGAAGTTGTGAGAGGGACAATATTAGATATTCAGATTGGGAGGGAGTGTCATGGGTATTGATCTACTTCTAGCTAGGTGTCTTTAGTCCTGACAAAGATACCTATGGTCCTACTCAAGGCCTTGCTCTACTACCAGCCAAGTTAGAAAGCATGTAGTGGAGATTGCCTAAATCACCCTTTTGAGGAAGACTTGGTTTTTGCATTTTTTGTATTCACCATATATTCTCCTTCAAAATGAAAAACATCAAATTCCCAATTTTTATCTTCATATTGAGTGTGATATGGCTCAAATGCTTCTTCCTTAGGTGGTTCAACCAGTTCCTCCAACAACTCACCTTCTCCAAATATTGTGAAAATGAAAAAATCATGTAGAGTGTGGAGCATTTTATCTTCTTCTTTATTTAAATTTTGACCTTCTTGATCGTGGATTTGTTTTTTGAATTTATATTTTGAATGTTGAGGGTTATTTGTGAAAAATATTCTTCTCTTCATACTAAATTCCATTGATTCTTCACCACTTAAGGCATTTGAAACATTTTTTACAGCCTCCTTCTTCAACATCCCAAATAAGATCATATCATTTTCAACTTCAATAACTTATTGTTATGTAGATTAAACTTACTATTTTCAAGATAAATTTTATTTTCAGATATAGGGAAGAAACGAAGAGACAAAGTTGGTTATTGGGACTTGGTTGATTAGTTTGAGGAAGTAGTCTTAATTTTTTTTGAAGCATGTTATGACCTCTCTCATTTTCTTTTATTCTTTCTTTTGGATTTGGAAAAACTTTACAAACAATGCACACACTTCCATGACTGGTTTGAATGTATTTAGGAAATTATTTTTTATGGTATTATAATTTACAATGAATCCATATTACAAGTGTCAGAGCCATTCAACAATAGGTCCAATGAGAGTTTCAAAAAAAATTCTCACAAAGAGATCTTCTTGTATAAGGCCTAATATATTTCAGGACACAATGGGAGCACTTATATGATCATTCACATATTGAAAAACTAATGTAGATAAATTTAGATATCTCTTACTTGAACCTAAATTTAACTCATTGTATTAGGCCAAAGCCAAAGGACCAAAATAGTTACCTCATGGGATGGGTAAAACTAGTGCCATGACATGAATAAAAACGTGATACGAACCATTTAATTAACTTTAGCAGAGTCTATAACCTCCATTCTAGGGGATGTTCCTTAATATATTAAAAATAGAATATAAGAAGACACTTCAATCCCCAATAGACCAAATTTTTTTTGCAATATTTTATGTCATTGTGATATCTTTGGTTATCTTTCTAACTTTACCAATGATAACAACATAAACTTGAAACTTTGGATAAATCACCATGGAACATGTGATTTTCCTCTATGTTTGAGAGAGGAAACTCCCTTGTATGATGGGGTTCACTAGAATTTTGGGTAATTTTAACTAAAAATTATAAAGGGAATACAAAGGTAAAAAGAATGTTAGAAAGTAGAGGGAAATAAAAAAAGGAGAGGAAAAACCCATAATAGAAAAACATAGAAGGCCATTTTGATAACTAAGAAAGGATTTTTTTGATAACTTAGAAAGGGATTTAAATAAGTGGGAAACATTTTTCAATAATGCTAACAACAAATACATAGAGGATAAAGGTCACTTGGAAGCACATAGCCATTCCTATATTCATATTTCATGCATATGGAACAAAGTCCATGTACATAGATTCACAACACAAAGTTTGCATCATTATAGTTTTACATACAATGAATAAATATTGAAACATTAATGGATTTATTTAATTACAAAAAATAAAGCACATTTCATAATGAAAGAGATATAAATCCCATATACATGATTTAATTTAAAAATAAAAATAAAAAAATCTCCACTTTATTCTTCAATATGGTGTGGGTGATAGATAGGGAAAACAAAATAACAAAAGCCTTTTTTGTTTTATTTTTAGCTTTGAAAACTCAAAGATAAACTTGGAGTTTGCATCGTGTGTATTTTTTATTTTTTATTTTTGGATTTTAATGGAATTTTCTTCAAGATTTGTACATAGTATTGCACTACTACAAAGTCTACAAAAAATCCCACTATTGATAATTATATGAGTTTTGCACTATGGAATTGTACTTGTGGATAATTCTATGAGTTTCATAACATGAAATTTCACATGGAAAATTCTATGAGTTTCACATTGGTGTAAAATTTGTAAAAATATCCACTATGGAGAATTCTAAGTTTCGCATCATGGAATTACACCTGTGGAGAATTCTACGAGTTTTAAACTAGTGTAAAGTCTATAAAAGCTCTAGTTTTTAAAAAAATTGTGAAAATTTTCACTTTTTCAACAATAGCGACACCTCAAAGATATTTGAAAATATCCTATAAAAGGCCTATGATTACACTATGAGTGCAAAATGCCATTAAAAAACTATTTGTTTATTTTATTTTTTTCTTGAACATTTTTGCCTGGAATAAATGAAGTTATCCATTTTTTGATTCACCCATAGTTTTGCATTGACATTTAGGTCACCAAAATTTAACCAGTTAGTTTATAAAATCTACTTTTCCAACAAGTCATTTTGAAGTTGGAATGAAAAATTTAAAATAAATTTTTTAATAGAAATGAGATGAGATAAATGCCAGATCAATTTGAATAAGTTATTGACAAAAATAATTCTATGTATAATAATCATAAACTTGAATAAATTTCAAATGCCAAAAAAACATCATATTTCTTAGCATAAAAAAAAAAGTTCTGAAAATCATTTTTACCGATGTCAATCTACATGTTCTTGTATTTAAGTACTAGAAAACCTATTCAACTTAAAGAAATAAATGTGTATGGACTAGACCATATTATCATTAAAATGGAAACCTAGACATAAATTCATAATTTCTTGGAATCCAACCAATAGTAGATTTCAAAAATCCTCATAGGAGGAGACTTTAATGAATTCCTCTTAGAGAGGGAGAAAAGAGGAGATTTTAAAGGAATTTAGGAGGGCGCATGAAAACTTTGTAATGAGTAAACATCCATGAGAAATATTTAGATCATGGAAAGAGATTCACCAATAGAGAACACATTGTATTACACTAATGAATTATACAATGTACATGTGTGTAACCATAAATGGTTGCACAAGAATAAAACTTTATAATAGACTACATATGTACTAGCTCAGGAGATGACTCTAAGCTCCATTCTAACTTTACACAAGGAGACAAAAGGTCATTATATAGGAAAATAAAAAGTTGAGTGAGACATTATTATTGGTTGAGTGAAAGGTGGGATAAGATCATTCTCTAAGTTACAACTCACCCTTATCACACATGTGAGGATAACTACCACTTAAATAATATATGCACATAAACAATACACATAATAAGTCACACCTTGGTAACACATAATCTAAGGTGGATTTCACATTAAGTTTGAAAATGGCACACACCAAAAACTCATTAAGAACATCTTAGGTGATGTGGTAAATGAGAATAATTTTTAAGCTCATAAATATAGGTCATAAAAACTATGCCTGATGAGGTACCCATGTACTATGATGGAGAAAAATAATAATGGCATCATTGATATAGATGACTGTCTAGTGTGATGAAGACTCCAAAAAAAAGAACAAGGAAACATAACTACATCCCATGAATCTAGTTGTGTGAACAACTATCTAAACATTAAGCATGGTGAAAACCAATGAAGATTCACCAAAAAAATATTTTGAATTTTTGAAAACCTCAAGTTAGCTTTATTACAAAGCTAATATTGATAAAAATTCATAATTATTTAAAATACCCCATAAGGGTTTTCATAGAAATGATTTGACATAAAAAACAACTAACCTCTGCATGCACTAGGAACAATCAAAAGGTATATAACATACTCAAACAACTAAGGAAGAATTAGTAGTAAATAACACCTCTCGTAATGCTGACTAGAAAGTGAAGACAAAATAATTATGAATATCTCCTTAAAAAGTGTCAATGTGGTAGGTGTGTATAAAAATAACTATAAAATACTCAAGTGAGAGTGTCCAATATGTGACATGAAAGTACTTATAAACTAAAATTTGTAAAGGATGTGCAAAACAAAACACACTCGCATGAAGGTAAACATAGAAAACCCCATATGGTACTTTATAAAGAAGTTTGAGTACAAAATACATCTGAAAAATCCACCTAAAATTTTAATAAATCTTTTAAGAGTGATCCCTTCTTAAAATGAGGTTGCACCAATACTTAATGCTAATTAATATGATTCATAGTTTAAAAAATAGGCCATTATGCTAGAAAAAATTCAAATTAGTGAAAATATATGGCCTTGAAAAGGTCTAAAATATATGATATGGTTAGAAAATTAGGAAAAAAACAAAAATTCTCTCCAGGATTTATAGATAAAATTTTATTAGCCACAAAATTTGAACACTCAAAAAATAAGGCTCAATGGAGATTTGTAGCCCTTGGGGGCTAAATACACCCAATGGATGGGCACATGGTAGACTTGGGTTGTTGCTATAGTAAATTGATAGTATTTAATCACTCGTAATTAAACTCATTGGTCATATATTGCACACTATGTGGTAGTTAGTAATAAGGGACTTAGTGTGATCTCTTTGGTACTCCATCATATAAAACATCAACTTCAAAATCATATCATGAGAGCACTGAAAGTCCAATTTGCATAAAATAAGACTTTTCAAAAATATATTAGAATAAAAAATATAGAGAATAATGTTTTGGACCATGTTTTTGTATAGAAAGTGTAAAACATTCACTGTCATCTTTGCTCCTCCTTACTTGTCTTGCAAATCTAAATTTTAAAAAATTCATAGAAAATGACCAAAAGCTCCAAAAAATCTATTTAAAAAAATAAAAGTTTCCAAATATAATGTATGAAAATAATAGATTATACCCAAAATTTCTATATTTGCCTATTAATTAAAAAATAAATAAAACGACTCTTAAATAAAAGTTTTGACACAAACAAAAAATACCCATTAGGTAATTTTGAAAACCCAAAACATGGAATATCTAAAATAATAATAAGGGGATTGGGAAGAAGAATGGGAATATTGGAATTGATGAATATTTATAACCAAAACTAAAAATGCCTCTAAAGGAAATTTTAGATCTACCGAAAACACTAAAAAACTCAACAAAAGGTAAAAATACCTTCATAAAATTTCTTATCCATTCATATTTGCAACCAATGATGCAAATAAATTTGAATTAGAAATTAGATCTTAAAAAATTATGAGATGGATATTGCAAAATCTTGATACGATACCATATAGGAATTGAGAAGGGTTGATGAAAACTCCACAAAATCTAACAAACTACATCTTTACTAGCTCTTAAAATTAATTTAAACTCCAATCTAACTTTCCACAATGAAACAAAGGGTTTTTATATATAAAATTCAAAATATGAGTGAGATATTGTTATTGGTTGAGTGAAAGGTGGAATAAGATCATTCCCCAAGTTAAAACTCACATGTATCACACATGTGAGGATAAATACCACTTAAATAATTTTGTACACATAAATAATGCACATAATAAGTCACACATTCGTAACATATCACCTAATGTGGACTTCACATCAAGTGTGAAAATGACACACACCAACACACCCCTTGAAGATAAAATTACGTGATGTGGAAAGAGAGAATAAATATTAAGCTCAAAATAATGGGTTATAATAACTAGACCTGCTGAGGTACCCATTTATAATGATAGATAAAAATAATAATGAAGGTGTTAATGTAGATGACTATCAAATATGATGAATCCTCAAATAGAATGAAGAAGGAAATAGAAATATCTCACATGAATCTAGCTATGTGAATAAGAATTACTATTTATATGCACTCCATCTAAATGAAATGCATGGTGAAAACCAAATAGGGCTAGTTTATAAATTATTTTGACTAAATTAAACCTTAAGTTGGTTTGATTACAAATTTAACATTGAAAAAAATGCATAATGATTTTTAAAACCCCATAAGGGTTGGCATAGAAATGCTCTAGCATGAAAAATAACCAGCCTCTCCATCTACTAGGAAAAACCATAAGGTGGATAGCATACTTGAAAAACTAAGGAAGTATTATCAATACATAACACCCCATTCCCTCACCCCCCTACCCCCTACCACCCTCGCCCCCCACACACCCCCACCCCCGCCCCCCGCAAATGTTGAACTAGAGAGTGAAGAAAAAATCACTACAAAATACTCAAGAAAGAATGCCCAATATTCTACATTAAAGTTCTCAACAACTGAAATTTTAAAAGGGTACAATAAAAAAGACACACTCACATGAATTTAAACATAGAAAACCCCCTATGACACTTTATAAATTAGTTTGAGTACAAAATACATATAAAAACCCACCTAAAATATATGTAAAGCACTGAAGAGTGATCCCTTTTAAAAATGAGGTGGAACTTTTACTCATTGCTAAGTAGTATGATCCATAGTTTACAAAATAGGTAATTATGTTGTAAAAAATTCAAATTAACTAAAATTTATGACATTTGAAAGGTCCAACATATGTGATATGGTATGAAAATCATGAAAAAAATTACAAATTTTCTCCAAGCTTTACCAATAAAAAGTTATGAGCCATGGAAGTTGAACACTCCAAAAATAATGGTCAATGGTGAGTTTTAGCCTTTGGGGGCTAAACATGTCTATAGTGTAGTCACATGGTAGACCTAGGCTACCACTATAGTAAATCAATAGTGGTTAGCCACTAGCGGTTAAGTGCAATGGTGTTGTAGTCTACATGGAGGTTAACAAGAAAGGAGTTAGTGTAATCTCTTTGGTAATCCACCATACAAAAAATCAACTTCAAATACAAGCCACAGGATCACCATAAGTCCAATTTTTAGAAAATAGGAATTTAAAAAAAACTATTTGAATGAAAAATCTAGTGAACATTGTTTTAGCCCATCTTTTTGTAGAAGAAGTGCAAAAAATCCACTGTCATCTCTGTTACTCCTTACTTGTCCTACAAATCTAAATTTTCAAAAATTCATAGATAATCACCAGAAGTTCTAATAAATTCATATTATTCTAAGTATTATTCAAGAAAAATAGTTGATCAAACCCATTTTTTTTAAGATTTTTATAAAAATTAGAAAAGCCTAAAAAATGACCTTAAAATAGAAATTTGACATAAACCAAAAATACCCATTAGGTAATTTTGAAAACCCACAACATGGATTAGCTCAAAAAATGATTAGGGGATTGGGAAGAAGCATGATAATTCTAGGATTGTTGAAGATGCAAAAAATACAACTAAAAAAATCTTCCAAAGGGAACTTTAGATCCATAAAAAACACTCAAAATTTGAAAATGCTAAAAATCTCTTCATAAAATATCTTCTCCATTCATATATACAACTAATTATGCAAATAAGTTTGAATAAAAAATTGGATCTAAGACCATTTTAAGATGGATATTGTAGGTATTCTTTGATACCATATAGAAATTTAGGAGGGATGAAAAAAACCCCAAAATGAGCATGCATCAAAAGAACAACGCTAAGATCATATAAAGAGATTCACCAACAAAGAACACATTGTATTACACTAACATAATATATAATGTACATATATGCAACCAAAAATAGTGTCACCTTAAAAATAATTCTCTAATAGACTACATATCTATGAGCCCTGTAGATGACTCTAAGATCCAATCTAACTTTCCAAAAGGACACAAAGGGTCCTTATATAGGAAAAGTAAGAGATGAGTTAGAGATTGTTTTTGGTTAAGTGAAAGGTGGGATATGATAATTTCTTAAGTTATAACTCACCCTTGTCACACCCATTTTTTTAGATTTTTATGAAAATTATTTTAAGTATAATTAAATAAAAATACTAGATCAAACTCATTTTTTAGATTTTTATGAAAATTAAAAAAAACCCAAAAATGACCCTAAAATAGTAATTCAACACAAACCAAAAATACCCATTAGGTAATTTTAAAAACCCACAACATGGATTGGCTCAAAAAATGATTAGGAGATTGAGAATAAGCATGGTAATGCTAGGATTGATGAAGATGCAAAAACTACCTCCAAAGGGAACTTTAGATCCACCAAAAACACTCAAAAATTGAAAAGCACAAAATATCTTCATAAATATCTTCTCCAATCATATTTAAAACCAATGATGCAAGTAAATCTAAATAAAAAATTGGCTTTGAGACCATTTTAATATGGAGATTGTAGATATTCTTTGATACCATATAGGAATTGAGGAGGGTTGAGGAAAACTATGAAATGAACATGCATCAATAGGGTAATGCTCAGATCATAGAAAGAGATTGACTAATAAATAACACATTGCATTACACTAACATAATATACACTACACATATGTGCAACCAAAAATGGTGTCATGGGAATTTTTTTTCTCTAATAGACTACATATCTACGAGCCCTGGAGATGACTCTAAGATCCAATCTAACTTTCCAACAGAAGACAAAGGGTCCTTATATAGGTGAAATAAGAGATGAGTTAGAGATTTTTATTGGTTAAGTGAAAGGTGGGATATGATAATTCCTTAAGTTATAACTTACCCTTGTCACACATGCGAGGATATAACATAATAAGTCACACCTTGGTAACACATCACCTAAGTGGAATTCACATCAAGTGTAAAAGTGATAGACACTAATAGAGTTTTTGAACAAGACAATCATAAATGTACCTTTCATAATTTAATGGTGCAACTCATTTACTAGACTACCACCTAAATAAGGTCTATTCAAATGGACCAATAGATGAGAAATTTTGTATGACATTGTAGAATGCTTATATAGATTATTTTTATTAGGTGTCTGGACAGAAGCTCCCTAGGTTTCAAAAACTCCTTTATAAAGTTATAGGTTTTGACCACTTTTTGGCAAGTCTAGATATTTTGGATGATTCATCCTCTCCTAGATGTCCCTTTATATTTGAGATCACGTTGATGAAAGATAGAAGATATCATGAACTAGTAGACAAATTATGGAAATATTGTCCCTTGGTCCATGAAACCAAATATTTTATATTTATATCGAAGCTAATATACCTAAAAAACTATTTGGAAAAATATAACCACATAACATTCAAAATTATCATCAAGAAAAATCTATAAGAGGACTTAACTAGCATTCATAGTGCCATTCAATCTATAACTATCTCCAAGGATATGATTTTTAAAGAAAGAAACATTCCTCATAATCTTGATGACATTTATTCCAAGGAGGAAAAAATTGAGAGAAGTTTGGCTAGCCAATGGATGTATAAATGGCAAATTATTCAACAAATCTACCATCGATAGATATTATTGTTAGGTTGTGGAGCTAAAAGATTCACTGATGTAGACATGGAGAAGGCCATTGGAGGGGTTGCTGAAGGTTGCTGAGTGTCAGAGCAACCGGCGTCGGTCTGATCAGCCAACGTCGGTAGGATAGTGAAGAGAAGCAACTGACGTCGGTCAGGGATCGGCCGACGTCGGTCACCTCCAGGCAGACAGGGACCGACATCGATCACCTGTGTGGTTTGACTGTGAGTTTATTATGGGCAGTCAGTTGACGAACCAAGTGTTTGCATGATGAGAGCTAATTTTAGACTGGGAGCTGCGGATCTAATTATTGTAATTAGATGTCTAATTATTGTTTGGATGAGATCTATATAATAGACTCATGGTTGTATTGTAAACTTGTGCTAGAGAGTAAGAGAGCAATATTATAATCTCCTTCTGTGTGTGAGGTAGAGCTATGGTGTGTTCCTCCTAGTGCCACAGTACCAGGTGTGGGTGCTGGATTGGAGAATCAGCAGGGTTCTTCATGTATGTATGATCTTGGTCATTAGGTGAGCATGGCCTTTACAGGAGATCTGCATGGTAAGTAAGATCGTTGATCTACAGGTGTATGTGTGTGCAAGGTCAAGGTTCACAGGTGTGTAGAACCAGGTTGATTTACAGGTGTGCAAGATCAGATAGGACAACAACACAACAGGGAGCAGAATCAGGCAGGATCTACTTGGAGTACAGGTGTGTACTCGGATAGAGCAAAAAGGAAGGCATGGGAGTTCCTTCCATAAGTATGGTCTGTTGAATTGCAGGTTGTTGCAGGTTCATGGGAGATCTACTTGAAGTACTTTGAGTACTTGTGGAGTGCGTGGAGCACTTGTGGTGTGCGTGGAGCACTGGAGGTGAACACCAACTCTGTGTTTGAGTTGTGTGTTAGGACCTAAGAGAGAGAGCTTTGAGGAGAGAATTACTGTTCACTTGAGGTGTGGGAAGCCTCTGAAGAGGTGGTGGAGAAGAAGTGGCATCTTCTTTATTGTATTCTTTTCTGTATGAGTATTAATACAAGTTGTGTATTGTCTCTCATATCATGTGTTATTCTGAATTCTAGTTACTTGTGATTCTGGTTAATTTCTGCATATTAAGTTGCTTGGTTTGGTAATCAACTGTATGCTTCCGGTGTTTCGTATCCTAACAATTATGTGAACAAAATAAATAACATGAAGTCATACAAATCAATTATTGAAGAATATAAAAGCAATTTGATAAGAGGCATAACATTTATTCCAATAACTTATATCATAACCTTCAATTAACTTTGGCCATCTTCATAAATCCCTACTTGAGGCAATCCAAACCATAGTATCCCACAAATAGAATAAGGATATATTAGTTCCATTTTACAAAGAAGAGATTCAAATGGTCATCTTCAACATGAAAGGAGATAAATATTTATTTCTAGATGTATTCCCAACCATTTTTTATTAATATTTATAATATCTTCTAGTAAATGTGGTAACAAAAGTTGTCAATGAAGTAAGAACCTCTTGAAAAATTGTCAAAGAGGGAAACTTCACATTAATAGCTTTAATTCCAAAAATGGATAATTTTTTGTCCGTCATATATTTTTACCAAACCTCTCTTTGCAACTCACATAAAAGATCATTTGAAAATATCTCTTGGAAATATAAAAAAACTCTTACCTTGACTAATCTCTCAAGAATATTCAAGTTTTCTCAAGAGTGGATAGATCCTAGATGGAGCAATTATGGCACATGCATCCATTCACACCCACTCAATCTCAAAAGCTACAGGTATGACTGTGAAGCTTGATATCAAAAAAATCTTCGATCATGTCAACTGAGATTTCCTTTTAAAAGTCTTAAGGTGATTTGAGTTTTCCAAAGATTGGATTTTTCTTATCAATAATTACATCTCTTTAGCACATTTCTTAGTTTTCATAAATAAATCCCCTTTTGGATTATTCTCATCCTCATGGGAATCATAGAGGGCAACCCAATATCATCTTTTTATTAATACTTCTCATGAAATCAATGAGTAGATCCCTTAAAAAAAGAGTCCAAGAATAAAAAATTTCATGTCTAAAAATATTAGAGGGAACTAATTTAGTAACAAATTAGTTATCTACACAACACCCTCCTCATGGGGTTGGCCTACTCTAGAGATATCCAGGCATTAATGGAAATAATTAATTCCTATTCCATTTATTCTAGAAAATATGTCTATGATTAAAATTCAAAGGTATATTTCTTAAATATCTATATGATATTGCAATCATTTTTTCTTAAACATAGGGAATTCTAGTGGACAATCCTCTAAAAAAATACCTAGGGATTCCTTTATTCTATGGGGATGGGAAGAAAAACCTTTACAAGGAAGTTATAAGTAATTTTAAGTATCAAATGTTGCCTTGGAAGGAATATGGTGGTTTATATTATTTAGAATTTAGTGATGTGAAAAAGATAAAATTTTTGATTGTAGAATATCTAAATTAAACAGATTTGAATATAAAAGGCAAAGCAAGATTAATTTATTGCACTTACTATTTAGAGAAATGACCAAGGGGATAGGGTAATGATTATTTTAGATTTTTTATTTATGATAGTGCAAAATCATCAAGAATTATTTAAAATGGGTTTGTGGTCGCTCAGATTATGATAATCACTATCAAATCCTACTTGGGTATATCTAATAATGCATAGACAACTACAACAATTAGATTCATCTATTTCCTACTAAGAAAGTCCTCCATAATCTTGATGGTATACTATAAATTAGGTCATTGACTCTACTTGTTAATAAGGATCTTATGTAATATAAAGTCCCCATTTTAAATTTGAGAATGGGGTGTTTTGGACCCAATTAATGGAAATCTTTGTGAGGAGAATGCTACATTAGCATTTAGAACCTAGACTATAAATCTTCACATGTGGATAACAAGCATAGATTACAAATAATACACATGGTCCTACTCAAAGCCTTGATCCACTTCCAGTCATGTCAAAAATCCTATAGTGGAGATTGCCTGAATCACCCTTTGAGGAAGACTTGGATTTTTAATTTTTATTTAGTTTCATTTAAAAATTTCCTTGAAAATGTTTTACATTGATGTCCATTGAGGGTTGGGAACCAAGCCATGGCTATAATAGTAGCCTAAAAAAATTTAGATCATCAAGACAAATTCAAACTAAATCAATGCTTCCATTTGGTTTATATGTTTATTAAGTGTAATTTATGGTTTAGACAAGAAAAGGAAGTATTTTAAGTTCACAAGTTCTGTTTTGAATCACTAGACTTAAAAAATATAAAAATGTAAAAAATAATTTCTTCCAGTTCATGGAGTTGTTCAAGAATGATTACTTATTATCTAACTCCTAAAATCTAAGTAATCTTTATGCACTTATTCACCATTTGAAGAGACCATCCCCAAACAACTCAAGAACACCTTAATTTAAACATAATGTTATTTAAATTTTTACTTGTTCTTAGACTTGATTTTCATACAACACTAGCTATGCATAGGCTTTGTTTTTTGGGTAGAATTAAATACAATGGAATACAAGGGAGGATCTAAAATAATAATTGCAAGAGACTACCTCTTAACATAACTGATTTATCATGATATGGTAAGTAATTATCCCTAATCAATTTTGCTTTCGAGAACCATGTTAAAATGACACCAAGGGATCAAATGAAACAATATAATTCAAAGAGTTGGGGGGGGGGATGAAGAAATAAAAAAAATGAAAAGTAATGCAAACAAAAAAAATAGAAAGCAAACCTAATCTAAGAAAGCATGAAATATTATACAGTATATACATGAAACAAACCTTGTGGATCATTTTGAAATGGTGCTGAATGGAACAACTGAGAAATAATACTTCAAAAGTTATATGTTGATTGTCAGTTGTAGATCATCCCTTGAATATATTTCAATCTGAAAGCACTCTATCCTAAAAATTCTACAACTTGATAAAGACTGGTCTAAATATGAATTAGCTTAGAATGTCGACCTTTCCTTTCATGGGATTTTCCCCATAATAAAACCACGTCTGAAATGCAAAATCATCTTACTTATGTTTTTCTATAAAACCATATTTTAACAACTACCCAATACTTGTTAAAATTATGTAAGGCTTCATCTCTCATACCATCCATATGAATCAGGTCCAACAATATGGATTAGCCTATTTAATTTAATTCCATGTAGTCATTGATAAATTGATATGTGGGTCTCTTGAGTGTCATTAAAAATATTGGTTTTATGCCATTAACCTTCATGAAAGGGGAGCTCTTGAGACTTTTCTTGTGCCTTGTTTGCTCAGTCAATAAAAAATACTTGAGTAGAAGATGCTAACTGCATGGGTTCTCTTCTATTGATTTATTGATGAAACTTAATAATTTATTATTTATGGACTCAGGGAAATAATTTCCCTATAGGTAATAGTTTGAAGATAACTTCAACGTAATTCTATTTTGATATGCCAAGTTAGTCAACTTAACTGACTAGAATGCATGCCCATTATCATAAACAAGTGCCAAAGGGATGCCAAATCTACTTATAGTGTGCTCTTCAAGGAATCTAATCACCTACTCAATAGTGTTATTATTGGTTGCTTTCACTTCAACCCATCTTATGCAATAGTCAATCACTGTCATAATGAATCTATGGCTAGTTGATGAGTTTAGATTTATGACTCCAATGAAGTCCAAGTCCCATTGAGCAAAGGATGCTCCTCAATTACTAGTTTAAAGGGAAACGTAGCATGAGTTTTAATTTTTTTAAATGTTTGATAGAGATAACATGATCTCACATGAGTATGAGCATCCTTGAATAACATTGGACAATAATAAAAATCCCTTAAGATGTTTTGGGATGTCACACTATCAAAAAGATGGCTACTACCTAATTTATCATGGAACAAAGTCATGACATCTAGTGCTTCCTCTTCTATTAGGCATCTTATGAAAATACCTTCATGATTTATATGATACATGACATATTTCTTTAACGTTTAGTGGGAAACATTCAACCTTAATTATATTTTCTACATCATACATAAGCCATCCAATAGAGCACCATACAAATAATAATGAGTAATAGAGTCATACCAGGGGTTGTGCTTCAATTTAGATTGATTCACATGGACAAAAACAATAATAGGGTGAATAGTAGAGATTAATTATGATAGATCTTGACCTCAAACTAGTTTTATGATCCTAACTTAAATGTCATACTCTTGACATTTTGAGACCCAACATCCTCCTCTTTCTCCAAGTTCATTCTACCCAAACATCATTTTGACAGCTAGATCTAGAACCATAGCATAAACTTTGTTCCTTAGGATGTAATGTCTAGATTTATTTATTGCCTTTACTAGTGCATACACTTGTTGTCCAAAATAGGGTACTTTAATTCATATTCCTTCAAATCAGTGATCATGAATGCTATAATATTATCTCCATCTTTCATTTTTGAGCAAGGATGATAACAGTGGTATGATTGTATACAAATGAATACAAGTAGAAATATTTTTCATAATTTGGGCTAGAAAAAAATGGGGCTTGCATTATGGCATCCTTGATTTCTTGAAAGGATTTATTTTGGGTAAGTATTCACTCAACTTTATCACCTTATTTTAACATGGCTTTCAAGTGTTTAGTTATCTTAACAAAACCTGAAATGAATTTTATCACAAAATTAATTATACCAAAAAAATATTTCATTTATTTCTTAATATTTGGTAATTGAATTTTAAAAATGGCATTCGATTATCAGGGTCAATTGACATACCTTTTTTCAAAGTTATGTGACCAAGGAGCTTACCTTTAGTCACATAGAAAATACTTTTCTTTGGATTGAGTGAAATACCAAACTTATGATAGCACTCAAATATCTCTTGTAAGTGTGTTAAATGGTTTGATATGTATTTGGAAAAAAATTGTTAAGTCATCTATATACACAATAATGCACTTACCAATCAATTCTTTAAATGTTATGTCTATGGATCTTTGGAAAGTGGCACCGACATTGATTAGACCAAAGGGCATTTTATTATAAAAAAATGTGCCCCACTTTATGGTGAAGTTTATTTTAGATTGGTCTTCCTTCTAAACTAATACTTGATTGTAATCTGGGAACCCATGTAGGAAAGACATCATCTCAGATCTTTAGACCTTTTGGATGAATTCATCTATGGATAAAAGTGGATAATTATCCTTTTCTAAAGTTTGATTTAAATTCCTAAAATCAACACAAAGATGGATATCTTTTCCCTTTTTAATGACTGATACTAAATTATCTACCCATGTTAATTTTTTCATAGGGAAGATTATACCAACTAATAAAAACTCATGAACTTCCTTCAAGATGAGTAGCTCAAGAACAAGATTGATTGGTATTTGGCACTGCATGAATGGATTCTTATTAGGTTTCAGGGGAATATTAAGTATCATGACAATGATATTAAACACATTCAGGTCACCATAAGTCCAAGAAATGATTTCTTGGTAATGGATTAACATCCTTTTTAAACTTTGAATTTCCTCATCATTACATTCTAGCCCTACAATGATGTTCCAAGGCTGATCAGACATCCCCACATTAATAACTCATGACCTCTATCATTCCCTTTGGAATTTGATTGTCCTTAAGGTTCATAACTCCATTAACATCACAATGTTATTCATTTAGATCACTCCCCTCATCCTCATCAACACACGTGTCAAAATCATTGGAATTAGAAGGAAATCCAAAATGTGTCTACCATCATAATTTTTTTGAAATTTCTTCACATTATCAAGTACAGAAGGACATGAAACTAATTTTATAGAATTTTTTTGTAGATTCATGTTCTATAAAGGTTTAAGGTTAGCAATATAAATAGTTAGTGAGTTTGCCATGATGTTGTCAATTCTAGGAATGGAGATAATGTTAAATACATGGAAGGTTTCCATCAAATCCAAATTCCAATGTCTATACTTCTTCAAATTAGAAATATTATATTAAAATTTATTCATTACCTAATTGATGATTGGTTCATATTCATTGTATATCTTTACTTGATGGACATCGTACCTAGTTGTGAATTACAATCCCAAGATTAATGAGTTATATTGTACTATGTCATTAATACAATGGAATTGCAATCTATATGAAACTACACATTTTTTTTACCAAATGTATCAATAAGTACAATAATTTCTCCTGATCCTTGCTTAGATTGTGCTCCATCAAAATACAAAGACATAATTCCTAAATTATTGCCTTGGCTAAGTTTTTATTTATTTGTTAGTTTAGTGGTCAAGGTATAGACACATAAATATGTGGAGGTAAAATTGACTTGTTCATTGACTACATTGTATTAAAGAATCATCAATTTTATGCATGGATCTCTATAAATACTTATTTGATTTCCATGGTAGCCACATATGGGAGAATTCTATTTCCATATAGCCATTAAAATATTTGAACCAATATTTGCTTAGTAGCATGCCATATGCCACTAGGATTTCAACCACTTGTATGTATATGAACTATTACATTATTGGTTCAACCTAAAATTTCATATGAACATTTAATAATTCTCCTAAAACTCTAACTTCTGACTTAACTAACCGGACCACTTCCTTATCTAATTTTATAAAGGTCAATCCTAGTTTCCTATAGATCCTTGTAGGCATGACATTTACTGAGGAACCTATATCAACCATGTAATTTTGAAAATTCTTGATAAATATTTAGACCATGAGTAATAAGGGAGGAACCTTATCTTGGGATTTTTGTATCACAACATGGGTATTGGCCGCAACCTTATTTTTTGGCTGAGTTTTATTATTCATAAGAGACTTAAGGAATAAATACCTTTGTTCAATATTTTTTACCTATTTGTGGAGGGTTATATTTTACTTTATCCTTTTCATATCCTCAACTGTGTTGTAGTTAGTGTTTCTAGTGGTAGGATAACTATCCCCTGACTTTGGTGGGGGGGGGATCATTCCTATCTTTAGGATTAGGAAGCATAGCAATGTTGTTGGGTGGTGTTGAGGTTGTCAAGGGTTGGTGTGCCTTGATCTTAAGGGTATAATTTAACCTCTGTAACTATTTCATAACTTGAATATCATTGGTATTATGAATAAGTTCATTTTCTCCTTCACTAGGGAAGTCCAGGGTGTCTAAAACCATGGTTGTATTAGGTGATTTGGATGAATTGGGAACATCAGGGTGACTTATGGTATTATGAATATTTAGAACAACCTCATATTCATTAATCTCTTTTTTATGACTTTAAAGGCATTATAAAATTTAACACAGTAAATTTACCCATATTGGTTCATATTATGCACATGACACTAGTTGGGTAAGGTGATCTCCATGATGTTGATTTCAAGCACTCTATTAGATCAAGACTCAAATTTATTTCCTTGCCTATTGTTGGGTCTATAATTATGTTGATAAATGAAATTTGGGGTAGAATTTCCACTGCTTAAACTACCCACTTGTTTTTACAAGAAATCATTGCTCAACCTCTTGAGTATCCTCTAAATTTCATCTAGCTTAGGCTTGGCTAATTATTGATTAGAAGTATATGTGTTACTAGTTGAAATTGGGACTATAGCTTGGTTATAAACCTATGGCATAGCCTCATTTCCAACATAATTTAGAAATCTCAAATTTTAATTTAGAGAAGCATGGAAGTTGATTCATGATTGGGAGAGACTATAACATTAGAACATTATGATTAACATATAGGATTGGATTCAATACTATCATTTTTGGGAGGACATTAAGAATAGGGGCCAACATTTGTTCTTGTGTATTGAGTCACTTATCCACTTTTATTACCTATACATAGGTGAGGGGTAGATCCATGATAGTTGGATCCCTCCTTAAGAACATGGATATCCATAGGCCAAGGCATTCTTAAATAGTTCCAATGCTAAATGATCATATCATTTATATAGGGTTGTAAAATTATTATACATCTTTTAAAATCAAGTGTTAAAATTGTGTATAGGTTCATTGGATTCATTCTCATTCAAGAAAACTATTGATATAGGATACTAGGGTTTACCACCTAACCAAACTGGGCTAAGAACATGCTGCTAAATTTATTCCAACTCCTAATTAAATTCTAAATTAAGTTAAGGAACTAGTCATAGGCCACATCAAGTGATGTGAAAGGGAATATCTTGCATGTTACATATTCATTCTTAATTTTGAGTAACATAAGGGCCATTTTATAGTAAATGACATGTTCTTTAGTAGTTCTCCTAGTAATTTGGGTGAACCTTGGAAGTTACCTCTTAGGGTTCCTAGGTATATAAGGTAGGTCCCCTAGAACATTTATTGTAGACCCCCCTAACCAAACCATGGGTGTAGAAATGAGTGGGGGTCTGTTCTAGGTAGGTTGAGAGGATGAAATAGTAATTTTAGATAAGTATCTTGGTATCCATCTATTATTTCATTCTCTCCTAAATATTTTCAATGGTGATACAATAAATCTACCTCTAATTTCTCAGGATATAGTGACAACAAGCTCCAAATTGTTTAAGAAATCAAATATGAGTTAGAGATATTAATATCAATAATATTAAACAAATAAAATATGAAAATTTATAAATAATAATGAAATTGACAATAAATAATAAATCAAAGTGACACAAAGTATTTAAGATTTCAATCTATACAAAATGCATGGCCTTTCTTCTAGTGACAATTTTTATTGATGTGTTTGAAACACAATATAGGAATTGGGAAAAATAGGAGGAGGTGTTAGATTAAAATACAATAATAAATTTTGAGAAGATCAGAGGTTAAAATTATGACATCCTTGTAATAATTCCTTCTTAACTAAATAGTCTTAAACAAGTTCCAAATATTCAAAGGTTCAGGCCCTCCTAGTGTCACTTTTTTTTTGCCTCAATTTATGACCCACAAAAGAAATAAGTATTGGACTAACTATTATGACAGAACATAGGGAGATAAAAACACATGGGACATATTGTCCCCTCATTTTAAGGATTTAGTTGGTTGAATCCAAGGGTTGAGAACTTTCCAATCATTTAGCTAGGTGAAGAATGGAAATTTACCATCAAAAGTTCAACCCACTCTGTGTTGTCTTAGAAATATTATTGATGTTTGCTTAATTCATTTCTTCCTTGTTCATATTTGCATCACACTATAATACAATGGAAATAATATCATCACAAAAAATGATAAAGGAGAGAAAGAGTAAGGTAGGAAATTAAGTGGTTCCTTGACTAAAATAAGATTGTTAATGCTAAAAATGAAAATCATGCCTGATCACAATTATATCATTGTGTACCAGGTTTAAGAAAAACCAAAATAATTGAATATGTAGGATTTTAAGGAATAAATTGAACATATTACCCTAAACTTATATTTATTAAAAGCATATGAAATTATTTTAGCTATTGCACACAATGGCTTGACACAACTTCAAGTTAAGCAAAATGTAAATTTAGAACCAATCAGACTAATTATTACATAATCTAATGGTATATTCATCAGTAAACAAGCATTGAAATATTTTTTTAACATTAATCAATTATGTTACATCAAGAAATGAAGGAAATCACTAAATAATAACATGAATTTCAAAATAGAATGGTATCTATTTCAATGTTATTACAAAATCATTTAAGTGTGTCCTCTAGGAAGATAATTGTAAGCCAAAACAAAAAAAGAAAAGAGAAGACTAAGCCTATTATAATTTCTATAGAGTTTTGGTGCATATCATCTCCATCTTTTTTACAAGAATGCAAAATGAATCTTTATAGAAAAGAGAATGGGAATTGTCTCTAAGTAGCATAAGGCTCCCATCTCTAGCCATGATTGCCACTCTAAGTGGCTATAATTGCATTCAATTAGAATATTCCATCCACTCTCAAAGGAAATCCAAATTCCAATTTGTCTTTTGTACATGGTTGTGACACCTATCTAACTGAAATGATCCCCCACTCCTCCCTTTTGGACCAAGTATTTTGAATGATTCTTCTATTTGGTCCACATGGGAGAATATGTGGGTTAAGAAGCAACCATCTCACTCCATGTACCTCCTTTGACTAGTCAGACTTCTCAAAAGATAGCTCAACTGATTATTTTATTATTTTCCTCAATTTGATCCATTCTAACACTTTGATGAGTTGTAAAATTTAGGCCAGTGTATTTTATGATGACTTAGCCAATTGATGTGGTTTGGGTTCATATTATTTTATGTTATTAGGCTCTCTTTGCCACTTGATAGCTTGCCATTTCCTTGGGCTTTACTTTTATATTTGTTTTTATCATCATTGTAACCATGTGGCTTCTTCTTAGATTCCTAGGCTTTTTATGATTTGTGCTAATTATTTAATACCCCTCAAGGTTTTAAGATCTCATGAGTGTAGCACATGGCATATTATAAGGGCCTCAAGGCCATGGGTCTTCGCCAACACTATTCAAATCACAATCTTCTAGGTTAATTTTATAATCACTCTGATTTCTTAATATTCTAAGAGGGTGTCATATGGAATCCTCTCGGGGACTTAAGGGTACAAATATTTACCAATGTCAATCAAATTATAGGCCATTGGGTTGATGCCTTAATGGTCTTGGGGTTATAAGGTTTTGAGGGGATGGGTCATTAAGATCATGCCATGTGGCATGATCTCAAGGCCATAGGACTATAAAAGGACTTAGTCATTTAAAAAATATATTTGAATTTGAAACCATGTGTCAATGATATTTGGATGCATGGAAGGATATAAGGGACCCCATAAAGTCTTCAAAACCTATAGAAAAGACAAGGCAACAAAAAAACCAAGTTAAATTAAGTCATTAAAAAGTTATCCCAAAATAATGAGAATATTGACTAAGGCAAGGGAAACAGAGTTTCTAAGCTTGAACACATAATAGAATTTTTCATTCCATAGTGATGAATTCACATCATTTTCAAAGATCAAATAATTTATAAATAGTTGAGTCTAAAATCAAATATTGATTGAGT